>CM067298.1:90612745-90811267 GCA_034231615.1 Meghimatium bilineatum
GAATTTTAAGATCCCACTCGTATCGACTACATCGATAGAGTTTGGTACTGGTTACGTGTAGGGGTTACCAAAGTGTTCTCGCAACTTCGCTTCCTGCTTAGATTACATGATTTACTCTCAAATCCTTTTGCATGAGTCGATATCGGCGGAGATGGATTGAGATCATTTTAATTCACGTAAACAGGTGCATTCCATGAAAGAAGAACATTAGCAACAACGATACTCCAAACAGCAGGTTATATTTGATATACTGAGATCGCCAAAATGCATATATTTTTCTTAGAAAGAGTCGTACTGAAGTCGAATATATTAGACAGTGTGCGCAGATATCGCAGCTAAGTTGTATTCCATTGCACAACACATACCGTTTTCAAGGACTACATTCTGCACACGGCAATACGTTTAGGAGTGAAACATGAACAAAGAAGAAGAAGAAGAAGAACAAGGGAAAATTAAACACGTTTTCAAATACTAAATTATTCATCCATAATGGGAGCAAGACACGCCCTCATGTGATCAAGATACGCCATTATGTGAACAAGACAAGCCATGATGTAAACAAGACAAGTCGTGATGTAAACAAGACAAGCCATCATGTGAACATGACAAACCATCATGTGAACAAGATAAGACATTACGTGCGCAAGACAAACCATCATGTGAACAAGACAACCTATCATATGAGCAAGATTAGCCATTATGTGAACAAGACATGATGTGAGCAGAACAAGCCAAAATGTGAGCAAGCCAAGCTATCATATGAGCAAGATAAGAAATTATGTGAACAAGACAAACGATCATGTGAACAAGACAATGCATTATGCGAAGACGATAAGCCATAATGCCATCAAAACAGGCCATCATATGAGAAAGACAGACATTATGTTAACAAGACAAGCTGTCATATGAACAATACAAGCCATTATGTGAGCAAGACATGCCAAAACGTGAACACGACAAGCCAAGATGTGAGCAAGACAAAACATTATGTGAATACGACAAATCATAATGTGAACAAGACACTGTCACGTGAGCACGATAAGCCATCATGTGAATAAGACCAGCCGACATATGAGCAAGACAAATCATCATGTGAATAAGACCAACCGACATATGAGCAAGACAAATCATCATGTGAATATGACCAGCCTACATATGAGCAAGACAAGCGATCATTTGAACAAGACAATTCGTCATGTGAACAAACAAGTCGTCATGCGTACAAGACCAGTCATCATGTGAACAGGACGAACTAACTTTATGCAGCTTTCTTGTGCTGCAGACAAAACATCATGTGAGCACCACAACCTAACTTTATTCAAGCCATCATTTGATCACAACAAACTAACTTCATTCAGCCATCTTGTAAATAAGTCCAGCTAACTTTATGCAGCTTTCACGTGAACGAGACAAGCAACCTTCTGTCCCAAAAATCACAATGAGTGTTGAAAGTTCACTAGCTTGCAAAATGTATTACTATGGAGAACTGTCGTATACAAATTTGGAGAAAGTGACCAGTGAATTTGCTGTAAAAATACAAGCTTGTTCACTGTCTTCTTTAAGGAGAGAAAATGTAGTGTGATAGACGACTGCAATATGGGCTCAAATTGGCAGCTAATGGCCTCCAAGTATGTTTTAGTAAGCCAGATGTGTTTCTTGGTAACAGTGTCCAAATTGTTCAGTAGAAATGGGTTATGGAAACATGCAGTTCACTTCGACATCTTTGTCTCAGCCAGTATCTTTGAAAATTCTCATCCTGTGAAGATCTTTGTGGTAGTTATATATATAAAGTTAATTTATTTAATAAATTGGTAGCATGTTTTTTTCAGGACGTAGATTGACAACAGCCCAGCATTTTGTAGCCATAGTGATTTTCTAGACAATATCAATATAAATACGTCAAGTAGTTTGCCATTGCTTTCTAAACGGTACAGATTCCACTTGTTTGCGCTGTATTCATACTCTGTACCGTGGCCGTCAAAGACGCACACTTTAACACGCCACTGCTATAGGTCGGCTATATTTATGGTGTATGTATATACTCGCACAGTAGAAACAATGGCACACTATCATCATCATCATCATCATCATCAGGTGTGTCACTCCAGCTGGCGTAGGCGATCATGGCTCTCACCTTTATTCAGCTGCCTAGCATGTCTAGCATACGCAGTCCTGGATTTAGCTGCCTAGCATGTCCAGCATACACAGTCCTGGATTAGATGCCTAGCATGTCTAGCATATGCAATCGGGATTAGCTGTCTAGCATGTTTAGCATATGCAATCCGGGATTCAGCAGCCTAGCATGTCCAGCATACACAATCCGGGATTCAGCTGCCTAGCATGTTTAGCATACACAGTCCTGGATTCAGCTGCCTAGCATGTCTAGCAAATACAGTCCAGGATTCAGGAACATAAATAATTCATCTGCCTTGTATGGCCAGAATATACAGTACAGGATTTGGCTGTATATAGCAGCGAAGACAGAACGACTGCGCGGTATATATTACGATAGTTTCCAGGCGCAGACAACGCCTGATCCAGACATTCACACAAAGACTACCAAGCTCAGCACACCGCGAGCAATGAGCAGGGCATCGTCTTCGTCGATTGTTTGGTATTTGATAAAATGCTGCTAGGGTACAAACACTTATTAGCATTGTTATTTTCGACCGTGAACGGTCATGGAGGGTTCCGGTGTAGAGACACATAGTGCTGATAAGTTCATCCCGATTGCTTCTGTTGTTCTTACGGAGAGATGAAAATCAGAGCAGAGGTTCATATTTACCTATATGTCATGGATACTGGTAGGGTTGACGCAGATAAGAGGTTGCTACAATGTCCGCTTGGGATTTCGTCTTTACTGTCAGTCTGAGAAGATTGAACAGTCCACCCGGAAGTGAAAGTTTATTCTTCACTGTGGTTACACGAAGAATCACCTAGCATGGCGGATAACAATAAGAGCGTCGGAGCCAGTACGCATTCCTGTTTAACACAGTTGGTCGCTGGAAATGATTTTGAGTGTTCCCTGTCATATAGCACCCTTAATTTGATGCCATCTTGAAACTAGATAATTATAGCAATAAATGCACATGTACATTATAATTTGGACATGATTTTACAAAGACTTTCAGGGGTGACGGTATCGAAGGCTTTGGTCAGGTCCACGAATATGGTGCATAGGGAGATATTCTGCGCAATGCACGAATTCTGTAGTTGTTTTGTAATTAAATTAATATTAACTATCCTCTTCTTTGTCTGAATCCACACTGACCAGAAAGGATACCTGCGTCGATTTGTGATTCCAGTATATTTCAGGAAACTCTAGCTATGATCTTACACGCCATAGAGAGCAAGAACATGCCTCTATGGTTACCACAGACTTGTCAATTTCCTTTCTTTTGCACAGGTGAATGATTGAGGCAGCTTTTAAATCTTGAGGGATCGTTTCCATGTTCCACATTTTGCTGAAAGAGCTCGGTTAATTTAGCCACCGTCATAGAGCCATCATAGCGTAATATACATATAGAACGCATGACATAAAGGGGGAGGGGTATAGTCAGGCGTGAGTGGAGAATGAAGTTTCTGGAATATTCGAATATCACGTAATCAGCATCTGATTGGAACTTCACGTCTGCATTCTTGGGTGCCTGATTGGATCGAAGGGTGAAGCACGTATTGGAATATCGCGTGCCATGATACTGATTTCAAAGCAAGAATCACTCTCTAGAGTGTTTGCCGGGGCCAGAAATGATAGAAATACTGTTATCTGCCTTTTGATTCCCTACGATGCGACTATGTAGGCTTGATTGTGGAGTTGATTATCCTATTCCATAGAGGGCAATAGTGATTCAAGTGCTATGGTTAAGTCGGATGTATGAGGTCGAAAGCGCAGAATTTGCAGCCAAGTTGTAAACCATGAAGCAACGAATTCCGTTCTCCAAACTGCATTTTATTATTCTAAAAGTTTTTAAAACAAAGCAGAAGAGGAAGAAGAATAATCAAGAAGCAGATTTCATACTTTTAAGGAAGCAAATTAAAAGTATATATATATATATATATATATATATATATATATATATATATATATATATATATATATATATATATATATATATATATATATATATATATATATATATATATATATATATATATATATATATATATATATATAGTGAACACTCTATCTGTGTACAAAGCCGAAACGTTGAGCATATGCAGGTAGCTCATCATTCTTTCTCTGGATCAATTATTTTGTTAGAGAAGGATAGCAATATTACTGTTTAGTTTACAAAATGAAATGCTACTGTCAGACACTAGATTTCGCAACTTCCGTTATGGTGATAGTAATTATGCTGTTGATATTCGTAGTGGTACCAAAACTGAGATATCAGCACAGAAAGATACGTTTCATAGTATGTCGTAAATTTGACTTAGTGGTGCCCATGTTCTCTTCTAAACTTCCTTTATCTGCAATCAGAATAACATAACTGACATTCCGCGCTATTTTACTTCATCTCCGAAACACGACAAGCCGTGAACGTTCTGTAATATACACAAGCTACATACACTATAATTCGTCATATATATTTTCTGTATTGGTATTTTTTATGAAAGCACAAGACGACCGTTCCCATGATCTGCTACCCAATATCTAATCAAAAGGAGATGTTTGATATTTTGACATATGTTATCACGATGTATAGTTGCCTAGAAATATCACCTTTGCTTTCCTTATCTCTCGCGTGTTGATATCATTTCCTTTCAGAACAGAAATGCTAAAATCTGATAGTAATTTTTGCTATCTTGTTTATTTATGATCTACATTTTTATACGATCATTTCCTCAATTTTATTTCTACAATATTTCTCATTATATTCTCCATCATGCACTTTCTTTTTAAATTAATTCTGATCCTATATTTTTAGCCTGTTCATTCATTTGTATAAGTTTTATGTTCCAATTTGTATATTTATTTATGTATTTATTTATTTACGTGCTGTTACTCTATTTGCTACGGTGACGTCATTTAGTAAAACATAATTCAGGGGAATTCCCTTGAGTGAGGCTAACATTGTTGTGCGTCTCTTGTGAGAGGTTTTTTTGTGAAGATTAAGCTTTATATTAAGCGAGATTGTGAGAATATAAGAATAATGCATCCGAGGATTTCTCTATTAATAGTTTCCACATGACGTAAGGCGAATATGGTGAAACATAAGGAAGCTATGAAAATGTCACAGAGCTCAGATTCCTAGCAAAGGATGAGGATTGTGGAAAAAAACATATTGACATCATACGATTGCTACTGGAATTAGCAACTGTTGGGGTGTGTATGGGATATAACATTAGAAGTTGAATATAATGTGTTCCGTTTCTTTTTTTATTTGTACGATCTTTGTAATGAAAATATATTATATTCACAGAAGCAAGCAGGGGAACCATGATTTTTTTCTTTTCACTCTGAAACAGAGGAAAGCATGACTTCCTTCTTTGTTCCTTCCTCCGTATTCCTCCCGCTATTCCTATTTTGATTTCAGTCAAAAGAAGTAAGATCACAACCGTGCTATGAGACACAGGAAGTGTGAATATTGTAATTATTACTATATATATTTATTTACAGAATTGCTTGTATGTCAATATTCCCAAGCATAACTTGCACTTTCCCCTTTAAAACGGTATAATTACACATTACCTTCCCCAATCAACTGGAATAAAGATACACATTACCTTCCCCAATCAACTGGAATAAAGCTACACATTATCTTCCCAAAGCAACTGGAATAAAGATACACATTATCTTCCCCAAGCAACTGGAATAAAGATACACATTACCTTCCCCAAGCAACTGGAATAAAGATACACATTACCTTCCCCAAGCAACTGGAATAAAGATACACATTACCTTCCCCAAACAACTGGAATAAAGATACACATTACCTTCCCCAAGCAACTGGAATAAAGATACACATTACCTTCCCCCAAGCAACTGGAATACAGATACATATTACCTTCCCCAATCAACTGGAATAAAGATACATATTACCTTCCCCAATCAACTGGAATAAAGATACACATTACCTTCCCCAATCAACTGGAATAAAGATACACATTACCTTCCCCAAGCAACTGGAATAAAGATACACATTACCTTCCCCAATCAACTGGAATAAAGATACACATTACCTTCCCCAATCAACTGGAATAAAGATACTTCCGACATACAAAGTTTATAAATAAGCATCACTTTTCTCCACATTCAAACAGTGCAAAAACACACCATTTTCACACACACAATTGGAATAAACATATATCTTCTTTACACACAAATGAAACAAACATGCATCCCTATCCATCTCATGGAATCAAAAACTATACTGACCAGAACTATACTGACCAGAACTATACTGACCAGAACTATACTGACCAGAACTATACTGACCAGAACTATACTGACCAGAACTATACTGACCAGAACTATACTGACCAGAACTATACTGACCAGAAGTATACTCGGATGAAATTCCAAAGTACTGATATAGAATACTGTGTTAACTGTAAGAAGAGCACACTTGTTAAAGCCATCATTATGGTCTGGCATAATCTTTCGACAATGTACCGACATGAAAACCGAACAAACAAGCGTGGACAGAAGATTAAATTGCCAAAGTATACAAAGTATATGTTTCATCAAAGAATTGTATTCTTGAGAGAGTCTTTGAGATTTGAGTTTGCAGTTAGGTTAGTAACAAGTGATGTAACTGGTACGCATTTCCTACATGTCGTATTTTAGGAGGACTGTATAAATTGTCTACAACATATTTTGTTTATCTTTTACTATTAATATATGATGTAAGGGTAAAGCTGAAATATTTAGAGATTGAAGGTAAAATTAGTCATGAAGGCAGGAGAGACCCGTGACCTCAGGACAGATCAGAGTAAACTAGAACATCTGGATCCCGATCTGTCTATCTGTCTTGTCTGTTTGTCTGTATTGTGTGCATGTCTTGTCTGTCTGTCTGTCCGTTCATCTGTCCGTTCGTCTTTATGTCCGTTCGCTTTCCTGACACTCTTGCAGTCTATCTATCTATTACCATTTTCACTTGTGTCATTAATCAATGTGGGGGTGGTTGGTGGGGACAGGGTGGAATTGGAGTTGTCTGTTTTTGGCCACTTGATTCGTATTTGTCATGGTCAGTTTGTTTCTCTTTAAGGATTTTTGTATTGTCTCCACCCATCTAATTCTTGACATTCCTAGTGTCTTGTAGCTCGATCTTATTCTTCTGTATGCGCGAAAGATTGGTTGCGTAACCACTCTGTTTGCTATCTCTCGATGCAGTCTTGACTTGAAAATAGTCTATTTCTTTTCCTATATTTTAATTTCTTCATCGGCTATATCTAGTGACATTTATAGCTTTCCCCAAACATTTAATCTCACACTCTATAATCTTTTTTCTCTAGTGTCTTTGTCATGGACCATGCTTGACATAATGTAACACATAGTTGATATAAAATTAATTTATAAATTATCGTTTTGTAGCCATGTAGACTGTTGTGTATTTGAGTATTGTCGACAGCTGGTTTGC
The DNA here is from genome assembly GCA_034231615.1 of Meghimatium bilineatum. Classification (NCBI taxonomy): domain Eukaryota; kingdom Metazoa; phylum Mollusca; class Gastropoda; order Stylommatophora; family Philomycidae; genus Meghimatium; species Meghimatium bilineatum. The sequence continues at coordinate 90,620,329 of CM067298.1, forward strand.
TACTGCATTGACTCTTTGACAACTTATTTGGTTCTCTCTATCGAGTTTGCCATCCTTCTGGGTCCCTATATAAAACATATTCGGAGTATAGGTCAATGCCGTAACATATACGATATTTCTTAACCTGATGAAACAATCTTAATAAAAATAATAATATTTGAAGAAAAGTTGACACATAATTCTAATTGACGAGTTGTTGAAAATAACTTATTAAAAAACGAATATTTTCAAGATAACTAAACAGTATAGCCAATGCATATCGCTTCGTCGATGCACAATATCGTCAGTTGGCAGCAATCACTGTGCTGATTTCTCAATGGGATGCCATCATTGCTCTTTACCTTTCCGAATGCATCTTATCCAGTAATTCAGATGTCATTGAGTTTCAAATGTTAGCACAAAACTGTTCCATAGACTTGACAAGCTAAAGATAAAGTTTAATATGTTTGCTGAAAGTTCTCATGTGAAGACGCGAAAGATCAGCTCTCCCTTTCTATAAAGACTAAACAATCATACCATTTGGTTACATGCTTATATAAATAGAAAAGAGGAGATCCAGCAAGGAAAACAAATGGAGGACAGGAAGAACGTATTTGTTCCGGAAAATGAGTCTCAACACACATACGTCATTTGTAAGAAGAGTGGAAATGTTTATTTGCTTCCCTGTAAAACAAAAAAACTGTGATCATACCGTCTGTCGTATATCTGTTTGGGAAAGGGTAATACACATGTATGATCACATTTCATAGTTTCAGACGCGCCATAGGCATCATTACTCATGACTGTCTATATAGAATTATCAACTACTCAAAGAATGACCGATTCAAGCATATTGCACATCGGTAGTTCTCAATGTGGGCCACATGGACTGAAAGATTTGCAGGAGGGCCCGGAGAAATGTGTCCAGATGGCATAGCAAGGTAACTACGTGAACGATAGAAAAAAGAATTATAACGATAAAAAGTAGCAGTTATAAATTATAGTGATAAAGTGTAAAAGTTATAAATTAAAGCGATAAAGTATCAAATTATAAACGATAGCGATAAAGTGTAAAAATATAAGTTATAGCGGTACATTGTAAAAATTATAAATTATAATGATAACGTGTCTTGTTAATACAATTTAAAAAAAAACACATTTTTCTAGGATCCAGGTGTGTTATGTGAAAATTTGTCAGCAAAAAGGGGTCATCACAGGCAAAATGTGTTGAGAACCACTGATCTAGATGCATCTACCATGTGTTATGTATGTCGTTAGATTAACAGATATGCTTCGCGAAAAGAACTTAAGAAATCAACACTTATGTTCAACATGAATGATATATTATTGGAGTCATTAAAACCATCCATATTCTCATTCCTGCTTTAATGTGTCCAGCATTGATACATCCAAATATTTGGAGGTTTTTGTGTGACTAGATATCTCTGCTTACAAAATGATCGAGCATGATTTCTACATTCACATTTAAACTCCCTGAGTGTGACACGACATTTAAACTCCCTGCGTGTGACACGACATTTAAACTCCCTGAGTGTGACACGACATTTAAACTCCCTGAGTGTGACACGACATTTAAACTCCCTGAGTGTGACACGTTTATAGAGTAATTTGATACTACTGAGAGTTGAAAGTAGCACATCAGAGAAAACTAACATGTGAGATGAAATTCATGAGAAAACTTATAACATGTGAGATGAAATTCATGAGAAAACTTATAACACGTGAGATGAAATTCATGAGAAAACTTTATAACATGTGAGATGAAATTCCTGTGAAAACTTATAACATGTGAGATGAAATTCCTGTGAAGACTTATAACATGTGAGATAAAATTCCTGTGAAAACTTATAACATGTGAGATGAAATTCCTGAGAAAACTTACAACATTTGAGAGGTAATTCCTGAGAAAACTTATAACATGTGAGATGAAATTCCTGAGAAAACTTATAACATGTGAGATGAAATTCATGAGAAAACATATAACGAGATGAAATTCCTGAGAAAGTCCGCAACAGTGATCAAACTACACAAAATGAGACATTACGAAATCAAGAGAAGAATCGGTATAAGACCATGCACAGAATACATCGAGAAACCCCCCCAAAAAATGGTTTTGACACCTTATGAGAATGAACCATAACTAACTACCGACAAGAACATATAACATGAGAAGATCCGGATATAAGGCCAGAAGAAGACCTAGAAAAAGATGGCTAGATTATATCAAGACAACTCTGAACAAGTATGGATTTTAAATAGCCGTCCTTGGATAGACAACTAAAGCTCCCAGTCACCACCCTGCGCTTAACGGGAGTGTTGATATTCTGACCATCATCCACCTAGGATAGAAAATATACAATAGAGAGTTGAAATTGTCTGGTATCAAAGATCACTCTGGATACCTCTCCAATTCTACATATGATTCTTGAGGTTGATTACTCGTTTACTCCTTCAAGTTGAAACAAAGAAACAATTATGCAGACAAATATACTAGTATTGTAAAAACGAGGACAATAGCTAATACTATTTTGTATTATAAAAGTGCAGTGGACAACTACAATGTAAAAGACAAATAAAAGTCGAGTACACATCTAAAATTGTATTAAAAAGTGAACATGTAGCGCAAGATAAACATTTAGTGGACAACTAGAAGTATAATGGACAATTAAAGGTGTAATGGACATCTAAGAGTATAATGGAAAGCTTAAAGTGTAGTGGACAGAAAAATGTACATGTAGTGGACATCTAAAATTGTAATAGCTAAATTTGTAATGGCTCGAAAAAAAATGGAATGAACAGATATACGTTGAATGGACAGTTAACAGTAAACCTGGCATATACAAGTTGAATGGACAGCTAACAGTGAAACTGGCATATACAAGTTTAATGGACAGCTAAGTGAAACTGGAATATAGAAGTTTAATGGACAGTTAACAGTAAAACTGGCATATACACGTTGAATGGACAGTTAACAGTGAAACTGGCATATACAAGTTGAATGGACAGCTATCAGTGAAACAGGCATATACAAGTTGAATGGACAGCTAACAGTGAAACAGGCATATACAAGTTTAATGGACAGCTAACCGTAAACTGAACAGGCAAAAGTTGAATGGACAGCTAACCGTAAACTGAACAGGCAAAAGTTGAATGGACAGCTAACATTGATATAGACAGATAAAAGTGTAATGGACAGATAAAAATGTAATGATAATATTCTAAAGATTGGACAAAATAAAAGGAACGATGCTTACACAGAACAGAAGAGAGCACTTATTCCTTTTTGTGGTCAAGTTGTAAGATTAGGAACCAGCAAAAATGATGGATAAAAGGAAATTATATATTGGCTAATTTTGCATGTGCATGTGAATGAGCGTCAAGAGATATAAATGATAAACGTCCCTTAGGGACAGAAATTTGTCATTTATCATGTCACTTGAAAAGAGAAGAAAAATAAAATTCGTATTTTTATTAGCCATATTTTCACGAAATTCTCATGTTAAAAATGAAAGAAATATTTGCAAATAGCCAAGGTTAAACATCGAGCTAGTTTTCTGGAATTTACTCTTATGCTATTTGTGTGTTTTAATGCTTGGACATTTAGAGCAGTGAAGCTTTTGTAAACGTTCGTAAAGACGCGAACGTAGAACATGACTGGCTCCTCAAAACTATTCTAAACGAGAAATGAGAACATATTTTGTACATATAAACATATAATGATTTAGAATTATTAATCATTCAGAAAAAGGTTCCGAGCAAGAGATCAAGAGGCAGACCAAGACTACGGTAGGTACATGTTATCGATGCCCTTCTGAATATGCCACTAAAAGGGGATGGACAGCTTGCACATAACCGAGATGATTATAGAGTGACAACCAGAACAACGTTCTGAAAAATAAAACAAGAAACTGTACGGGCTAATATTTTCATACGTTTAACGAAACAAATGATACATTATTTAACGAAACGAACTTTCGCTAAAGGCGCATACAGCATATCATCCCTTTCCCCCTTCCTTATAATATCTTGGATGGGGAAGGGGGTGGAGGGGGGCCTATCAATGCATTGCGAGCAACTCGAATGATTATTAGTAGGCGAGTCGAATTTGTTTTTGGCTCCGCGTAAAGGGAGCTCTATGTTATGAAAGCCTGATATTAAAAAAGTTGGAATGAAATCACGGGAAATGGACACATTAGATAATCAATCAATCAATGAACCCGTAACCCTTCAGGGTCGTAGGGGTACCACATTGGATGCTTCAGCACACAGAGTCCTCCAGTAAATTCTATCCTCAGCAATGCGGATGAGCGTTTCACTATTAAAAGCAATGGTTCCTAGACACCTGCACACATCTCTACTTTATTTCTTACAAACACATTGGTCTTATGTTTCCTTTAGGAAATTACATATTAGACAGTAATGAACCAAAAACAACACGTATCATAGAAGCTTTTGTTTTCTATGTATACTTATATCTGGGATGTGGGGGGGGTATGGGGGGTTCTATAGAGAATTGCGCCACAGGGTCGTGCCGTACTATGATGTAGAGAGGCGGTCGCATTAGGCAGCATCATTAATATATACATTTAAGGGCGACATTTTGAAGAAAAAAGCTTTTCAGAGGGTGGGGGGGGGGGGGGGGGTTATCGGGTGGAATTTCGAAGACTTTCATCACATAAAATCTACCTCACGGTCCTGTTGCTTCATATCCAAAGGACTAACTCTGAGCGATATACCTCGATTGTCTGATTGATTTCCTTTGCGCTTGTACAGGTAGATAAATGATGCAAACTTAAAATCTTGGAGAATTGTGCAACTCTTCATTACTGTTTGAGAATAATATGACGTTACTCAATCAGGGTTCTACCTCCGTACTTATAGATGTTTCTCGTATTGTATTAGAGTTAGGTCATTCTTCACTGAAAAGCTGATAAATCGATTCAGAAGTTTTCTCCTAGTTATGTCATCTAACACCTCATTTAGAGAACCTGTGACGGGTGATTGATAGCCTCTTCGTTTATGAATGTTGGATGGTTCAGAGTGTTCTCAAATTGTTCCACACAGCGTTGAAGAATTCTCATTTATATGTGATTAATAATATATTACATTTGTGTTAAGAAGGACAAAGGATCCTGACAAGGATGGACCATATACATCTTTAAGTGCGTGATGTACGTTTTTCAGATCCATTTTGGTTTGTTTTCAGTAATTTTGCGATTTCAGTTGAATACGCTATTTTTTAGATGTTGAATTTGAATCACTTTGCGCCTTTCGTCCTGAAACATTCGACTTCAGCATGGCTTTGGGTCACTGATCCTATATAGGATGGGACAGCCAACTCAATTCCATAATTTCCTTAGTCGCCTTATACGACATGCGTGGAAGGTAAACAGTGTTGCTATTCTTTGCTCCCCTTTCGGGCACCGGCAACACACGGGCGAAATATCCTAGTAAAACATGCTTATCAGTCTTTGGAACTGCCATAATAGCTGCAAGCAGGTGGTCATAGAATTTGTCTAGCTGTTTCTGCATTTTCGTCCTTCGCCCACACTTACTGATGACAGTTTCACATTTGCTATCGAAGAGTAGGGGAACTAGTAGCTTCATAAGGTGATCATTTATTTTTATTATACTTATAGAACATGACTCGCCTTTGTGTTACCGAGAACCGAAAGAGAAACCAATAATAGTGGCACTCTTACCTGACATGCACCTCATAAGAGACGACTAAGAGTATTTACGGGGTGGAGTTGGCTGGAGTCTTACCTCCCATGCTGAATCAAAATTGCACAGAAACCATGATAAAGTCGGCTGTGTCAGGCCGAGCTATGTAGATATCTCAGCCAAGCTATAAACCATGAAACAATACATTCTGTACTCTGGCGTACATCCTGCTAATATGCATTAGTTTGAGGACGAACGAAGAAGAAGAAGCACATAGAACTATTGATCTTCTTGTCCAGAACAAGAAGAAATATGTACATTTGACTTCTGCAAAAGTGAGAGTGAACTACCCTTGCTTTAGAACAGGACAAGTGTTGCCTGTAACATCCCCAGTCTATCAGCATGCTGACTTGATGTAGTTTGCCATCTCTTGAAAACATCAGCAATGATATCACCGGCTTCATATTTTCCGTCGATTACTTTAGTGGAACGTCTTGATTTCTGTAATATGACGCGTGGAACGTTTTGAATAATAAAACATGGCATACGAAACGATTTGATTTCCGGAACATAAGGCGTGGAGCACATTGCATTCTAGAAAATGAAGCGTGGAACGTCTTCAATTCTAGAACATAACGCGTGGAGCGTATTGAATTTTAGAAGGGAAGAGTGGAACGTCTTGAATTCTAGAAAACAAAGTTTGGAACGTTTTGAGTTCTGGAACACAAAGTTTGAAACGTTTTGAGTTCTGGAACACACGGAACACAAAGTTTGGAACGTTTTGAATTCTAGAACATGAGGGTGGAATGTTTTGAATTCTAGAAAGTAAATCCAGGAATAGGGTAATAATAATTTGCTAATCACTGAAGACACACGTAATAACACACACAAAACTATGTTTGAAGAAAGTTCTTTTATAAAGAGACAAACTGAACATACACAACAGAAAACGACAAGAACTATAGACATTTATATGGCCAAGTTAACTATAATGTGGATATTGAACCAGATGAGTTGTAACCAGGTTAGAGGTGTTGCGACACCCGACATGGAATGTACAAAAATAGTTACATACATGTGACAAGAAACACTCAGAACGATGATGAAACAACTAGATATCGTCATCTATTGTAGAACATGACGTGTGAAACGTCTTTATATCTAGAACAAGGGGTGCAAAGGGAACGCATTGCTCTAGGCAGACACAGGGTTAGCAGATAACCAATATCCCAAATGTACCTCCTCGTGGTGCACCCTGGAAACAGAAAGACAGCAGCTCGAGCTGATTCTGGCCAAATCATTTGGGGATCGTGTCAGAGAATGTGGAGGTAGCAGATGGAAAGAGATTTGACTGCATAAGAGACAGACAATATCTCCGACACCAACAGCATCACCACATATAGCAACACTGTCGACATACAATGAAGCTAGTCAATCCAGTCCGAACATTGGAGGGGCGGCCAATGTAAAATGCACGTAAAGGTAGATGCATGGCGAGAGACAAATAGATTTCATACTGAGTACAATGAAACAATGAAAGGGCAGAACAGCGCTAGAGGGCAGCGCGAACTGCAAATAGAAAGTGAAAAGTTCCTAGGAAAGGGCAACTACAAGCTCCGTCAGCTCGAGTCGAGCTTCTAGTTACCTGTGCTCCTTACAGACAGAGACCCAGACCCAATCATTGGCGTTCGGAAAAGCAAGAAGACCTAACCCAACTCTAATGTCGAGCCTTCCTAAACCGGAAATGTGCTCGCGAAGAGGAAGGGTTCCGTACCCGATGGGCTCAGGCAAGAAAGAGACAACGATAGCAGTCCTGGCCCAACTCTAGTGTCAAGTTTTCCTATACCGGAAATACATTTGCAGAGAGAAAGGGTTCAGTACCTGATGGGCTCAGACGCTATTGGGACAAAATCGCCCAGCTTGAGAACGCCTTGCTCCCAAACGCGTGGTGTGAGACTCGAACTTGGACAATGGGTACACGATGTCGGTGAATAACACCTCGGCTAAGAGGGCAAACGAGCCAGGGTCCAACTCTTCTGTTGAGTTCTTCCCCTTAAGGAACAAGGTTCACGGATGAGAAACGGTTCAGTACCCGATGGGCACAGGCACAGTACGTCCAATTACATGAGGGAAAGTTCACAGACAGTGGAACACCTCGTGCGAGACAGATGAGAGCACAAATCGTCTAGACGAAGAGTCACCACATACACGCGTGCCTGGAGACAGATATGGAGGCTGTCACAGGCTAGGTAGCCCACCCGAATTGTCAAAGCATGCCGAAATCGGATGTGCTTCGCCTACAAGGCGCATAACGGTGGCACAACGTAATCACGCTCCCGGCGGATTACAATGGAGCGAACGTAAAACAAACAAACATCTAGAACAAGACGAGTGGAACGTCTTGATTTCTAAAACAAAGCAATCGGAAGGTCTTGATTTACAAAATATGGCGAACCCATACGTTGTGATTCCTAGATCATGACGTGTAAAACGTCCTTATTTCTGAAACATAACGAGCAAAAATATATTCTAAGCATTCTTGATATGTTCCAAGAAGCACAGCTGTTTTTCTATTTATAGCATATGTCGATATGACATACTTGATTTTATTAATGTGTCTGCGTTATTAGGCAAAATAACGATTTTCCGTTAAAAATCAATGTGGAAACATTTGCACTCGCTTTAATTCTGTTACAAATCATTCACACCCAAACAAGAATATGAGCAAGTTTAGAAAGAACATTTACTGCAGATTTAAAAAGAGACATTTATGGTGTAACGTTATCTTCGATCTTGGCGCAAGATAGACAGAAGAAATAGACAAACAGATATGGTAATAAATACACAAATAAAGATGAAATTATATTATTTTATTACTTTAAGGAAAATAAGGAAGTAAAAGGAAATTAAATTAAAGTAAAAAAATAAGAAACTTGATCTAATACAGTAAATCGATGGTGTTGTATGACTTCGAAATATGAAGATTATATATAATGGATCACTTGAAACTGTTGACTGGGAATAACTTAAAGTTATATAATAATACCATCAATAAGGAAACATTGGTTCACGACATCAAGCATCATCTAACAGTAAAACATTAGCATACAAATGACCAATTTTTGTCGAGGTGTCATTCCATTTTATAGTAGCACAACGTGACTTTCGGCAGATATAGAAGACCTAAATACTAAACGTAAACAGGTCTTCATTTGGTACGTTTTTGATTATTGTCACGTTTTCCATTGGTTATTATTTATATACTTGGTGTAGCCTTGGTTTTTTTGGGGGGACTCGATTCAAGTATATAAATATTGGCTAACGGAAAATATGGAATAATCAAGAAAAATAACGAATGAAGGCCTCATTAATTATATTAGAAGGCATGTAGCACTATGTCGATATTCACGGGAATACTTACCCACGATTCAGTTACATAAAAATAGAAGTTTTTGAAATGGATAGCATATCGTTTCCAGAATGTAGCCATGAGTCAAGTCAGTTTTGACTGATGATCTTAATGCAATTATTTCAATGATTAGTATGCCATTGCTTTCCTAGAAGTCAACATATACAAATGACACACGGAAGTTAATCTGATACCTTTCTGTCACAAAAACGGGGGAAAAAACACGGCGAAAATAGATTTCTCAGTAGAATATAATTGACACTATGACATATGCCTATGTAATGCCATGATTTAAATTGTAAATTAACAATCTTCGAAATTGGCGGTTGACTTTTTTATTAATGCCAAGCGCATGTCATTCTTAACATTCATGCTATTTCGTATCTTGGTTTACAAATAAGGAACACTGAAAATAAGGAACATTGAAAATAAGGAACATTGAAAATAAGGAACATTGAAAATAAAGAACATTGAAAATCCAATCGAATGTAGATGTAAAAGGAATACATTTCGAATGAATAATGCTTTAAATGATGTTTTCTTTAATTTACTGTTTCATCCGTTGACCCCACAGAACACCGTCAGCTTTGAAAAGTAGCCTTGTACTTGGAGGGGATAAGAATTTAATTGTGTAGATGAACTAGTAGATGAAGCACTGTAATAGTAATTGAAGTGCTGTTGGAAGTGTGGTGCAGGCCTGTTGAAAATGTTGTTAAAATGCTGTTGGAAATGTTATTTAACTGCTGTTGGAGTGCTGTTGGGAATATTATTTGAGTTTTGGTGGATATTGTTGAAGTGTCGTTGAAAGTGTTATTGACGTGCTGTTGGAAGTGTTGCTTTCTTTCTTTTTAACCCCATGAATTGTGAGCGATTAGTTCTTACTTTTTATGTGCAGTGGGGAGATCTCTCAGAGTTTTATTTCATGTCCAGAAGATTTCAGCTTTCGGTTTAATGCAAAGCCTGTTGAAGGAGTCTTCTACTCAGAGATGTATATGTCACGATACGAGCTGATAGTTAGCCTGCGTCACCCATTGTGTGTTTTTTCCGCTGGCGAGGCGCTTCGCAGTCAGCGTTCTATTCATCTTGTATGGAGATCATTCCATTACCACCCGTTGCGTCCCTAAGTCCCAGACCTAATTTCTTCTGTATGAGCCGCGTTGGGCAAAGGCGACAGTCGAATTAGACTCAGAACTGATACACCTTCCTAGACGAGGTGCCGCGTTGCCAAACACGTCAGGGGTCTGGAATTTGACCTGTACATTTCTCACGCACTCGCCTCGTCCATCTGTTATGTCCTTCAAATACATCGCGAGACACGTCATGTGTTTTGACGCGGTAATTGCGTTCATTACACAAAGAAGTAGGTAGGTAGCGCACATCCTGAACGAGGAGCTTTGCAGTCGGCTAACAAATCTCGTGTAAGATTGACATCATTTCCCATTATCGCATTAGGGCACTGAACCAAATTCTCTCAGTATGAACCGTGTTGGGCAACGGCGACAGTTGATTTTAGGTTTGCAATGTCCTAGAAGACAATGACGTGCTTCCCGTCTACGTTACCCACAGAGTCCAGAGTCCGAGTCTCAACGCTGTTTCGGACAGAGTGGTGTTTGAACAATGTGCTCCCCAACAGTTATTCAATGTTTTTTCCTGTGTGAAATGGGGAGCTGTATTCAAAGGTTTTTCTCCTGGTACCAAGGAATGAATGTTTAAGTTGGCGTATCCAATACCAGAGTCATGACTCCTATTTTGAATGCGGGAAATGTGAGCTGGTGTGTGTGTGGTCTCGTGCACGAAAAGCACTTCCACTAGTCACGTGCAGGTCAATTGTAGTCTCGCTGCTACTATATCGTTTTATATACACAAAACAGACCTCTATCGTGTGATGCCTTTTCCAGATTCAATGTTTACTCTTAGAAAGACAATGGTCGCCCCTGAAATTTGTCTACCTTTTTGGCTGACTAAGATGAGATGCACCGATGCCTTACATCGCTGTGTGTCGACAATGCTGCTAGGTTTGTTGGTGTAGAGGTATCAGATATATTGTTTGTATCTTTGTTTGAATTCTCATTCCATCTACAGCCTACACATCCACGGACACGAGCATAAAAGTGTTTGCCAGGAAGACAGCAAGAGCAGCTATATATCTGTTTCCAGGGAGCACCACGAGGAGGTACTTTTAGGATCTTGGTTATCTGCTAACCATGGGTCCGTACGAGAGCAATGCGAGACCGTTTGCACCCATTACCAGTAAGCAGACAGATAAATTATTAGAAATGAGCTTCAAAGACAAATGGCTAACCGTTGGGTAAATGGAACAACCTAATGCATCAGACACAACTATTTGCTAAATGTAATACAAATTACAGAAACAAACTACAACCCGTGGAGCACATCAAGATCTAACTACCGAGCAAAGAACACATCAGACACAACATACATTTTTATAAATTAAGACCACACAAAAATCGAATTTATTATGTGTTTCACATCTTCTAAGAAAGTTTAAAATGTATTGCTACATATTAAAAGAAAGTTTAGAAATGAAAGATATCGATATAATTCGTAGCTGTTGTTGTATCGATTACCGACAGGAATTACGAGGCGATTAGCTCTTACTTCATATGTGCAGTTTTGTTGTTTCTCCGGAGCATTATTTTATACGCTGAGAAGGGAAAGTTATGGTTAGATCGCCCAAGAATAACACACACACAGACACACAGACACTCATATCATTATCATCATCAAATCCATAACCCTCATGTGTCGTAGTGGTGCTACTCTGGAAACATTAACACAAAATTGTCGGCATGCCCTCATGCTATCAGTTCCTGAGTGTGAAGGATCATAATTCTGTCCAGTCTTTAATATTATCAACCGATACATTATTTTCAACCCCTCTTCTTCTTCAACCTTCAACTGTTCCCTGTAGGATAGTTCTGGAAAAAGAATCGTGTCTCTCGCGTGGTCAAACCACAAAGTTTGCGACGCTTCATTATTGCCAAGATATGTTCTTGTTGATGAATATGTATTTTGCTTCTCGCCTATAAGTTTGTTATATAATGTGGATAATGAATGCTCGATATTCGTCTGTAACATTTGTTTTCAAAAGCCTTTATTATTCTCTCAATTTCTGCTGCAATTATCCAACTCTTTACAAAAGAATAGATATTCTTAGAGATTTAGTAAAGTTTCTTGTCAATGCTGAATTTGTTCTGCTCTTTCATATGGTATTTAATCAAGGCATTGCATTAGAGGTTATCTCATTTTAGTGTATACGTTTTTGTTTGTTATAAATCTGCAATCACGAAATACTAGAGACCGCCTTAGACGGTTTCTGTGTCGAAATGTGTCGGACCATTGGTGCAATGTAAAATACACCACAACAACTTTTCATTTTCTGAACTATGTCCTGATGGAAATCTAGTAGGACAATTGTCCTGCTACGAGAGAGACCCAGTGGGAATGTGAGAATGACAGCTGAAGAAGAAGAATAGTCATTACAAGATTCCTGAACTAAAAATTGAATCTCAAAGAACGGTACCGTCATACGATTTAGATAAATAACAAGCATAGCACAGACCTGTCAAATATTGTTACTTCATTTTGCTACCGAAAATGGAACAGTCTGTGATAGATTCGTGTACAGATCGCAGTTTTGCGTTCACTTTTAGACTTTTGTGTCAATATTGCAGTTTTTCTTCATCGTTCATTGTCATGTTAGTGTAGATGAGCAGGTTTACATTTTTTCTGAGATCTATCTACATTTAGGTCTGATAAATCCGCCATTAACATCACTAATGGGTTACATTTAGCTATGGGAAGCGGCTTCTAACTCCAACCCTCCCTAAACATTCTTAACCGCCATTTGCAACATGCATGGAAGACAACAGTGTCGCTATCTTTTGATCTCTTTCAGGACCTGAACACACCGATAAACTAAAACTATTAGATTTGAAATAGTATGTCTTGCAATAACAGCATAGGATATTGAAAAGTGATACAATTAAAAATGGCGACGACAGGTGAAAATATCAGTAATTAGATAACTGAATTACACCAGATGATAACAAGTAACAATTATCAATGAAGAAAATTTCACATATCAATCTATTAATGTCATACAGTCTATGCTTCACATCTACAGTAAATAATTGATACGATATAACACTCTGGCACTGGAGTTTACAAATGAATAGAGAGTGTAATATTGCACAGAATGTTTCTCAATTTCTAAAATACCAACTTGGATTAACTAGCATAATACTTTTGCATTCATTCTCAAAATCATAACTGATCTCTCTTATAGCAGAACAACAAAATCACAACTGATCTCTCTTATAGCACAACAACAAAATCACAACTGATCTCTCTTATGTTCCTGCAATGTTCCTGCAAGATTTCCAGCATGATGTAGTCCCGAAAACTGAAATGGATTGGGCTGCCGTTTTAATTACGCTAATGGCCCATCACATCCGACTTCGGTGTTAACTACATATAATAATAATTACTAGTAAAGGGCAACCTATACAGATGGATCAATCTGACGTAAATGCGAATATGGACTCCCAACATTTTCAGAAATATGATTCATGGTGGCTCTCAAGATTGCGTGATATTTGTGTAAAGATAGGAATATCCAGTAAAGTGAAATATAATAGATATTCGAAGAGAATGATAAATCGATATCAATATGGAACTGTCAGCAGTTACACTGATGGATACGTTGAGACGGGGATCGGAACACCTATCATCTTGTCCGGTGTGCGCTAACGATAACTGTCAGTCATAACTTATAACTGTACAGGAAATGGTATGCAACTATTGTTGAATATTGAGTGACCACTAACGCATATGACTATCACTAACACAAACATAAACTTGTGACAGCTGAAATGGCATGCTTGCACATAATCCTAGGAATATCGCTAAGAGACAGAGTGAGAAATGAGGATATTAGACAAAGAACCAGTACCCTTCCAATCTTGGAATATATTAAGAGACAACAGATAAAATGGTCTGTACAGATTAGCAGACTACCACCAGACAGCGTACCACAGCAAGCTATGCTACACAGATACAGTGAAGGCAGACCTAAATGCCGACCATGAAAACGATGGACCACCGAAATAAAAGAGGCGACAAACTCCACAAAATACTCAGCACACAAGAGGGCCATCTCCAGAAAACCCTTCTACCCATGACGCTGAATGGCAACAAATGGTTTAGCGAATAGACTAACATATCCGTTCGTATTGTCAGTACAATGTGGATGTTCGGTGTTCGAACCACCTAATCCTACGAATAGGGCCAGCGAGGTGAGTTCACTATAAACTCTGCTACTGACTGACTGACTGACGAATGGAACTTTGATAAATGTATACAACATAAAAGAAGAGTTATATTTATGCAAATTAGTAAGAAGTAAAAGCATGGCACATGATTTATACAGTTTAATACGAAAAAAAACCATGACATGGTTTTAACAAACCAGATACACAAGTACATTTTCACTGATCACAGAAGAAACTAATAAAATATCCTTGGTTGATTATTCAGATTCACTTCTTCGACTCAATTATGTAAAATGTAAATAAAATCAAGCTTTGTAAGTGTGCACTTGTGTTACTTATGAGATAACTCAGACAATAATTTTTACCTGAGTCGCCTCCCTATCTACAAGACTATCGCTTGATTACAGATTCTGAATGTGGCGAGACAAGTTATTGACACTATAGTAGTCACAGCTGCTGATGTAGGTATACAATTATTATGTTCACTCTTATATTTTTTCCACCATCATTAGTTTCAAAAACTTCCATTTCGTTACAAAATAAACATTTATCAAAGGAAAGCTTAACTAATGCGTGAGCCGAACTTTTGGCGTCCCGACCAAGCTCTCTTTCCCTGGCATAATGTGTACTCACTGAAGCAAAACTGAGATGTAACAAACGAAACATAGAACAGGGTAATGAAGATTTACTAATCCTTGGAAAAACACATAGAAAACACAAAAATCTTCGTTTTGATCAAACGGCCCTTATCAAATACATGCTCATAACAAAATACGACAAATATGATCTTATTGACGCTCACTTTCAAGTGGTGTGAATGTGTTCTTGATAAAGGCCTTTTGATAGAAATGTAGATGTGTATGTGTTATTATGTGTGATTAGTAAAACATAATTACCATGTTCCAAGTTTCTCCCTTAACATAAACTAACTTTATATTGGTTATGGCAATCATATTGATTGTTTTGCGTTTCGCCCTAAGTAGCTGCATCGGTCTAGTTTAGGCGCTTCGTCCTAGGCAGCCGCATCGGACTAGTCTCGGCACAGACGTTTTAATTGAGTCTGAGAACACCATGCATGTATGTCTGTATGTGTGTATACGTGCGTGGGAGCGTGTATGCGTGTGCGCTTTATCTGCGTGTGTGTATATGTATGTCCTCGCGTAACCATGCAGTTGATACCCTCTCACTGTGAAATACCAGGAAATAAAAAAGCAGATCAACTGGCTAAGGAAGATGCTGCCGAAGACCAACAAGATATACCAATCACCTACCATCAGAAAAAAACAAATGATCAAGTCAATAAGACCACAAATACAAGATGACTACCACATTATGAATAGATCAGAACAAGTTGTGATTCTACGCCTCAGAACGAGACACTATCGACTCCACAGTCACATGTGCAGAAGTTCAAGATTGGCAACAGTGCGATGTGTACATGTGGAAAGGCAGCACAGAGTGCCAAGCATATACTTCAAGATTGTTCTGAGTATGAAACGCTCAAGCAGGCATATTGGCCAGAGGAAACAACACTGTAAACAAAGCTCTATGGGACACTGCATGAACTACAAAAGACAATGAGTTTTACTAATAAGGCAGAATTACAGATATTGACATTTTTGAAGTGACCGAAAGAAGAAGAAGAATATATAAATGTATATGTTTATATATGTGTGTTATACACTATCCATTGCGTCCCAATGTGAACCTTACATTCACGAGAGAGAGGGCAATTTTAATAGTTTGTTATGGGGGGGGGGCAATTAGAGAAAGTTGATGTGTATATGTATCTAGATGATAGTTTGGTGACTAAAGTGTCATCAACATTTCTATGACGTTGTGGTGGGGCATGAACTAAAGTGTCATCAACATTTCTGTGACTCTGAGGTGGGGCATGAACTAAAGTGTCATCAACATTTCTGTGACTCTGAGGTGGGGCATGAACTAAAGTGCCATCAACATTTCTATGACGTTGTGGTGGGGCATGAACTAAAGCCATCAACATTTCTATGACGTTGTGGTGGGGCATGAACTAAAGCCATCAACATTTCTGTGACGCTGAGGTGGGGCATGAACTAAAGCCATCAACATTTCTGTGACGCTGAGGTGGGGCATGAACTAAAGCCATCAACATTTCTGTGACGCTGAGGTGGGGCATGAACTAAAGCCATCAACATTTCTATGACGTTGTGGTGGGGCATGAACTAAAGCCATCAACATTTCTATGACGTTGTGGTGGGGCATGAACTAAAGCCATCAACATTTCTATGACGTTGTGGTGGGGCATGAACTAAAGCCATCAACATTTCTGTGACGCTGAGGTGGGGCATGAACTAAAGCCATCAACATTTCTGTGACGCTGAGGTGGGGCATGAACTAAAGCCATCAACATTTCTATGACGTTGTGGTGGGGCATGAACTAAAGCCATCAACATTTCTATGACGTTGTGGTGGGGCATGAACTAAAGCCATCAACATTTCTATGACGTTGTGGTGGGGCATGAACTAAAGCCATCAACATTTCTGTGACGCTGAGGTGGGGCATGAACTAAAGCCATCAACATTTCTATGACGTTGTGGTGGGGCATGAACTAAAGCCATCAACATTTCTATGACCTTGTGGTGGGGCATGAACTAAAGCCATCAACATTTCTATGACGTTGTGGTGGGGCATGAACTAAAGCCATCAACATTTCTGTGACGCTGAGGTGGGGCATGAACTAAAGTGTCATCAACATTTCTATGACGTTGTGGTGGGGCATGAACTAAAGCCATCAACATTTCTGTGACTCTGAGGTGGGGCATGAACTAAAGTGCCATCAGTGTTTATGTGACGTTGTGGTGGGGCATGAACTAAAGTGCCATCAGTGTTTATGTGACGTTGTGGTGGGGCATGAACTATAGTGCCATCAGTGTTTATGTGACGTTGTGGTGGGGCATGAACTAAAGTGCCATCAGTGTTTATGTGACGTTGTGGTGGGGCATGAACTAAAGTGCCATCAGTGTTTATGTGACGTTGTGGTAGGGCATGAACTAAAGTGCCATCAGTGTTTATGTGACGTTGAGGTGGGGCATGAACTAAAGTGCCATCAGTGTTTATGTGACGTTGTGGTGGGGCATGAACTAAAGTGCCATCAGTGTTTATGTGACGTTGTGGTGGGGCATGAACTAAAGTGCCATCAGTGTTTATGTGACGTTGTGGTGGGGCATGAACTAAAGCCATCAACATTTCTGTGACGCAGAGGTGGGGCATGAACGAACTAAAGTGCCATCAGTGTTTATGTGACGCAGAGGTGGGGCATGAACTAAAACAGGTAGGTAATCGCTTTCGTGCGTTAAGGCACAACTTAATTCATACACCTAGCGTTAAATATATGTAGCTAGCTAGCTAGCTCTCTGCTCACTATCTCACT
The DNA here is from genome assembly GCA_034231615.1 of Meghimatium bilineatum. NCBI lineage: Eukaryota > Metazoa > Mollusca > Gastropoda > Stylommatophora > Philomycidae > Meghimatium > Meghimatium bilineatum. The sequence continues at coordinate 90,638,109 of CM067298.1, forward strand.
AACTCACTAACTCACTAACTCACTAACTCACTAACTCACTCACTCACTTACTCACTCACTCACTCACTCACTCACTCACTCACTCACTCACTCATTCACTAACTAGCTAGCTACTCCAGGGAGGCGTCTTTTTGAATATTCAGGACTTGATGACGACATAAAAATTATTCTCCTTCCAATGCCAGATAAATAGAACACCTTATATGGAACAAAACAACAACTCATAAACACATGCATATATCTATCAATGTCATTGAATCAAATGGCATGCGTCCATGAACCGCTGGATCAGCAACCAACGAAGCAACCAACGAAGCAACCAACCATCACAAGATCGTATTCAATACCTTCGATAATGGGTAATAACTGCAGAAAACTAATCTATCAGGTGAAACTTTGAAACATGTATGATGATTTGCTAATAACTGTTAACACACATGATAACACAAAAAAATTGATGTTTCGACCACAAGACTTTTATCAACATCACAAAATCAGACACCGAGTAAGAGACTCAATTGTTCACTACCACATAATAATTGCAAGATGGAAGTCCGTTAGAGTATAAACGATCAAAAGCTAAAATGAGAGCTATGAACCAAAACCAGACAGAAAGTTGACATAATACCACGGGATATCGAAAAACAACAAAACAACAACAAACATACAGACATGCGACATAATATAAAAGTGCATAATATAAAAAACACATAAGAATGACGGATGTTAATTCACAAGACATGCTGTGTGCCAAATTAAAGAATAAACGGGTTCTCAAGGGCATACCGAGTCCGGTCATCACATGAGCACGACGTAACGGCCGTAACTTGGACATCATGTGCACCTCAATGGCTTGCACCATTGATTAAGTCAACAGTAGGAGTTCCAGATGAATGTTTCATACTGTGCAAGTGTCGCCAGATTCGGTTTGTGAGCTTCAAACCTTTCTTCCTATGTACGTCATGATGCAATATTTGCAAATGATTGCGTAAATGACGTTGGGGGCACACATGTAAAATGCACTTTGATGATGAAAGTGGCTTTTGTGGAATGTGACAACACGTCTGTACGCCATAGGCACAAGTGCAACATCTTCTTCGTGTACAACTGACTATGCAAAAACAATACAAGACGTCTGGTCTAAGAACACTATAGATCGAGATATCCCCAAGGTACTGGTCACATTTGTAATAAATACGTTACGTGTCCGGGCGTTCAATTGCAGAAAAGGAAGGTGCTGGAACAGGACACCACGGACAGCTTAACTGTGGGGGTAGAAGGTAAGAATACATTTCACGCTGTCCTTGGTGGAGGTCCTATGCGTACCCCTAATAGTGTCCAAGTGAGAGATGCTGCATACTTGACCCAAGGTGGCTTTGAGGAGACTGTCAGGGGATAGGGAAGAACAGACACATGCCTTCATGCACACACATACATACACGCAGAGAGAAATAGAACGAGAGAGTATCAGACATGCTAGCACACACTAACCATAAGTGATTATTATTTGTTTGGTAACTCATCGCTTTTATTGATCTGATTGTGATTGGCACATTGTTGAAGTTATTTGAATAGCTTTTAGCTACCCATTGATGGAATCGCGACACAGTATACATTTCTAGTTTCATGTATTCAACCGAGACTATTGCGAACAACAGAAGAGCTATTGGCAAATTGGAAAACAGCATTCAAAAAATATTCAATTGAATGTTTTAGCCATGATTTTTTGTTTGTCACTATTATTATACTGTGTGTAGACAGTAATGAAAAATACCACGGGAAATATACAATGAGTCAATTTAGAAAGCTGTTTTCTAATGATCCTACAGGTCTTCTATTTCTCACGGTCACGATTCACAAGTTTCCTCTAGAGATATGATGATGTGAAAGAAGCGATAACAACCGTTCTATGTTTCCAGAAAGTACTTGTCACATCTCTGATTCTGAGAATTGTATAAAATGCGTCTTGTCTAGGTCGACAATTGTACGACCAATTGGCTAATGGAAAAACATCATTTTAAAGTGCCTCATTTGAATTTTTCCGTGATTTGTATTGGTTACTATAATTAAACTCTGTGTCACAGCCAATGAAAATCACGAGGAACAAAGTCAACTGAAAATAGTCATTTTAGAGTACTATTTTTTCCCTTAACCAATATGTCTTATATTGCTGTCGGTCAAGGTCTAGCCCTGTCTGTAGTGATATTCCGCTGAAGCATTAGTGAAGTATATCTATTGTTAGAACTGGGACAAGTGAGTCAAACTGGTCAAGGCTATTATACAAATGCTAATATTGTTATGACTTGGAGAATTTTCGTGAATATTTTATCTTAACATTATGTTTAAATCGATAAAACGGTGGTTTTTTAACATTTTTATCGTTTATGACGTTCACATTTCTAGTGAACTTAGCTTCTGTACATTCACTTCCGAAATCCATCTTCTAAAAAACGCTCTCTATCTACTATTATTTATATGTGGAATAGTTTCAGATCGTTACGTTTATGTGGCCCCTACGAATGATTCACGCTCCTCTGCCCACCCTCCAGTTGTCGATTTTGTATTTGTAGCCTTCTGCAAAATATTGTGATACTCTGAGGGTTAAATATCCAACGATGAGAACTCCCCCGTTCTAGACTATTCAAAAGTGCGCAGCTTGGTACGGCACACAATTTTGACTGCACCATATTTGGCTGGGAATCTGTTTGGTAGGGTACGAGGGCTGTCTCACTACTGTACAAGGGGAAACAATCCTCACCGTGAACCAATACCTAGTTAGACATGTACTAGAGGAGAAGGTATCGTCATAATCATCAAGTACCGTCTCCGCAACGAAGGTTGGCTGCAACGTATCTCCAACATCTCCTGTCTCTTGTCTTGGTGGTGCACTCTGCTAGACTGTAACCTGTCCATCGTGTAATGTTACTCTAACACGTGTATCTCTGCCTACCTCTTGCTCGCTTCCCTTTGACTTTACCCTCAAGTAAGGTCTTCAATAGGGTGTCATGTCTTTTAATGTGTCCAAAGTATTTTATTTGCCTGATCTTTATTTCTCTTAGTAGTTCTTTCTTCATATTAAGTGTCTTTAGCACCTCTTTATTTGTTTTCTTCTCTTTCCATGATGTTCTCCCTATTCTTCTATATACCCAAATCTCAAAGGCATCAATTTTGTCTTCTAATTGTTTATTTATTTATTTAGTGTCCATGTTTCTGAGCCATACATTAATATGGAATAGATGTAGCATTTTATAATTCTCATTTTTAACTTGTTTGTAATTTGTTTAGATATTAATAATTTCCTCATGTCATTGAAGGTACTTTTAGCCATTCCTATTCTCCTTTTAATTTCTGTTTCACATCTGCCATCATTTGTGACTATGTATCCAAGATATTGATAATGTTTTACTTGTTGTAGTTTCTCTCCCTGTATGTTTATGTTTATCTCTTGTTCTTCTGTGTCTTTGCTGATTATCATGGTTTTTATTTTTCTGAATGTTTATATCCAAAGAGGAGAAGGTATACATAAGTAGTGTAATATACCAGCATTTCGATTTGTATTTCTGTGTCAACGTAGTAGCAAATCACGTCAAAGGGGGATAATCTGTGAAAAATGTCTGGCTAAAATGGTGAAAGTGTACCCATTCATTGGTTTCGGCAAGTGAAATCTCACTTACTTTAAGTTTAACTATCACTAATAAAAATGTACACGGTGTTATAAAATTCATTGCAAAATCCCATAACCTTCTACAGCTGGAAAAAATTAGGTAAATTTTAATAGTGCCTTTCACCCGCACAAGATAGATAACACATGTGCTGTTTGTTGGACCAGCTTGGCAAATAACCACAAGCACAACCTACTGTAGTCGTCTCTTACGATATTATCGACTGGCAATGAGCCCTACTACCACAAACAATTGTTTCGGGGTTCTACATGACGTAGTGGCTTGCTTTATGCTGAAGTGCTGACAGGTTCGAATCCCGCTGGCAATTTTTTGTCTATAAAGTGAAGGTTTAGGGGAGATCACTGGGTATTTTCTCTTGAAGCTACCGAATTACAGACTATAAGTGGACTCTTGACAGAAGGGTGTTCCTTTGCTGAGGGGGACGATGTACATATAGGGTAACTCGAGTACGATGAAAACAATCTTCTACGTATTATGAGCCCTTTCGATCCTTCAGAAGTTTTGAACAATAGTCAAACGACTAGAATCAATATATCTATATAGGATGTCTATAACGTTGCTGTGAATTTCTTTTAAAAGTTGTGTGTTTCTATGGTGCAGTGTACAGCGTTACTGAAAATATTGCTGTAACCTACTGAGTTAACTTTTATTCGCTAACCAATATATAACTTTGTTGTGCTACCAGTCACTTTACTCATTGACATAATCAGTATTATTTTCCGCCATACATCTGGTAGCAGCAATTACGTCACGCAGATCGGCACTAAATACCCATAATCCACGTGATGTATCAACATCAAAGAAAATGAGTGCACATCGACTTTAAAGACAACCTGTAATATATGCATATTCATTTAAACAGGGTGGAAGTAAAATAAAATATAACCAGAATATATGGTACAATGGAAGTTTCTGAATTAAGAGAAATCAACATCGCAAATGAAATCTCTTTAGATGTAGTGCATTTATGATGGCATTATTTATTTGTTAGATATGTAACACAGAAAACGTTTCCACCAGACTCATTTTATCACTGACATTTTTGAAGTGCTAGCACGATACACTTTCGGAATATAATGCTGTCTTGTTGTAAAGGTGTAATTAACTTCCCTGAGAGTTGTCCTCACAAACAAGAACGGAAGCAACTTTGCGCCGACTTCTCTCTAAAGTCGTTTTATGGAACTTATGAACTTCAACCTTCATAAACAGTGTTCTCACGCTGAAGTCGCTACTATTGGCTGCTGTTAACAAGTACAGCTGGTAATATATAAAATGTGGCTATCGACCCTAAATTCATAACCGCAGAATCTAAACAGTCATTCATACGTCATGTTTGAATTATTTCCATGTGTTTCGTTGGTCAGCGTTGGTATGTGACATAAAGTATATACATATTGACCATCGAAATCACGAAAATAATCAAAATCATCACTTATAAGGCTTGTTTTTTATTCTGCTCGTATGGCTTTACTTTCGATAGTCACGACAGAAATACTAATATAGCGATAACATTTATGTACATGACTATTGACATGAATCTACGACGAAAGACCAAGATTGAAAAGTAAATGTAGCCACAATTCTATAAGATCACACATAGTACTGGGAATATGGTAATAAAGTTTTGCTACTACTGAATAACACACATAATGACACAAACAAGTCGACGTTTCGACCTAGTGCAATATGGCACCCTTAAACCCGACGGCATTAATGAGCGCCTGTCTCATGTATGACTTTAGTCGATCCATAGTTTCTGGATTGTTTCATGTCACATGTTTGTTGTGTTTAAAAAAAAAAATTTCCTTGTCCGTTGTAATTTCGCCTGTTCCGGTCAATCCATACTACTCATATCAATGTGACCGTCGATGTTATTACTGTTCGCTTTCTGTTATATGTTTTAATTTGGTTTCAATTGTCTGTCTTGATAAAGGCCTTTTGGTCGAAACGCCGATTTGTGTGTGTCATTATGTGTGTTATTCAGTATTAGCAAAACTATATTACCCTATTCCTGGATCTACCTGTTGGATTTAAGTTTTGCGTAGTAAGTACATATTATACATTGTACTTGACAGAGTTGAACTTCGGGTAAACTTAGCAGCTGCTCAGGATTAGGAAAAGGTTCTGAATAAGTAATGCCACAATTTCAACATGTGATACCAGCAAATAGTCGACAATTAGAGTATTATTATGTCAACCAGCTCAATAGTCGACCATTAGTGTATTGTTATGTCAACCAGCTCAACAGTCGACCATTAGTGTATTGTTATGTCAACCAGCTCAACAGTCGACCATTAGTGTATTGTTTTGTCAACCAGCTCAACAGTCGACCATTAGTGTATTGTTATGTCAACCAGCTCAATAGTCGACCATTAGTGTATTGTTATGTCAACCAGCTCAACAGTCGACCATTAGTGTATTGTTTTGTCAACCAGCTCAACAGTCGACCATTAGTGTATTGTTATGTCAACCAGCTCAATAGTCGACCATTAGTGCATTGTTATTTAATCCAGTTCAACACTCAACTATTAGGGTACTGTTATGTCAACCAGCTCAACAATCGACCATTAGTGTATTGTTATGTCAACCAGCTCAACAGTCGACCATTAGTGAATTGTTTTGTCAACCAGCTCAACATTGGACCATTAGTGTATTGTTTTGTCAACCAGCTCAACAGTCGACCATTAGTGTATTGTTTTGTCAACCAGCTCAACAGTCGACCATTAGTGTATTGTTTTGTCAACCAGCTCAACAGTCGACCATTAGTGTATTGTTATGTCAACCAGCTCAACAGTCGACCATTAGTGTATTGTTATGTCAACCAGCTCAACAGTCGACCATTAGTGTATTGTTTTGTCAACCAGCTCAACAGTCGACCATTAGTGTATTGTTTTGTCAGCCAGCTCAACAGTCGACCATTAGTGTATTGTTATGTCAACCAGCTCAACAGTCGACCATTAGTGTATTGTTATGTCAACCAGCTCAATAGTCGACAATTAGTGTATTGTTATGTCATCCAGCTCAACTGTCGACCATTAGTGTATTATTATTTAATCCAGCTCAACACTCAACCATTAGGGTACTGTTATGTCATCCAGCTCAACACTCAACCATTAGTGTATTGTTATGTCAACCAGTTCAATACTCAACCAATTAATACATTTTATGTCCGCTAGATTAACAATGAACAATTAGTCTTGTCGGTTCACTTGTTTACTTGCATATCTCTAAACTTCATATATAGTTGGACGTATCTCCATCAGTTATGTATTTGTTATACAAATCGATGGTTATGTAGGTCGAACACGCGCCCGTTCTTAGTTTCATCCACTGGGATATCTCACTATTATTTGGTTGCTTAGTGAATTATACAAAAAAGGAATTACAATAAATTACATTTTAGTGAAAGTAAAAATGCGAGGGTGATATTTCTTCATGAACCTATTCTGTTGCTGATGTCTTTCCAGTCCAGTAAGTCTTCTGTGGGATTTGTCGTGGGACAGGTGTATGTTTTAGGATTGCTGTACTAGGCATATAAGCGGCAACATGACTACCAATTATAAAAGAAAGAAATCATCCAGAAAGTGCTGTGTTATTGCATTAACCGTGACCGATTTCGATTTAGGAAACCTGTCAACTAATACATGAAGTAGTTTCCGATTTAGAAAACCGGTCAGCTAAAACATGAACCAGTTTCCGATTTGCATGAAATCTATTGTTTGGCCTTGACTACTTTTGGTATGCGACTGCAAGTATGTAAATAGCAACAAATAAAAAACACAACAATAGTCTAAAAAAAACGTTACGAACGGGTTCCAAATTAATTCATCTAGAAGGCCTGCAGTGCCGTCCATAGAAACGCATTAACCAAGGAAATGGATTGAGTGAAATTTGAGACCTACACTCACGTACACTATCTTAAAGACTAAATGAGTGTGCTGAGTAATATTGAGAGTTGCTGGGCTAAGGGCAATTTGGTGAAATGATCTAATCCGTCAAAAATCAACATCATATTTGTGCCATTGCAAATGAGCGTGCGGGTAGGCTTGCTAGTGCAGCGAAATTGTGGATCGGATACGCAATCGTTAGATCTGATATTATGAATATACAAAAATAGGACAAGTTTTGGATGTATTTTTAGATTTTTAGATGTATTTTTAGATGTATTTTTAGATGTATTTTTAGATGTATTTTTAGATGTATTTTTGGATGTAGTTGTGGATGTAGTTTTGGATGTTATTTTGGATGTATTTTTGGATGTTGTTGTGGATGTATTTTTGGATGTAGTTTTGGATGTGTTTTTGGATGTAGTTTTATATGTATTTTTTGATGTAGTTTTATATGTATTTTTAGATGTATTTTTGGATGTAGTTTTGGATGTAGTTTTATATGTATTTTTAGATGTATTTTTGGATGTATTTTTGGATGTGTTTTTGGATGTAGTTTTATATGTATTTTTGATGTAGTTGTATATGTATTTTTAGATGTATTTTTGGATGTAGTTTTGGATGTAGTTGTGGGATGTAGTTTTAGATGTATTTTTGGATGTAGTTGTGGATGTAGTTTTGGATGTAGTTTTGGATGTAGTTTTGGATGTAGTTTTGGATGCTTGTGAATCTGCAATTCTGGACATACTGCATGAGCGTCATGTTAAAAGGTCTATGCTGAAAGCCAAAGTGGACGAGCTAGTCAATTCTTAGTGTGTCTATTAGTCTCTACATCCAGAAATCAGGGCGTTACGACTGGTCACACCATTTATCTGACTTTTGATTAATCTATGTTATTCATTATCTGGCGACACAGTGTATTAAAAGTGATCAATAAAATAAATCAATTAGTATCAATTAGATCAAGCAAAATGAAAGACGTACATCTGGTTTTCCTGTCAGGACGTAACACCACCGAAGTACTGTTTTGCTCTGAAGGATATCTTGGCGAGTTTAGCCCAGAACCTACCGATTAATAATATGATAACCAGATGGTCGCTGCTCCAATGAGATCAAGTGCACGAGAGCACGGGCCATGTCAGCATTTACAAATTTTAAACATTATCTACAATGGAGTAAAATCAATGCCTATACGACTTTAAATGCTAGGATATTATATCGAAGCAATTCTTATGTATGGACGCAAGCATGAATGATAAATAAAAGTGCTCAACGTAAACTGGAAGCAGTTAGATGTGGTTCTAGAGACGAATGATGAACATTTGGTGGACAGCCAAGAAACTAATGTTAATGTCCTTAGAGAGCTTGACACACACACAAAATTATAGCAACAAAAAGTATTAAAGCATACAATCAAGATTTTAAGGCCCTGTGATGAGAAAAACGTGAAAATTTTGTAATTGTTCGAAAGATCAAAGGGAGAAAAAAAAAGATGAAGAGAAATCTCTGGATGGGTTATCACTTTGACAGGAAAGAATGTTATTAACTAATCTTATTACTAACACAAGAGACAGCGTTGTGGAGAAACATGGTAGCCTACGCCACTGGGCATGACACTTGATTGATTGATCTGTCGACTGGGAGCTGCTGTAGTGTAAATTAAACTATTCGCCTGCTGACCAGCAAACCGGAGTTCATGTCCACTGGCCATTCGTGGCTTGAGATAGAAATATCTTCCATGGTCAGTCAGCCGCAACCGATTGCTAGTAGAAGACCTGCTCTCGGAATTAATTATTCATTCAAGGAAAGATATACATTGGCTCCTTTTCTTGCCTATTCCCGTGTTGTCCGTTGGTCAATATTTATATACTAGGAATCACATGCCAAAAAATAGGCAAGTATATAAATAATTACCAATGGGAAGCGTGATAATAATAATAAAATAACATAACGTAACGAAGGAACGCCTGGTTACTTTTTCCAACTTAGGTCTTATAGTACCCTCTATGGTCACGACCCAGTCATTAGAAGTAGGAAAGCAGCGCTGAAGAGCTAGGAAGGTCCAAGAATGGCGTCATACTGAGCAAGTGCGGTTGGAGACGCTAGTCTGGCGGTTTCTGGACAATCACTGACTAGCCAGTTGAGCACGTATGGGAAACTGTATGCTTTGGCACTGGTCTATAAACAGCTTACATTTACCTTTGCCTGTCGACTAAATTACTAAATAGCGATGATTACTGTGTCTGCAGGTGTGCACTAAACTGAACTGTTTTACGAATACAACATGTAACAAAAATAAAAATACAGTAGTCACAGAAATATGTAGCAAACAAAATATAATATTCAAATAACACGGGTAGGCAGGAATGAGGACATATAGAAAACGATATTACGTAGTAAATGAAATTGAGCGTATGATTACAATTTTTGTGCCTTGAAATAATAGCTAAGACAATCAGTTTATGTCACGTCCTGGCATAATTTATTGTTCCGAAAAGGCTTATTTTTGTGCATGTAAATCATCCTTTTTACAAATATGTTTTAATTTATGAACCATGCGGCCTGGTAGGTATGCGCTGGCGGCAGGGAAACAATGTGAACAGTTATTACATTTGTTACAAGTCATCGCCAAAGTTCTGCATCGGTAGAGCAAGCGTTTCGTGTTCCAACATTAGAACAAAGAATTAAAAATACGTGTGATTGTTCTTTATTCTTACTTAAGTCAAAGCTAAAACATAATAGATTTATAGTTATGGTGTACTTTTTTAATATGAGTAGGACCAATTAATACCACCAACATAAATTGTTCAACTTGAGCCAGACCTATTAATAACACCAACATCAATGGTTTAACTTGAGCCAGACCTATTAATACCACCAACATCAATTGTCTAACTTGAGCCAGACCTATTAATACCACCAACATCAATTGTCTAACTTGAGCCAGACCTATTAATATTATCAACATCAATTGTCTAACTTGAGCCAGACCTATTAATATTATCAACATCAACTGTTTAACTTGAGCCAGACCTATTCATACTACCAACATCAACTGTTTAACTTGAGCCAGACCTATTCATACTACCAACATCAATTGTTTAACTTGAGCCAGACCTATTCATACTACCAACATCAATTGTTGAACTTGAGCCAGACCTATTAATACTATCAACATCAACTGTTTAACTTGAGCCAGACCTATTCATACTACCAACATCAATTGTTTAACTTGAGCCAGACCTATTCATACTACCAACATCAATTGTTGAACTTGAGCCAGACCTATTAATACTATCAACATCAACTGTTTAACTTGAGCCAGACCTATTAATACTATCAACATCAACTGTTTAACTTGAGCCAGACCTATTCATACTACCAACATCAATTGTTTAACTTGAGCCAGACCTATTAATACCACCAACATCAATTGTTTAATTTGTTCTTATCTCATTGAATACACCAATATGCTACGGTTTCTATTTAGATCGATCAATTGACGCTCTCTTTCGTCCGTGCTCAAACTCATGTAGTTAACATGGATTAGTCCGGAGAAGATAATGAATTATAATGTAGTTTACTGCGATATCTGTGTCTTTACTCAACACATCGGAAAACTGTATGATATCTATCTGTGACCTTTGCCTTTTACGGTATGAGGAAGGTTAAACGTATATCAAACCTCTTTATCTATCTCCTACGACATGCATTACATAACGCAGTGATACTATTCTTTGATACTTTTCTGGTAACACATGGAAAACTCTCATTACACAATTGTATTTGCCACTCTGTTGCTGACACCTCTCTTTCTGAATTCTCATTTATCACATTTCTATAAAGAATCCCATGTGATAAACTATTATATGACTCTCTATTGTGACTTCAGTTTATAAAGAATATATACGGGAGACTGAAGAAATATTGTGTGTACTATATTATAAATAAATATACACACAAATAGATTAAAACGGAATTTAGCTATAAAAAATATATGAAATCAATGTGTATATCAACGTGAAATCAACGACCAAAATGTATTTATCAAGATAGGGACACAGTGTTAAAGTTCCATTGAGCTAATCGTCTATGTGTTCTTATCCCGACAAATACCCTATAGTCGAAACGTTGATTCCATGTTTCTGTTCAGACTTAAAATTATATTTTAATTCAATGTTTCGGTTATGTGTATACTGTAAACATCTGAGAGTCGTAAACATGACTGTAAAAGGTGGACTGTGGGGGGGGGGGGGGGAGGGGGGGGGAAGGGGAACAATTTTTACGTAACCAATAAGGAAGATGAGAGAAGATGTTCCATTGGTTTGTAGTTTGAGGTATATCATGTTGTCTCCTACGTAAGACAACATGATATACGTAAGGTGTAATAGTTCCTCCGTCAGGGTCAAACCATCCTGACCCATTTATCTACGAGCTTCAAACATCTCGACTTACTATTGTGTTAACGAATACTTTTTTATTGGGCGAAAAAGGAGCTATTTATTATCACTCTATCAGGTCAAACCAACATATCCGACTTTCTACTATCTTATAACATCTCAGCTTTCTATTGTCTTAATTGGAAAATCTGGGGAAGAAATTTTATGACACAAAAACCGTTCGCACATTCTTCAATAGTCTATCAAATATCACATAAAATCATGTACTGTAACTAGTAAAAGAAATAATAATTAAGTTTTGAACAATGGAAAACACTGAATTAAGAAATACGCAATTTAAAGAATTACTGCCAATGAATTTGTTTCGACCAGGTGAAGAGACACGATGACATGAAGAGTTTTGTTGGAAGGGACGATAGAAGGCAGTAGAGGCAGAGGCCAACCAAGACGCCATTGGACAAGAGACATTCAGGAATGCATGCACATGTAGCTAGAGAAAGTGGGACAACTTTACAGAGACCGCGGGGATTTCAGGAGATTCATAAGGAAGACTACGTTCTGGAAAGATTATGTCGTATGGCAACAATTCAATGAAGTTGTCGAAAGAGTTTGTAGACTTTTTAGATGCTGAGAATTTGACAGGTAAGAAAGTCTTTACTTGACGATCTAAACTGGGCAGACATATGGACCATTCGAAAAGTGTTGGCAAACTCTCTCTCTCTCTCTATGTGACGTGTCATTTACGGTACGTTGCCCTCACTACCACTATACATCAATGACGACAGGAATGTAAATTACAAATTGTTCAATATATGTATTTATTCAACGCACAAGAAGAGACTGTTGAACACCTACTACTGCAGTGTCCAAAACTAACAGACATCCGACAAGAACTATTACCACCACTTCCAGCTATACACAACACACTCTACACAACTGCACCACAACTGAGGAAAACCTGTGCATTGGCCAGAAGGGCTATGGGCTGTCAAGAGCTTCCTGCTAACAGCGAAAGGGATTGAATCATGATCATTGGTATGTTATGTTCCTCCAGGGCCATAGGCGGCGCATAGGGCAGAAACCATAGCTTTCGATTTCTGTCTTTGTGTTGCCAGGTCTTTCAATTGTTACGTGTTGTTTAGGTTCATTGACATGCCTTCTCTATTACTCATTCTTCGTAGAGTTTCTCTAGGTCTCCATCTTCTTCTTACTCCAGGTGGCATCCAATATATTGACTGCTGGGGAATTCTTAGGCTGTTCATTCTGAGAACATGGCCGATGTAAGTCCAACGCCTTTGTCTAATGAAGGAATATATATAGGTTTGTTTGCTTTCCTCTCTTATAGTAGTGTTAGATATAAAGTCACTCCACTTAACATTCAGAATGGTACGTAGGCATTTGTTTTCAAAAAGTCTAGTCTCTTATCTGTGGCTTTTGTGGCTTTCCATATGATAGAATAGGGATGTAGTTGGAGTTAAACAAACAACCTGAGTTTTGTGGTGTTTCTTAGTGTTTTTGACGTCCGGATGTTACGTAGTTTATTGAAAGCACTCGCTGCAAGGGCAATACGGTGTAAAATATCTTTTGATGAGTCTCCATCCAGTGCTAGATTGGTGCCTAAATATGTAAAATTGTTGACTTTTAATAATGGAACATTTTGAATTTCTATCTATGGTTGGATCTCGTAAAATCTAGTATATGAGTATTTGATGTGTTGATTTTCAACCATATCTGATTTGAGTAGTGTTGGAGATTGTCAAGCTTAGATTGAGCATCTGTTGAATATAGGAAAACAACGTTTGACAACAGTCCACTTAATAGTAACTATCATCATCATTATATTTGTATTTATAAATGCACATTCTTCTTAAACGTCTTCGTTCTCAAACTCCTATAGATTAGTAGAATGTAGTCTGGAGAACGGAATGCGTAGTGTAATGGTTTACAGCGTTATTGCAATAACTGTGCCTTTTGACCTGACTCATCGGTAAACAGTGTTGCTATAATTTGCACCAGGGCGGGGCACACCGGGTGTGCAATAACTGCAGCAATTATTGAAAGTACAAATGAAATCCAAGAATAGAACAGACTAGACAGACTGGAGTTTTTCTTTCTCTGGAGTTTTTCTTTCTCGTTATGTAAAATGTGCACACTATTAGGCAGGCATGACACAATTGCATATGCACACACTCGCAGACAAACAGGTAAACTACCATCGCGATCATCATCGTGTTCGTCATCGTGTTCATCATCATAGTCAGAATAGTCAATCCCATATTTCCCATGGCCACCAGGATCAAAATTTGTATCATCATCATCATCAACACTATTATCATCTTCATCATAATATTCGACATTCCGCCGAAGACGGATGTGTCGGACCATTGGCGCAAATAAAACGGTGACACAACGCATTTCAATTCCCTGGACTACATCCTGCTGGAAATCTAGTAGAACCATGGTCCGGTTACAAGGGAGATCCAGTGGTAGTTTGAGAATGTACTCTGAAGAAGAGTATTCGATCGTATGGCAACCGTAGCCTGCACGTCTAATTGACAGTACAAAGAATAACGCCACTGTCTTCTTTCCAGTGAGGGTAGAGGTGGCAGGGGGTGGGGGGATATGCCAACATCTCTCATCTGTGATAAATCAATTTTCGCCGAATTCCGTGTCTGAGTTTTTAAATTGTGTCTTCTGTCATATGGTTCACATGGATCTCGAAGAGATGCAGGCCAGTGTGCATTGTAGCTTTGTGCTTTAGTGGCTGACTCCCGTGTGGAGAGAAATGCTAGATATAGTAGCACTGCAGATTAGTAAACGGAATGACAGAAGAATTAAGCAGTAGTTGATCAAAGTATGTTGGTTACGAACCTTTGGAAGATGTGATGTTCATGGGATACTACTGTTTGTTACGTTCCGTATAAAATGTAATGTTCATGGGAAACTACTGTTTGTTATGTTACTTATAAAATGAAACGTTCATGGGAAATTACTGTTTGTTATGTTCATTATAAAATGTAATGTTCATGGGAAACTACTGTTTGTTATGTTCATTATAAAATGTAATGTTCATGGGAAACTACTGTTTGTTATGTTCCTTATAAAATGAAACGTTCATGGGAAACTACTGTTTGTTATGTTCATTATAAAATGTAATGTTCATGGGAAACTACTGTTTGTTATGTTCCTTATAAAATGAAACGTTCATGGGAAACTACTGTTTATTGCGATTCTTGTCAGATGTGATGTTCATGTGATACTACTTCACTGGAATGCTTTCTTCATGGGACTAAGCATCTATCCATAACCCCCTCCCCCAATCTTCAACACAACGGTGCTTTTGAAAAACACAACCGTATGGAGTTCGGGTGTCACTTCAGTTATGTAACTGATTGGAGGGGTTTTGATCAGAAAAAGCTATAAGTATAAGAATAATAATAATATCCGTCCATCGCAGATGATGTCGAAAACATTTTCAGAATTTTTTGTTGCTACTCACTGGTACGTGCGGAGATGACTACAAAGTTCAATCCTGACATAGAATCCACTACGACAATTGGGACTCGTATGATGAAAATTGAAGTCTGTGTGTTTGTTGTGCCTTTTCGGAAAGAACGTATTCTCTGTGCCTCTTAGATTTGATGCTTCTCGTGGATATAAGTACCTTTGCTGGTATTCTTGCTCCACATTGAACGCAGAAAGGCTGTCTATATGCTGTCAAGAGCTACCTGTTCAAAGCTAAAAGGATTATTTCATTATGATCATAATCCCCATGCACGTCACGTGGCTTACAGTTTGTATATACACTATTTTACATATACGATCTCTCCTGATTCTTGTTCTTAATGTAATAGTACTGTTAAATCCATTTAAGCAGTCCTTTTCCCTACATCAAAGGTGTATAAACTTCATTCATCCTCCGATGCTTAGATCAAGACAAGGATTTCCTATTTACTTTGGATATTTTCACAATTTATTCCACGTGATTCCTGCCATCTCTTACAGTGGTAGTTACAGTGGTAGACCGTCATGACTTTTCTCTGTATATTTCTACGTCTAGTTCCATTTTTCCAGCGGGTTCTATGCCCTTGGTCTTCTATCTATATATTTTACTGATTTTCTGAGCGTGTGCACAATCATCTTCATTTTCACTACTTAGTCAGATTATCTAATACTTCTGTTAGATAGCCCAAACGTGTTGCTAACTACATCTCTCATGATAACACACAGTTATTGGTATTGCACATAGTCGAAGGTCTTTGTTTTATGAAGAAAGACAGAAAATATTGTGACTAAATTATACAATCTGTAATTTTCGAAGATAAATTCAAGTGGGAATCATGATGATAAACAAAAAATAATTCTTACAGCTGACAGGAATTCAGCCAGGTCCGTTCTAGCGGCACCGAATCACCTTGCACCTCAAATAAATATGTTTTCCGCACTTGATCAGCAACATCTGACATTTGGGAATGTGGTTGGTCAAGTATGGAAAACCTGTTTACTTCAGATGCAAGACAGCATTGTAAAGGACGCAAACCACTAACACAACACTTTAAAAAGATATAAACACAATTTCATATACTTGACTGTTGTAATTGGTCCGCATTTGACGACTGTATTGCTAATCAACACCCTTGCACATACTTCACAAATATTACTGTTCTAGCATACATTAGTGTAACACTGTTAAATCCTAACACTGAACCTCATACTAATCAACATCTTTGATCATCAATATATGAAGACAATTATTTGTCTAAATGTCAAATTACTATTTTGAAGCAATGTGCCAACGCGATGCGTGAAAATTACACCGATATCAGATATATTTGTAGCATCAATTTCTAAATTTTAATTGCATGACGTGCCCATTTGACCAAAATGAATAGAATTATCGATTCCACATTCAAAAAAGGAAACTTCACACATTAATTTTTAGTTTGAATAAGCAGTTGTAATTTATTGTCATTCATTATTTATAGAAGTCACTACGCAAACGGAAATTAGTGAGACAGTATAATATCATGAGTCACCGCGCCGAGCTAGACAGAGATGGCATGTATATATATATATATCACAGAGACAATACGTACTGCCGGAACAATTATAGAAGCCGAACTGCCACGTATACTGCATTATATATATGCATTATATGACAACAATATAAAATAGTATATATATATATTGTAAAAGGCAACTTGAGGGGTAATGTGCCTAGAAAATCAGAATGGATACGCTGAACAGTGATATAATTAATAATAAATGAAAGTGGTGTTTTTAGAGAGGTTCAAGATGATACAGGGGCAGTGCACATGTTGAACGGTAAACATCAATCCGACCGATCTGTGTGTAGGAAACCAAGATAGAGTTAGACAAAATTAGCATGCTAAAAGAAGTATTAAAAGAGGGAAATAAAATTTAAGAAGTTTAATTCATAGAAAACAATATACTGTAACTAAAGAATAAGTAGTAATTCTGTCTTTCTTTCTCGTTATAACCGTGTGTGCCTAGCAGCGTCAGGGGTAGAAGAGTTCTCAGGAGATGCTTTTTTGTGTGCTTCATATATGTTTGTTTTCGTTGACTCTCTTATTTCTGTAATCCAACGTTTGCTAGGTCTCCCCCTGGCTTTGTATCCCTCATATTCTGTATATTAATGTTTTTTGAGGGCACTGTCTGATGGTAGTCTGGAAGCATATGAAAACCACTTAATATGTTGTCTTCTGTGTAATCCAAAACTGACATTGTTTTAGTTAGTCTGGTGTTTTCGTTTCTGATTCTGAGTCGGTATAATACATAATACACAACAATATATGTTGTGACTATGTGAAGAATAAATATCAGCAAATATTGTGACTCTGTAGAATACACTTCAGAATATGTTGTGATTTTTGCTAGAATACACATCAACACGCGTTGTGTTTTCTAAAGAATATACATCATAACACATTGGTTGTGGACGTAATTTAATTTCTAATATATGATGACCTATGTTTCTCACGAATTTATACATAATTTTTCTCACGAATTTATGCATTATGTTTCGCACGAATTTATACATTATGTTTCTCACAAATTAATACATTACGTTTCTCACGAATTTATAAATTATGTTTCTCACGAATTTATAAATTATGTTTCTCACGAATTTATAAATTATGTTTCTCTCGAATTTATATATTATGTTTCTCTCACGAATTTATACATTATGTTTCTCTCGAATTTATACATTATGTTTCTCATGAATTTATACATTATATTTCTCACGATTTATACATTATGTTTCTCACGAATTAAAACACATTCTCACATTCTCTCTGACAGATTCATTAACATATCCACTTTCACACTCACTCCCTAATTTACTCATCCACAAACATTCGAAGTCACTAACTCACTCACTCACTCACTGACTTACTCACCCACCGTTGTTCGTCCGTCGGAGTCGACGATGTTCATTCTGCTCAATTGAGATGATGATGAAGATGATGGTGTCTAGGATCTGCCCGGCTGAGACTACTGAGTCCTATGCGTGTTTGGAATTATCTACCAAACTCTGAGCATGTATAGGAGGAGTCACATGGACATTGAGCAGCACTTGTCTTTCTTCTAGCGCGTTTTTGTTGCGCAGCTTTATGTCCGAGGTTCTCTTTAGCTACTGCACTACTCTTGAATCTGCGACGCTAGTCGGATTTGTCTTGTGTAATATTCTCTCATGAATGTCTGTCTCACCCAACTACTTATGCAGTAACTCACACATTGACTCAAATCGACCATCTGAACTCACTATCTCATCTACACTCTTTGATTGCTTACACTCTTCCCTTACTTTCTCACACTCACTATTTCTTTAACTTCCTTCTTATGTTCCTTATTAATATATCTCTTATGCTTACACTCATTAACATCATAATCACACGCACACAATTATTTACACCAAAATATATATGTATAATATAAACACACACCTGTTTGGAAGGTAAACTATGTGTTGCACTCACCTGACTAATCTCTGATACTACACTGAGTGGCATGACCAGCACAGCCACCATAAGGTCCGCTACAGCAAGTGATAAAATGAGGTAGTTTGCAACATTATGTAATGAGCGCTCCAAGATAACTGCAGCAATAACGAAACAGTTGCCGATGATGCAGCATAAGACAAACAATCCAAGGATGGCGCTAGTCACAACAAGATGTTCCTCACTGTATACCGTCAAAGACCAGATTTTGTTGCTGCTGTCGTTGCCGATACTGCTGATGTTGTTATTTATTGAGGAATTGCTGAAGTTGAGTTGCGGGGAATCTAATTCGTGGATAGTTTTGTTAAAGACGGACACACCGAGATCGACTGACGTTGATGAACCGAGTCTTGTCGAGCTGATGAAGTGCTTGCTAATTGTTAGATTGATCATCGTGTCAGTGTTACATTTCACAGCAACGGTTTTTTATTCTACAGTTTACATCTCACATATTATTTACTCCTTGCCAACAGCTTACATCTCATATCTCATGCTGTTTGCCAACGGCTTACATCTCATATATCATACTATGTTTGCCAACGGCTTTTATCTCATATATCATGCTATGTTTGCTAACAGTTTACATCTCATATCTCATGCTATGTTTGTCAACAGTTGACATGCTGTAGTTGTTTTTTATGTTAACAGTTTATATCTGAAAGTTGTTATTCTTGTCATTTGCATACATAACACATATTCCTGCTGTAAATTACCTATATTGCAAAGCTGCTGCTCTCACTGTCCACATTGCAAAAATATTGTCATAATTTCGATATGAACGGTTATCGCTTTTATGAACGGCTAACTGGTGTAATAACTTTATTATGTTCGCTACCAAAACAGGGCATTTCATAATAGATGCTTTCAGAATTGTAACAACTTGCATTTGACTTTTATCCAGTGACCGTGCCTCACATAAAATCCAGTGACCGTTCTTCACATAAAATAAACAATCACAGAAATATAATTTCACAATAAAAGTTTCAGTAACAGATTTTGCGGACAATGTTTCAGATTACACACAGTTGCAATTTAATCTGTTTTTTTCGTACACTTTGTTGTTCGTCTCACTTGTAAACAACTTCATGTTAATTTGTCCTTTATTTATCGTACTGTTTAAACTAATGAATATCCCGATTCTCTGGTGTCACACTGTTTAAATCATCTCTAATAATCCTTATTAGCGCATTTATAAACTATTGAATAATGATGAACTATCTTGTTGCACTTCTGAGCTATCAAATAATACGACTCTATACTGACTGATCGTTAAAACATCAACTACAGATTTTTTTCAATGCCCTTTTAGCACAATAAAACTTCAGTTTTTTGATACATTGACTACTCAGGCACTTATTACTTTAGTTTTAAGTAATTCCCTAACGGGAAAGATACAGTATTTGACAGTTTTATTTTGACATTTGACTATAATAATATGCTGGTTTCACATTTTAAAGTGTCGTTCTAAGGTTTTCTGCTGAAAGAACTTTTAGAATGCTGCGTATTACACTCACGTGATGACCACACATTTAAAACACTACATCAGAAAGGTCCATGAAAATTAACTTTACAAAACGTGCGTATTAAAATTTCTTGCCTACAATACACCTGAAATATTGCATACTAAAGCTCCTTGTTGACTGAACATCTGAAACAAAGCGTACTTGCTTTTCCTGATTGTTTGTACTGTGAATAAAAGAATGATATATTTAGATCACAAACTGCAAACAGAATAGACAGATTAAATTACTAAGTATAAAATCAATAGATACATTTATACTGGCACATTGAAGACGTTGAAGTCTACCGATATGTACAGTGTTATACTTGTAAGTTTACTTAAATATATATTTGCAGTGTGTACTACATATGGGTAGCATGAGAAAATCATTAGAACTATACAGGAACAGTGGACAAAACATGGCGGACGATCCCAATCTGCCCCATCAAGGCCAGCACCTTGCAGTGGTGATGGGGCTTAGTTCAGCCATCAGGGGCTGGAAACTAAGATTGGTCGGGCACTCCCACTCGAGCAGGACCATAGTCCAGCCCAAGTAAGCAGAGTGCTGAAGACGGAGGCAACCAGCCAAAAGGCGCACAGATAATCAGGATTCCACGCACAATACACAATGGAAACATGTCTGCATCTATAAACAGTTATGGAGCCTGCCCTGTGGCGGACGTTCAGGCAGGGACGACAGTGAGTTTTATTAAGGAGACATAATTACAGATATAGACATGTTTCAAGTGAACGAAAGAAGAAGAAGAAGAAGATCCCAATCCAACATGCTAAGTTATTTTTACTGGAATTTCAATATTTATTCTAAATTTTTTATATATATACAAGATCCGGAGCTCATAAACGCTAACATCACAAGTTAATTATTGCAGACATAAGTAAAGCGCATCGCTAAACAGTGATGTAGAGAAAATGATTAAGTAAAATATGAGATTTTACAAGTGCAACAAGTGTTCAGAACAAATGAAAAACAGACTTGAGTAGAGAGTGTCTTTCTGCAACCTTTAATTATTGATCTTTACAAGGGATGATTACGTAATTTCCATTGGTATGATAGTAGTGACCAATGCAAATCACAGGGAAGGTCAAATGAGTCATTTTAGAAGGCTGTTTTCCAATTAGCCAACATGTTTTCTGTAGTTGATATTCTCGTTTGACTGAGCCTAAAATATAAGAACTCTAATCGCGGAACAACGTTACATTGATTAAAGTGTAATTGGGAAAAAGTTTGATAGGAGTACATGTATTATGAAAAAAACACACACACTTAATCACATTATGTATTTGTATCTAGTTTTCATATTTTCGCTGTCTCTGAAAACTATAGAGCAAAGTTCGTTTGTCAATTTCTTCTACTTGACTTGGTAACACGTTACTATCCATTGTCAGAGGTACATATTAAGCTCTCTCTCTCTCTCTCTCTCTCTCGCTCTCTCTCTCTCTCGCTCTCTCTCTCTTTCTGTCTACTTATGCATGTTGTTCTTTCACTGAACTCCGATTATTGATCTTCTGATCATGAACAGGTGAAGCTTCAAACAAGGCAATAAAGTTTTGCTAATTGTACGAAACACACATAGGCACACACACACAAATCCACGTTTCGACCGAAAGGCCTTTATCAAGGATCACAAACACTTCGGCCAACTTACTACATGTGAACGCAAGTTGTGTCGTTCCTACTTGTTGTTTTTGATTTATATGTGTTTGTGATCCTTGATAAAGGCCTTTCGGTAGAAACGTCGATTTGTGTGTGTGCCTATGTGTGTTTCGTACATTTAGCAAAACTTTATTGCCTTGTTTGAAGCTTTATCTATTGAATTTCAGTTTTGCGCAGTGAGTACATAGTTTTTTTTACCATGAACAGGCTATTTAACGCAGTCAGCATTATACAGCCAGTGTGCGAATTCCAACCCGCCAAGCATTTTTATGGCCCGCAAGGCTGATCTAAATGTGTTATATGCGTTGGCCACCTGAAGTAGAAGTACTATACCACCTGAAGCTCTAAAGGACTGAAAAGTTGTTGTCCCCATACCTCACGTAAAAAGCCCAATCCGTTCTACCAACCCAAAAAGATTGTCCAGCTCTGGTTTAAAAGAATTTGATTTAAGCGAAACTTATAAAAATAATCGGCTAATACACTTCTAAAATTTGCCGGCTACGAAACTTCTAAAATTGGACTACTATTAAATTTCTAAATCTGGTCTCCAACTAAACCTCTAAAATTTATGGGCTAAGTGTATTTGGCTCTTTGGTTGAGAGGTACTGAGCGTGTCTCGGATTTCCTAGATATTTGATTTCTATGTCAAAAGCAAGCAATTGTGCATTTTGATTAATGACAACTTGCTAAACATGCATGTTGGTTAAGTCACAGCAGACAAAAAAATATGTTTTGATTACAAAAAAATCTTAAATACTACAACCATTTTGTATGCAGACATCAAATCACATTAAACCCTGAAACACTTGGGGGCATCAAAGTTCACATATATACGACAACAAACTCTATATAAATACTTGTCTTCGACGTGGTCATGCCATGAACACGTACGACAATAACTGATTGAGAGAATAGGATATGAACTCTGTTTCTGGCAATGTGGTATCACATGTAAGCATTCTCAAATAATGTTGGACTGTCGAAACCAGTTTGAAAGACATAAGTATTTATGCAGTCAATAGATTGATATATGAAAATTTTTCTTCTTGTTCTTTCTTAAACTGCAGCAGTTTAGCAGGATGAAATACGGAGAATGAAATGCTCTGTTTCATGGTTAACAGCTAGGCTGCAATATCTGCGCCTTTCGATCTGATTTATCCGACTTTGGCTCCATGGTTACTATCACGATCTATATGATAGTGTACACAATTTCAATACCAACACTTCCTTTTTTTTATCTCATTTAAAAAAGAACAAAAACACAGAGAGCATAAAAATGATACTGAAATTTTATGTTTCCGGACGAAAAATTCAGAAATCGGGGCAAACCATAACTAAGATACAACACAGTTCACTCTCTGGATTATATGATTTGAATTATCTTGGGGCCAAAAAATCAAAACTAGAAAATGAGTCGTTGACAATAAGTTAACAAACATCAAATATGCGGGGATCATAGACATGAGGTTTTACAGATGGATACATAAAAATGGGATGAATTCCTAAGACAACAAAAGTTAATTTGATTTGCTAGAATAAGTTAAACACAAAGACATTCATTATCAAGAGAAATTGAATAACAACATGAGAGAAAACCATAAGTTGCAGGACATGTCGTGAGAAAAAGAGATTTCGAAAATATCTTTACAATTGGTAAAAATCAATGAGGGACGAGATATATTACAACAATGAGAGAGAAAAGTCTGAGCAGCTTAAGTTTATGGCACGGCAAAAAGTCAATATGATACCACTCAGGACATATGATTGTGGAGATACATGCTCGCCACGGTGCTTGTTGATTATAATAAACATGAAAACTAAAGGCCAGTTCTCATATATATATATATATATATATATATATATATATATATATATATATATATATATATATATATATATATATATATATATATATATATATATATATATATATATATATGTATATATGTATGTATGTGTGTGTGTGTGTGTGTGTGTGTGTGTGTGTGTGTGTGTGTGTATGTGTACGACGGCGAATTGAACAGTTTTACCTCATAATTATATTAATATTAAAAATACACATATGAATTTTACATTTTCTGAAAGCTTTAATTCTTTTATGTGAGGTGTCATTATTTTTTCAATATAGTTCCCATTGCTGTCCATGCACAAACGCCACAACTCGGACTACTTGTTACATCTTGTCGAGGAATAAATAAAAAGTTTTCTCCCGAAACTAGGTACACACGGCTGCTGGTACCTCCTCGTCAGAAGTGTTCCTTGAGATATTCCTTCAGTTTCGCGAAGAGAAAAAAAATCAGAAGGTGCCAGATCGGGACTGAACGACAGGTTCGGTAAAATGTTATTAAACTTAAGACGCTCAAATGCAGTCACTGTTTTTCTACTTGTATGTGGGTGAGCATTGTCGTGCTGAAGATCTGCAGATTTGCCCACACGAACACGCAACAGTAGTGTTCGGAGTTTAATCAAGGTTGTCGCACAGAGACCGGAGTTGATGGTATTGCCGTGCTTCAAAAACTCCATGCGGACTACGTCCTCACAGTTCCAAAAGATGGTCATCAACACTTTTCCCGCCGAAACTACAACCTTGAACTTTCTTGGGGACGATGAGTTCTTATTCCTGTACTTATGCCTGAACTGATGCTCGTTTCGGGGTTATAATGATGTGCCTTGACGCTTCGCCAGCAACAAATCTGCGGATAAAGTCATCACCTTCCTGTTCATATCGCGTCAGAGGTTACTGACACGTCTGCTATCGTCGCTGTTTCACGTCCGGAGTCAGCATGCGAGAGACTCATCTCGCACACACTGTCCTATACCCAAGTTAGGTATGGATAATATGATGGATTCGCTCAATCGAAATCCTAAGCATTGTGGCGATATATTTCTTATTGACACGACTTTTGGCACGAATCAGTTCGTCCACGCGATCTTTGTGCTGTGCATCCACGTCTGGGCGCCTGGTCATGAAGGCTCGACGTCGGTGTCCTCATTGAAGTCTTATACCTAAAAACTAAACGAGATAATACTCTACTACCTGAAACATTAATCATGAAAGCAGTTAAGTCCACTACTTGACCACTAATGAAGAAAGCAATTAAATCAGCTACCCGAACACTAATCAAGAAAGCAGTTAAGTCCACTACTTGACCACTAGTGAAGAAAGCAATTAAGTCCACTACTTGACCACTAATGAAGATAGCAGTTAAGTCCACTTCTTGAACACTAATCAAGAAAGTAGTTAATTCTACTATATGACCACTATACATAAATATTGTTCAATTGCAAACCTCAAGCAATTGTAGAGTTCTAACATTCGCTGATGATATCCTACAATACAACATGTTCAGGAACAGAATAGATATCGCTGACAGTGTACAGAGTGGACTAGATCAATTATCGATATGGCTTAGAACATACAACGCAGTGATAAATACCTCGAAATCACAGGTCATCTAGTACTTCTTAAATAATAATTCGGTCAGTGACACACTGCCAGCTGTCAGTTGCATTATCTTTTTCACTGACAGAGAACATAATTTTTAATACCTTGGGTTAACCTTTGATAGACGTCTCTCATTCAGCAAACACATCACAAATATGATTCAGAAGGCTAACAAATGGATCAATGTTATCATGGTTATTATTACCTTCAACATGCACCATTGGGTACTGTTTCTGCTTCTACAAGTGATGGTGCTTTCGGTCATAGATTATGGCATCGGCCTACTAACACTATCACAGACACTAGTCGATAGATTGGACAATTTCAAAATGAGGCAATGAGTACGGTACTGGGGTGTACTAGGGATACACTCATTTCTGCTATGGAATTTCTGCTTGATCTACCCAGTATTAGCGTGCACATCAGATAGCAAAGGTTAGGTCGTACCTTAAAGTGACAGAATACAACCACCACCCATTACACCAACGTCTAGATGAGTCAAAGGGAAAACAAATCAAGTGTGGCAGATCATGGATGGCAGAGGTTGAAGATACACTACGAAGAGTATGTGAATTTGAAAAATTAGGAGAAGGCAATAAATGGGTGGAGGTAGACAGTGAGAAGAAATAACTGTCTACTGTTATACTAATACTAGATAAAGCGTGTCGAAAATAGACGGGTACAAGGGGCAGATACAGTGCATGAACTCGCCCAGCTACCCTCGAAACCACAATACATAATTATATACAAAGAAGGCTCAGTTAACAGATGCAGAAAGAAACACGGTTGGGGTTTGTTGCCTGCAGAAACGGCGTGAAGTTGGTTAAGAAATCTTCAGAGTACTCCACTGTCACATGGGACATGAGGATGGAGACAGAGGGAGTTACAGCAGCACTTAATTAATTGATAACTGATACATCAACACACTCGGTAATACTCACAGACTCTCAAAACATGCTGCACAAGATAGAAAAGTACATGCTGAGAAAAGAATGGTGGGACTTATTGAACAAATCCCACCGAAGACGGATGTGTCGGGCCATTGACGCAAATAAAACGGCGACACACCACATTTCCATTCTCTGGACTACATCCTGCTGGAAATCTAGTACGGCCATTGTTCTGCTACAAGAGAGATCTGGCGGGAGTGTGAGAATGAACTCTGAAGAAGAAGAAGAACAAATCAATTGTCCACATCATTACATTGATACACTGCCCTTGTCATTCTGAGGTCAGAGGTAACGAAATAGCCGACTTATTGGCAGACAATGCGGCGAAAGACGGTAGTATGCTGAGAAGATATAAAGCAGACTTGATCAAGCCAATAATAAATTCTTTTCAAGATGAAGATGATGTCAATGCTGAAAACGTTCACATACAGAGAAACTCAGAAATGGGAGTATCTAGAGTGGAAGGAAGGAAAATTAACATTATTTGGAAGGCCCCGAAGATCACGCAATCAGCACCTGAACGGGACTCTGAGTCTACATACACTGTGATGGCTGCTGGAATGGATGTCGTAGCACTTATGGGAGTGCCCCAAGTACTGTGAAGCTGGATTCTAATCAAGAATCAAGTATACATAAAAGCAGTTAAGTCTACTACCTATACACAAAACAAGAAAACCGATAATTCTTCTATACGAATACGAACAGGTAATCAAAATGTCATTCTATTCATGGACAGTATATATCTGTGTTATTGTGATTGATCATTAGAAACTAGGGTAGGTCATGCTGAATAGCTTTGCAGACAGTGATATTGTGAATTTTAAGATTGAGTAATTTCAACAATACAACTCTTCTTTGTCTGCTTCTTTCCATTTTCTTGATGTAAGCTCTTACAGTTCGGTTTGTTAATGCCTGCTTTTCTATACAATTCTTTACCTATATATGCAATGGAAATAGAGAGGCTAATATAGCCTTGCGGTAACAAATGTTACACACGAATCAATAAACCCGTAACCTTTCAGGGTCGTAGGGGTACCACATTGGATACCTCAGCACACAGAATCATCCATCAAATTCTATCCTCAGCGATGCGGATGAGTGTGGAGATATCTTGCCCTGTTCATTCCTTGATGTTGTCTGTCCATGCCTTTATTTGTCCTCCTCTGCTTCTTCCACCCTCGACAGTTTCCTGCAGTATTGTTTTTGACAAAGAATCGTGCCTGCATACATGTCCGAACCATGCTAGTTTATTAATACACACGAATATTGCGCATCGATTACATAAAAAAAACATACATGAGAAACACAATATATACTCTTGCTTGTAAACGAGATCATCTCATGGCAGCGAGGAAACGTCACAAACGTGTGTGGTTTAGCAACTTGATGAGGCACAATTCTCTTTCCAAACCTATTCTACAGGGACCAGTTCAGGGTGCAGTGTGTAAGAAGAGAAGGACGAATGAAAGTGTGGTTGGATAATATTAAAGACAGCACAGGATTAAAATTCTCCACATTTAAGATGAAAAAAGAGAGGCTTAACAGGATGCTTTTGGTGATGTTTCGAGAGTAGCACGTTACCCGTATAACCCTGGAAGGTTATCGGTATGAGGATAAGCTAATAACTAACAATGTCCTAACATAACTTGTGCTGTATTCATTAATTATGTGATTTATTCGTGTTTTATTCACCGTGTTTTATTCACCGTGTTTTATTCACTGTTTTATTCACCGTGTTTATTCACCGTGTTTTATTAGAAGTCTTATTCTATCGCATGAGAAAATTATTCTCATGTTTCTCAGTACACGTGCGTCGATAACGGGGTGTACAATATGTGTTGTCGACTCCATGCAAGAATTATATAATCTTGCTTGATAGTGCTAATGTACTGTAGTAATGACAGGCAAACAAATTTGTTCTACTCCTTGTAGTAATAAATGGTGATAACTTTGTTATAATCCTTGTAGTAATTACAGGTAATAGCTTTCTTCTACATCTAATATCAATTACAGGTAACAACTTTGTTCTATTCCTTGTATTAATTATAAGCCATTTATTCTACCTCTTGTAGTAATTCCAGGCCATAAATTTGTTCTACTAATTTTAGTAATGA
Source organism: Meghimatium bilineatum (assembly GCA_034231615.1). Taxonomy (NCBI): domain Eukaryota; kingdom Metazoa; phylum Mollusca; class Gastropoda; order Stylommatophora; family Philomycidae; genus Meghimatium; species Meghimatium bilineatum. Next base: position 90,666,786 of record CM067298.1, read on the forward strand.
AATATCATATATTTGTTTTATTCCTTGGAGTACTGACGAGGTCAGAACTTTGTTCAACTCCTTGGAGTAATGAGAGACCATACCTTTGTTCTACTCCTTCCAGTATTGACTGACCATAATGTTATTCAACTCCATGTAGTAATGACATGCTCTGTTCTAATTCATGTAGTTATGACAGGTAACAACTCTGTTTAAATCATGTAGTAATTAGATGACAATAACTCGGTTTAACTTCTAATGTTACTGAACGAAAGTTCAGCTTTTGTCATTCTTTTTGCAGTTGAATTGTTTTTATTTCATTTAAGGTGCCTCAAAACACATTCCGAATCATTAGCTGACTCATCAAGTGCGCTACATGGTTTATGATAGAGATATTCAATTCTAATGCACATGGCATTATATTATTGTCTCACTAGTCTGAAGCAGTGCTAAAACTGTACCAGTGCAACGGATTCCTTTTCGAAACCAAAGCTGGTATGAAATATGCTACTATTGGTAATATTCGCGGAAAAAATTATTTTTTTGCATAATTTTCTCAATGTCAGTCGAGATAATGAGCTCAGTACACACACTTCTTCCATATGGTTTAGAAAGTTGGAAAGTAACAAAAGTAATTGAGATAGACAGACAGACAGACAGACAGACAGACAGACAGACATAACTTTAATTTTAATTCAGAACGTTTTTTGGAGAACTGGTAAAATTCCAGACTTAAGGCGTGAAGTCATCCCAATTGGTAAAAAACAAAAAGAAAAAAAAACATCAAGTCAACCTACCGACAAGTCAGTCTCTTGAGTTGCGTAGAAAAAGTAATGAAGAGAATGGTCAACTTTAGAATAATAAAATACCTAGAGGAAACCAAAAGCTCACCAAGACACAGTCGGCCTGTAGGAAAAATCGAAGTACTAGAGACCAGCTCATATATCTACCGCAGGAAATCGAAAATGCGTTTCAAAAGAAAGAAAAAGTGCTGACAACTTTTATGAACTTGAGCCTGGTCGTCGATAAGGTGTGAAAATTGGAATCCTCTTCAAGATTCTGCAAAACAAAATTGAAGGCAGAATGTTTAGCTAGATAAAAGATTTATTCATCTATCGCACCGCAAGAGACGAGTAAAAGTAGATGGTAAACTAAGCAAACATGTTACTCTCCAACAAGGAGTGCCTCAAGGAGGAATGATCTCTCCTACCCTCATCCCAGTATTCATCAATGATATTGGAGAGAAACTATCATATCATATTTCAAAGATCCTCCATGCCGATGACCTTGTTGCCTGGAGTGTGGCAGAGAACCTAGCCACAGCAAAATAAAATTTAAAAAAAAACGGAATCCAGACGATACTTGACACCCTAGGCGAATGGACATCTGACGGGATTCCAGATCAATCTCTCGAAAACTATGTCAACCATCTTCTCACTTTGAAACCACTAACAAATAGCAAACCTGGAAATAAATGGAAATGAGTTAGCAAATGAGGAGAACTCTACATATCTCGGGGTCAAACTAGACAAGCGACTCACATGGAAATCACAACCGATAATCTCAGTAAAAAGCAACCAGGAAACTATGCTTGATGAAGAAACTTGCAGATACAAGCTGGGGAGCAAATGGAACTATTCTCCGAAAAGTCTACATGGATACAGTCAGACATGTAGTAGAATATGGATTGACAGCCTGTGCATCATCATCAAAAACAAATACTGATCGCCTATCTAAAGTATAAATGCAGGACTTCGACTAATCTCAGGAGGGATGAAAACCACTCCAATCCATGCAATTGAAAACCACGTAACCATCAGGTCACTGGATGACAGAAGAGAAGAGTGCTTGTGCAAAGGAAAAAACTTAAGTCATCCGATGCATGCGCAAATTTCTAGATCAACCACAAACAGGCTGAAGAGAACCAGCTTCTGTTAATATCTTCAACCATCTCCATCAACAACATAAAATCCCCACAAACCTCCCAAATGAAATTGATACACTAGCGGATTATGAAGAGCCAGACAACTCTCCAAAACGTCTCCATAATAACAGAGATTCCTGGAATAATAAATATGGAATATCAGACTCCACCTCAACTAAAAGCTTTGGCACTAGAGATGATAGAAGTAAAATACAGCCCCAAGGAATGGACACATGTCTACACAGATATTCGGCGAAGGAATTAGTAAGGTATGGAGAATGTAAAATTCTTGTAAGACTCAAAGATGGGAAGACAATATCAAAAGCTTCTCCAACGTGGAAATACTCCTCTAACTTTAGAGTAGAAGCAGTTGTACTCTGTCAAACATTGAAAGTCTTCACCGAACCAGGACTGCCAAGATCAAAGAAGATAGCTATATTCACAGATTGCAGATCCCTACTGGAACCAATCCAGAGCAACAGAAATGAAAGCCTTCTGCACAACATCAGACATGAGCTAAGACATATAAAAAAATAATCAGCTATTGCCTTTCAATGGATACTATCACATTATGAAATCATGGGAAATGAGAAAGTAGATGCTCTATCAAAAACAGGACGCGAAATGGAATGATACAGACACACACTGTCCTACAGAGAAGCAACAACAATAATACAGAGCACACACACAGCAAAGTGAAAGAAACAAGTGGAAGTGGAAGACAAACATAATGCAATACATCCCCGCCAAAGATATCAACAGACCACAATATTTCGCCGTAGAAGAGGCCACTGCAGACTGTTGGTCACCCATACCGATTGAAGATCTCACACACAAATAAATGCCCATGTGGATTTGGAACCCAGACTCCTGAACACATACTTCAGGATTGCCCAACATACAAAGAGCAGAGACAGCAGACCTAGCCGAAGGATACAGATTTGAGGCAAAAGCTATGGGACAGCCGGTCTGACCTGGAAAAGACAGTAGATTTCGCCCAGACGACAATCCTGACAACATATCATGACCGCAGATGCTGAGGGAAGAAGAAGAACATTAATTGAAAAAAATATGGTCAGCAACAGCGTAATACCGAAATTTAATATTCTGTAAGAATGCAGTTGACCGTTTCTGGTAATATGGTCCTATACTGAGACAGTTTATATTTGATACCACCATCATATATATTGTTGAGTAACTAAATGATAACGCAGCTACCTTATCAAATAATACTATAGGGGAGTTAGTTAAAACGAATATGGTAGTCCAGCAGGGATGCATAATGTCTATAAGTACTTTTCAACATATACCTTGAACACCTAATGCCTCCAGTATTTTTCAACATATATTTAGAACATTATGCAGGAGACCCTTCGGGATTACAACACGTATCTATCGATCGGATTTCGTCCTATCTCCAATGAGCGTTTGGATATCGATATTCATCTATAACTGTATCGAAACAAGAACTACAAAAGTTAACAGCACAGTTAAAAGCAGTTTGCGGCAAGCACGAAATGGAAATCACCACCTAAAAGACAATACCTTTGTTAACAACTGTGACATAGAGACACAAAACAACAGTTCGATGAGTGTGTATTACTTGAAGAAGAGAATGCTTTCAAATACCTCGGAATTAGCATATGCTGGGATAGGAAATCTAAAGTACAATTCAAGATAAGACAGGAGATGATTGTAGATGTTATGTGAAGGCAAAACTTAATCTCTAAAAGTAAAATGAATGGCTGAGGGAGAAAAATGAGTTATTTTATAACTCCTTTCTATTGTAGTCCGGCTCCGTGGTACAGAGCGAGTTTGTGACTGCCATTGTACGGAGTTTGATCCCCGCCACAGGCATTTGAGTATCCGGACCGTTCAGAAAACAATAGTAAACTACTAAACATATTTATATTGCCTAGAAAATCACTACAGTAATGAAATGCTGGGCTGATGGCTACGTCCTGAATAGGATACTCTATCAATATTTTTTCTATTGTTATGTATGGTTGTGAGAGTTCGACGTTCACTACAGACATATAGAGACGGATGCAGACATTCAAGTACAAATATTGCAGACGATTTTTATGCATCTCCTATTGGAGAAAGTAAACGTAAGAAATATTATAAAAAAGCATACAAGTCCACAAGAGTCACTCCTTTCAATAGTAAAACGCTAAACACGTGCACGGATTCAATAAGTAAGCCTATATGATTCATTGTAAAAAAAATATACAGTAAGGAACGGTCACAGTGGAAGGACAGGAAGGACAAAGAAAATCATGGATAGCCAACAAAAAGAACTGAACGTATCAAAATATTATCTCATTCAACCGCATCTGTGAAAATGTAAATGGCTGGAAAACTATGTGTTGATGCATCCAATGTGATACCATTGTTGGGTTATCGATGTATAACTAATTGTTTCCACTGCACACTAAAAGCTCGCGCGAACCAATATGACTAACGCTCTTTGGATAGTCAGTGGGTAGTGGGTGTCGAGATGAAATGAGAATTGATTGCACAAGACAAACCGTATATTTAAATAGCACATCTACGCCCCCGCAACCAGAACACTTGAAACACTGTACGCTAACGGTTAGCCTAGACTGAGTTCTTGTCCGAAAGCTCACGAAAGCTAGAGTAATTATCACCTCTATGGAGGAGTAAGGCACATCTATTAAGTGCAGGCGAAGGTAGTACAATGCTAAAGGGCAGAGTCATATGAGAAAGTTGAAGCCATAACAAAGGCAACATTATTGCTTGAAGACAATCTTTCAACTGTTTTCTGGTAGCAGGTTGTTGGGAAAAGGAAAAGGCAGGAAATCATATCGTCACGACAGGAAGAGAAAATGCATGTAGCAGTTCAAAATTTGACGAAATGTGCACAATGTTTGTGAAAGAGATGTGGAATAAAGTGAAGTGTATGTGGCTGAAAGTGCGAGCCAACCCTAATCCAACTCTGCTGTATGATCTTTCCTATTCATGGTCCAGGATAAGCAGATGAGACACGTTCAGTACCCGATAGCACAGGGGGCAATGGGCCGTCTAATTTAATGAGAAAAATTCCTACTAATTGAACACCTTGAAAGATATAGACGTAGTCAAATAAAGTTCAAATCTCTGCTTACCACTTTCTCGAATACTGTCATACGTAGATATGTTGTAAGTTGTAAACTTCAACGGAACATTTTGTGATAAACCGTCACGGCGCAGAATTGACAGGTCACCCGAAGGTTGGAAGACTGTCACCGGAGAGAGTTTAGAAAACAATACGTTTTCGAGAAAGTTTTCGAGAAAGTGGTAAGCAGAGATTTGAACTTTATTTGACTACGTCTATATCTTTCAAGGTGTTCAATTAGTAGGAATTTTTCTCATTAAATTAGACGGACCTTGGAACCGTACATCTGATGTTGGGAAACGTTCATTTCAACCGTGTACGTCCCTCCAATTTGGTTATATCAGAGATTTTTACCGTCAAAAATAATGGAGGTTGTAGTTATAGTAATCCAGTCACCACAACTTTCGGAGACAGAATCGTTACACTGGCTAGGCAAGCTCATCAGAATTAAAATCATGTCGAAATTGGATGTCCTAGGCTTACATTGCGCAAATAACACATTATTCAATATTCCTGGCGGAAATTACACAACTATTTTTGTTGTTTATCACAGATCGACGGAACAAGAAAAATAGAAATATTGGATGCATGTAAAATGTGTGTAAATATTTTTTTTATAGTTCTACCAGAACAGACTTCCTTGGCCTACTCCTTTTGGCACAGAAATCTGAAGATAAAGTTCAACGTGGTCATCATACACACAATAATTCCGAAACTATCGGCTGCCTCTAAAACAAGAAAACAGGGGCATCTCAGATCAAATGTAATTACTTGTATACTAAGAGAAATGTGATCAATAAATTGTTAGGCATGCATGATGATGTGATCGGTAGACTATCGGCGATATGATCATCATCATTCCAATCGCCTTGACTTTTCTAGAATATCTCCAGTACTAAGATTTTTATACTGGGCAAATCAGGGAGCAGTTTATTATGTAGCCATGGACAAGAGGGTTTAAAGGAGTAGCCACTGAGTTACTGGGACTTCTCGATCAGACGCAACTTCGATTTTTGTTCTTGAATTATCTCACTATTGAAAAGAAGCTCGGGACCTTTGAGCGGGATGTCATTGCTGAAATTTAACACCACGGCCGACCATCTTATTGATCCATAAATCGTTATCAATACTATTATTGTGTGTTTCCGATAAGAAGTGTAAATCGCAAACACGGCAACTCTTATTTCAGCGATGAGCAACAAATATCAGGCGCAGTGCACTGCATCTTAGATTATGTAGAAAACTGCAGACTTACTAACAGTATATTATGTAGCCAACACAGCACAAACAGAGATAGTCTAAGCACATCATAACGTAAAACATAACACAGCACGAATACAGATAGTCTAAGCACATCCGCAACGTAAAACATAACACAGCACAAACACAGATAGTCTAAGCACATCCGCAACGTAAAACATAACACAGCACGAATACAGATAGTCTAAGCACATCCGCAACTAACACATAAAACAGACTAATAAGATTTTCGTGTTCTCAATATTCAAATGCTGGAGATTGATCCAGTCTTATGTGCTCAATGTGATTTTTACAAGCGCATGTCTTCTGAAGTTCTTAACATTTTCCACAAATACAGGATAATTTACTGTAAATAAGATCTTAAATGTTAACTATCTACATAGTTACTAAATGAATTCATTGTAGTTTGTTTGCGCTTCTGGGTCATTTTGTAGACACATTACCCTGTGCTTCCTATTGTCCATTACTTTGCACACTATTGTGAGTACTTGTCCACCAAGCAGTTACTTTTTATTTATTTCATCTTTTGTGACGGTAACAGCTTTTCAAGTAACAAACCGTTATGAAGTATCTTACGTCCTTTGTGTTCCAAACGGAAAGAGGAGATAAGAAATAAATGTAACTGTTTTGAGAACAGGAGTCAATATATGATTCGTCTTTCTGCTTCAGTATTCGCTCTTAAATTTCCACTGGATCTCTCTTTTAGAAGAACAATTGTTCTACTGCATTTCTAGCTGATCTGGAGAACGGAAATTCATTGTGTGATTGTTTTATTTGGAAAATGAAGCAGCCAAGTTAGATCATTTTGAATTATATTCATCTGTTTAAATGTGTTGCGAGGACGTAAACTAGACACTTGTAGTGTAGGAGTGTATGTACCGTTGAAGCTAAACGTGTCTTAGTTGCAGATTCAAATATTTACATCAATCAATTTTAACAAAACTATTTGCTACATAAAACATGTGGAGATAGCAATAAGCATTTATTAACAACTTCGGCGTTAATAGTGAAACCTGTTTATTAAGTATATACTACGTTCAGCTCTGTGGCGGCGTGGTTTAGTGCGCTTCTATGGATGTCAAAGTACGGAGTTCGAACGCTGAATTCAGAGAGCAATTACAAACTATGGAACATAAATACTGCAAAGACAATTAATATAACCAAAAATGTTGGGTTGATTGCTTGAATATAATATGTTACCAATTTAGGGATACATTATGTGTTATTATTGTGTGATATTATTGTATGATATGTTTGTGTGATCTGATTTATAATTGCAATAAGCATACTGTCATATTATCATATTTGTTTGTTTACTATCCTCAGTAATTTGCGAGCAATTGCTCTTACTATGTGCAGTGGGGTTTCTCTGACCTTTCTTTCATACCCAGGAGTCTTCAGCTTTCGGCTTAGTGCAATGGCTATTGAAGGATCCTTCTACTCGGAGGGGATATAACATTATCAGATAGGTGTATAAAAAAAGTTAAAATATGGGTAACGAAAATTTACGTATACCTAAAATAATACAAAGAAACACACAATCAGTAAATCTTTATTACTCTGTGTTTCCATTTTTCATTTGTTGTGTGTGTTTTTTATGTGTAACTTTAGGGTAGATGAGGCGGGTGGCTGATGCTCAACTAGAAGTAAATCTAGAAGAAAGAAAATTGGTTTGAACCATTAATTTCTTGTATGTTCTGGCTTTACAGTGGAAAAAAACAAACTAGCTCAATACATCGTGTACAAGTGGACGGACGAGAGAACCACCGTCGCAGCATCCCCAAGAAGAAGAGTCATAATTGACAATCGAAATTATAAATAAATAAATAAACCTGAAGGAAACCAGCGGTCACAGAAATGAGAGGAGAAAAGAGACAGAGACATCAAACGGTTAAAATATAAAACTTTTAGACAGCATGATATGGTAGTTTTAGCAGTGAAACTGACACACAGTGCAATAGATAGTGTTTTGGGGATCAGTGATTGTCTTAGATACCCAGCACTGTACATAATGACAATGTTAGTTCGTTGATTCGTTGAGCTTCTTTATACTGTGTTCTCATTTATTGCAGCTCGGATTACTGTTTTAATAGCACAATTTTTTAGTGAGTCACTATTTTACGACATTATCATTATCTTTCGTACGATCGTATTTTCTGCACTGTTTTAATTTTAAGAGAGTTGTCTCAACTTTATTACAGTACACATAACCATCTAAGATATCAAATCCACTGTCTAATGGGAAATCAAGCCAATTTAATGACTCATTTGATTATTGTCCGACTTTTATTGGTCACTAGGATTCTACTTTGAACGACAGTCACTGAAAAAATAACGGAATAGTCAAATTAGTCATTTTAGAAGGTATGATTCCCATTAATCATTAGTTATTGCATTGCAATGGGTCATGTCGTAAATTTATCAAAAATAAAGTCTTCACTATTATTTGTTTATTTCGTATTTACGGTTGTTAGTGGAGCGCGTGATCTATTGGTTCGAATAATAAATCCTTCTTGTAAACGTCGTAGCGACCATTGTGTTAAAGTGATCTTTATTTATTAATGCTTAGAAATGCATGGTGGCATTTCTAAACTAGGAAACATGTAGCTACGGAAGTTACAAAACTGAATTTATTCACAGTGACTTTTCATGTGTAATAAGCAGAAATATTGGCCGTGTAGGGTTCGAGTCTTGTGTATACATTTTTGTTTTCCTTTCATGTACTGTGAAAATAGTTCATCCTACAGAAAACAGTGTTCTCTGTTGTCTCGTTATTATTGGTTCCAACGTAGTCCATATGTAATATTCCCTTCAGCAATAATTGGATGAGTGTATTTACTTAGTCTAATTAATTGATTAGAGGAAAAACACTAGATTTTCTTTTAGTAAAGAAACAGAAAAAAATGTTCATTTACTTATATGATGCGGAGAACACAATATAACCACATACTTTATCCACATATACTACTGGATCTACACATACTGGATCCACAAAGATTGGATCCACATTTTCTAATCTGAACAGCCCAAATATAGCTTAATTATGAAGCATTTAGGACATGATAAATGGAACACATTATGTAGAACAAAACAAAAGCTCACAAACACATACATATATCACACAATGCATTGGGTGAAAGGTCATGAGCCCATGGACTCTGGATCAGCAACCACCTAAGCAACCCCATGAAACATTTAGGAAGTAATTCTCACGAGCTGGCAATAAATCTGTAGTTTCTACGTGCAGAGATAACTCATACCCAGACAGTCGTAACAACTAATGTACCAACACCCACTATATATATATATTCTTGTATAACTTGTAAATTTTCAGAAAATATATATATGTTCTTGTATAACTTGTAAATCTTCAGAAAATAAATTACTGAGTTTCGAGAACAAATGTCTTCGTAGAATAACTAACACCCATTGAGTGAATTCAAATCGAATGATAAAATCAGAGAAGAGACACATCACAATTTCATCACATATGTTATCAGGAAACGCCGTTGGTCCTACATCGGGCATGTCCTACGCGCAGAAATCAACAGAATACATCACCAATCTCTTAAACATACATGCAAAAGAGCCATGGGTAGACCAAAAGAAACACTCAGAAGAACAATATTTAGAGAAAGTAAATCAATCAATATCTATACTATCCAAGAACTGCATAAAATAACTTTGAACAGACATAATTAGAGAGATCTGACCTCTGCCCTATGCGTTAACTTCAGCGCAAAAGGAAAATGAATGAATGAATAACTTGTAACAATATGTTTCTGGCTAATGCCGGTCTGCTTGCCCGGGACAGAGAGGCGTTCAGAGTATCCATGACGAAGACAACGTTCTAGAAGGAACAGCACTTGATATATATATACATGTTCTTGTAGACACAAGCTGCTCTCTGAGTAAGATCCAAATGTGCCGGTAGTGATAATGGCGGTAAGAGTTAAAATATTAACGTCCATCTAATATTAAGCCTCTACTGTTTTATGAAACAAATAATTGTCATCTGAAACAGAAACATTCACTATATGATATCTTTAACTAGTGCGTCTGTATGTTGCCGGGAGGTTGGTAGAAACCCCGACTCTTCCCTCATGAATATATGCTTGATTTTCGGTCCAATATTAGATTTATTAAATATTTATATCTGTTGTATGTTTATTGATTTTTTTAGGAGCTGCAGTTTTCAGACGATATGTTTCCTGGGCTATGGCATGTTTGCTCGCTCCATTTGCAGTAATATTGTGAAATTTTAGGGCGTCGGCAACTTCTACAATCTACCTTCTGGGTTTTTCTCCGCCTCTTGCTATTTCCATTCTGCTTCTTGCTTGCCAAGATGGATTTATTCTAATTAATTGTCCCAAACATTTCAGTATCTCTTTTTCAATAGATTTGACAAAAGACGTTGTTCCAACAGTCTTTTCAAACGTTCCATTACATAATGAAAAAAAAATGAAATCAGATTTAAATCAGGTGCGCTCATCTGACACCAGTTCGCCTTAAAGCTTAAGTCAACACGTTTTCCGAATGCAATTATTGAATGTGGTTAATAGTATCTTACCAATGCTATAAACAATGCATTTTATATTCTGTAGATTAAAAGCAATTACATGAAAGATTAATGTCTCTCAATATTTCTACACTTTAATATAACTTTATTAATCAAATATGTATGAAGTCTATTGTTACAGATTGATGAATATTCAAGGGCATCCCACCTTCTCCAACACATATTTCACATTTAATTGATTTTAGCACATCGTTTGATCTATGCTAGGACTCACGTTATCTCTAGTGAGTAAAGAATCCAGTTCAATGGTCGTGTCGGAAACAGTCAGCTGTGTTCTTTGTGTTCTTCGAGTGTCGCTTGTAGTGAAGGGTAATCAACTGGGAACGTGTTCGCTGATGCAAATATACATATGTCGCGAGATAAGGAGGAAAGATCGAAGATTTTAGAGTGAGGATTTTGTCAAATATATCAACTAAAATAGGGATTCTTTGATGTCAAACTTGTGATGAATTTTGTCAGTATTAACATGAATGGTTTAAGACTTGCACAACTCTTCATTCTAACTATTGTATAATCTTCTTGATTTAAACCTAACTTCACATTACGTTGGGCACTTCCGTAAGTGCGCCGCCCTCCGTTTCAGCAGCCATTCCAGTGTATGTAGACTCAGAGTCCTGGTCAGGTGTTGATTGCGTGATCTTCGGGATCTTCCAAAAAATTACTTTTCCTTCCCTCCCCTCTAGATACTCCCATTTCTGACATTCTCTGTATGTGTACGTTCTCAGCCTCGTTGACATCATCTTCATCTTGTAATGAATTTATTACTGCCTCGATCAGGTCTGCTTTATCTCTACTCAGCATTGTGCTGTTTATCACCGCATTGTCTGCCAATATTCGACTCTCCCGTTTCCTCTCCAGCATGACCAGGGCAGTATATCCATGTAATGATCTTGATCATTGAGTTGTTCAATAAGTCCCACCATTCTTTTCTCAGCATGCACTTTTCTATCTTGCGCAGCATGCTTTGAGAGTATGTGAGTATTTCTGAGAATGTTGATGTATCAATTATAAATCAATTAAGTGCTGCTGTAACTTCCTCTATCTCTATCCTCATGTTCGATGTGACAGTGGAGTACGCTGAAGATTTCTCAACCAACCTCAAGCCGTTTTTGTAGGCAACAAAACCCCAGCCTCTTTTATTTGTATTTTTATTAACTGAGCCATCTGTGTATATAATTATGTCTTGTGGTTTCGAGTGTAGTTGTGCGAGTTTCTGCACTCTAACATGGACCCTGCCACCATACCATTTTCAACACGCTTTATCTAGTTGTACTGATGGTGTTGTTTTTCCTTCGCAAGCGAAGATGAGCATGACAAGGAAAAAATAAATGTGATGAACAAGTAGAAGAACAAACAATTGTGATTGTATAATTTGGTTTGTGAGTTCGTAGACGGGCGATGAGTCCGATTCGTGCTAGGAGAGTTCTATTGCAGTGCATGCAGGAGTGCAGAGGGTTCGGTGTAGATTTGCAGATTTGTTCTTCCGCTTCCATCGCTTGTGAATTGCCCACAGTGTCTCTTTTAAAACGTTAGTGATGCTAGTAGTACTATTACTTTAGTTAGTGATTTATTCTCAAATTCTACCTCTACTCATTCATTGCCCTTTCCATTTTCTTCAATATTCACATACTCGTCACAGTGTGTTCTCATTCTCTGCCATCCATGCCAAGCGTGATTCATTTTCCCTTTGGGTAATCTAGACGTTTGTGAAATGGGTGGTGGTTGTATTTTGTTACTTGAAGGTATGACCTAACCTGTGCTACCTGATATCGCACTCTAATACTGGGGAGATCACGCAGAAATCTCATTGCAGTCATGGGTGATTATATACTATGTTTATATGATACTATACCCTTCAGGTATTAACTAATATTTGAACTCAATGTTACTCGTGGTGCATTTGTGTCTAATGTCCTATATAAGTGGGAGGGGTATTAAGATTTTTACCTCTCTCCCACTAAACAAGTGGATCGTGAAATTGTGCACTGAGAAACATGCTTAAATAGAATAAAATAACTTTTACAGGATTCCCAAAGTGGATACTGCAAAATTGAATTGCTTCGTTTTAAGTAAGGGTTGATACATAATGTCAACAATGTTTCTGCCTGTCAAAGTTTGTCAACCCCAGTCCCCCTCTTCCCTTTTCCATCAACTGAAAAAAACATATTTAGACCTTCCTTCTATCTTAATTTTGACGTCATTTATAGAAAACCCTATACTGTCCCCAATTCTTAGCATTGTCGTTGCCACGGCCCTGCCTTATATCAAAATTGAACATCCCTACTCAGATTTGAATATCCATCTTCTGTATGTGTTATACAGTGAATATGTCACTTGATGGCATCTTGCCCACTGTGATGTTTGCACATTATTATTAGTTATTAGGTCTGTTGATTATCCTCTTTGAACATCAGACACGTCTATAGTTGCTCAGATCTCCGTTTCAGTAAATCTATCAGGGCTTTAAAAAAAATCGTCAGGGGTACTCTACGGGCCACGCCTAGCCTCACTCCCAATTTGCGCATTCTCGATATTGACTAATGCTCATTCATCTCAAAATCCTCTGGTCTTGAGGACTCACGAAGAGCAATGAGTATGTCTGCTCGGTTCATAGGCTGACCATCTGTTGTGGTGGCGAGGCTAGCTAATTGATCGACCTGTTCGATTACGTTCACGCCAGCGTGTCCGTGGACAAAGATAAACGTGAGTTTTCGTAATGATTACAGCATTTTATCTATCTTTAATGACCTGACCCATACACAACGTACACCACCTGTTTTACTTTCTAAATTATATTCAGTGAGTATCGTAGTATGCACGCATTGGAATAGGCTTGCGATTCCAGCCAGTTAACTCCTTTGTTAGACTGCTTGTTATCGCGGTAAAGGCACAACTGACTTCGTTTACTGTTCTTCCTTTTTATCTAGCAGAAAAGGCCCGTGCGCATCTCTGGTCACGAATGACCGACCCGTCCGTATAAATCACATCTGTGTCATCGGCATTCTCACAGATTCCTGCCTTGACCTCAGCATCCTGGCTCACTGAGCTGTGTTCCCTGCACTCTCTATTGTGTGTAATGACGGTCTTCACTGCCTCTTGAATGACCATAGCAATAAGTATCTATTCCTCGCCAAGAGTTATATCTTCTGGGGCGCAGTTATGTTTAACGGTATCCACAGCCAGACCCATCCACGATTTCCCTCTCTTGAGCCTGTTTCCATTCACACGAGTGAGTTCGCTGTGTAGTCGGTGGTCTATGTCAGAACTCACTCTGAGGTATGCACGGGCACGCCGCTATCAATTCTATGAGATATGCTTGGAAAATTAAGGAGTAACCACACATGGCATGTCCCTTGTGTAACCAAGGATGATCCGCATCGCTTCGTTTTGAATTCTCTCCAGTCTCTCAATCTGTGCGTGACTGGCGGTGATAGTGGCATATTGATAGCGCCTGCATATTCAATGCACATTACATTATTATGTTTTCCCTCACTCAAAATACAAATTAGTATTACTATTTTGTTTATTCAAAGGCTAACAATAAGCTCACAACGTGTTGAAGATTAACTTAGCAGTACTAGATTTTCTCCATATGCACTCGCTTTTTTCAACAGAACAGCACGCCTACTGTCCAGGTTGCCACTTATAGAACTAACTCAGTATCTTCGTGCGATAATTCACAGAGATCTATGGAAAATGCACTTGAGCACAAAAAGTCACGGGACAATATGTTTTACTTCCTGAACATAAGCAAACACTGCGTAATAACAATGACACGGAAATTCCCTCAGAACCTCTGATTGCTATTAGTATATTTTACAGGTCTAATTCTCACATACTGTACGTTACACTATTTTAATTCAAGCATATTGTGTATATATATTGCCATCAACTAATGTTGAGTTTTTTGGCACCATGTACACTTTTCAACATTATTTCCTGAGATTCATGAAACGGCACAACATACGCACAACCTCGAACCACGACTTACGCGAGTTGGGACTAATTTCATGTCTCACTAAAGACGTTTAGTTGGATCTAATTATCTGTACTCATTCGTTGGTAGGATCTGTAAAAAACATATACATGGAAGGAGAAAAGCATACAAAGTATTTTCTGCCGTATGTCTTTGAGAAAACACTTTTATGAAATAGTATATTGAACTCTTTAAGAGTAACTGAACGATCAAACGTAATTAATGACAATACAATTACTACTTTCAATGTATCGGAGCTGATATTGGAATGTGGCGTGCTCAGAAGTGAACAATATTATCTACAGGAAAAAAACAAAAATGTTCGTTAACTAGAGATCTGGAGCTGTCAGTCATCCTGTAATTGCAGATATAATCCGTTGGAGCACATGTGGATGAGTTTTATGTGTAATGATGATTATCTCAAGAACAACCAACCATCTATACAACACAACGACCAACCAATCAACTAACCAACAAACTAAATAACCAACTACCAACCAACCAACTAAATAACCAACTACCAACCAACCAATTAAAACCAACCATCCAACAAACTAACCAACTAACTAACCAATAAACCAACCTACTAACCAATATACAACTAATCAACCAACCGACTAAGCAACAACTAACTAACCGACTAACCAGCATCAAACCAACCGACTGACTAACCAACAACAAACCAACCAACAGACTAATCAACAACTAACTAACGAACTAACAAACAGCCAAAAAACCAACCAACCATCCGACTAACAACTACTACCCAACAACCGATTAACCAACTAACCAACAATCAATTAGTCCACCAACCCATTAACCAACAAACCAATCGAATAACTACCAACTAAGAACCAACGAAATGACTAACCAAGAACTGACTCACCAACAACCAACCAACCAAACAACATTATTTTATTTCGTAAGCAAATGATTTAAACTTCGTAGATGAACGGCATTATTACAGCAGAGGAATGAATGAAAGTCTTACTATTGGACCACTAGACATATTTTCACGCAAAAATAAAATTCGTATTAGATGACATGCAGATATATTGAGATTTTCCCCTGTGGAAACAAACCTCTAGAAGATAACATGCCTATATATTGAGACTTTTCACTTTTGGAAGCAAACCTCTAGAAGATAACATACCTATATGAGACTTTTCACCCGTGGAAGTAAATCTCTAGAAGATAACATGCCTATATATTGAGACGTTTCACCTGTGGAAGCAAACCTATAGAAGATAACATGCCTATAAATTTAGGCTTTTCACATGTGGAAGCAAACCTCTAGAAGATAACATGCCTATATAGTGAGACGTTCCGCTTGTTGAAGTAAATCTCTAGAAGATAACATGCCTATATAGTGAGACTTTTCACATGTGGAAGCAAACCTCTAGGAACTAACATGCCTATATATTGAGACTTTTCACCTGTGGAAATAAATCTCTAGAAGATAACATGCCTATATAGTGAGACGTTCCGCTAGTTGAAGTAAACCTCTAGTAGATGATATGGCTATGCAGTGAGTCTTTCCATTTGTGAAAGAAAACTTCACTTCACTGTATCTAAACAGTTATATTTTACTAATCTGATTACGATCTCTACTCTCAAACCATTGCCCTCCGCTATGAGTTATGCTATATTCTTCTGGGTATGAAATAGATCACTGCAAGGAACCCCCCTCCCCGGTCACGTTAGCATGCACAAGAATATAAACTACCTATTGATCTTGATTACATGTGCTACAAAAGACAAACAGCAGCAGTAATGATATAAATAGTAGCTCAGTTGTCAGTGAACTGGCTTTTTATTCGGGTGATCCAATGTAGCCATATAAAATTTCCAATTCAAACGAAATTATTTTTAAATCACCAACAGCTCCTAAGTCCAACTCAGCCAAGCCCATCTGCAGTATAGAAGAAATCCTCAAAGAATTAAGTAGGACTTCATTGGTTACATTTTTGATTAATTTCGTGTGTCCTGTTCGTCATTATTTATATACTTGGAGTCGCCTTGACTATTTTTGGTACGGGACTAAAGTATATAAATAGTTTCCAACGGAAACCACAACACTATAAGAAAAAATAACGAATGAAGGCCTAATTAGTTCGGTGCAGAGGTCTTTTATAGGAGACGGGTATGAAATACCAAAGGAAATGATTGTCATATTTCTGGGAAAACAAAGGCAACGTGCGTGATCTTGACCACACCATCCATAGGAATGTCATTTATCAGTGAAAAATACGGGTCTAGCACAGTATTCCACAATACGCCTCAATGACAGGGGAAAATGGAAACTTGTCTTTCCCGATAATTTCATTTCTTCTTCTTTACAATCCATTTATTTAGTGTTGATGTTGCCGTCATTGGCAGTAGTAAATTGATTTTTAGTGTATACAAAGCTACACGTGACCTAGATGAAAGATGTGAAACTATTTGGTTGATGTAATCAACGAAAAAATTATATTTAAATCAAATTTTTAAAAAGAAACATGATGTCTTTAATATTTAGCCGCAGTAATTAAACGTAGTCTTAGTGCTATTTTACTCAAATGTCACTGGCTTGGCATATGAGTGATTCTGGGTTCATTACCAAGTTGAGATGGAAATGTTTTTTAGATCGAAACGGCTTCCGGAACAACCCAGGTTTAATTCGGTACCGGATTAGTCAGAGAAGTAAAATCTGCGAGGGAGAGGAGATGGTTATCACCTGCATACAGCAGAGCCACTGACATGTCTAACATCTCACACTCCTGAGGAGTTAATAAATGATATGGTTAAATTTAATTTTTTAACTGAAATTTCACAAAATATTGTCTTATTACGAATAATGATGACAATATAATCTCTTCAGCTGTGAGTAGGTAGCTTTTGGAAGTCCATAGCCTATCTGATAAAAGCACATGCTTTTATTAGTTGTGTAACTGATGCGACAACCGGGCTGGTATAATGCTGTCCGAAAGGAACGGATGTGAAAATGTGGTTTATGGATGTATGCTTAGTCTTTGAAGGGAAACATTCCACGCGCCAGTATCCAAGAATGTCTGCGACTTGCTAGGAGCATAGTATACACTTCAAAGTCAGCTATTTCATCATTCTTCTCGCCATCTAGGAGTCTGCCACAAATGAACGAATGTGCAATGTTCGCTCACCTGCATCTATTCGTTATCTATCGAGGTTATTTGTCAAAAGACGAAAGTAAACAATTAGACAGGATGTGACAAGAAAGATGATTTCACAAATGACAAGTTTTCAGCCTATGCTCGTCCTAACTCTTCTTAGTCGCCTACTACAACATGACTGGAAAGAAAACAATTTCCATATTCTATGCACCCTGAACTGATGGTCCATGCCGCGGTTACCACAGAGCGCTTATCGTTAATAAAACAATGAATCTCTTGAAACAAGAATTTACTACATGATTTGTCAAGTTCGCTGATATGTAAACATTGTTGAGAATTCACTTACAGTGAAGACATACTTTAGCTAACTAGTGAGCATTGTCTGAAGGGTGTCCATAAAATTTCACATGTTTTCACCACTATAGCTCAACAACATATAGGAACTCATAGTTCGTCAATGTAACCCCACCGCGGAGATAGTGGTGACTGGATTACCAGAACCACAACCTCCAATATGTTGTGATGGTTATAAAGCTCTGATATAACTACATTGGACACAGTTGAAAGGAGTGTACCTAACCATAAGAGGTATATTTTACTTAACCAACAAACTCGATATATTACAAAAAACAATAGTAACAATAAAACCGATACTAGATAATAACTGTTGTTAAAATTGTAATCGAACAGGCGAAATATAGATCTATTGTCTATCCCCAGGTGAATGATTGTTGATAACATTCACACTTGCCGTTAAGCGTAGGGGTGGTATCTTAAGCTGTCGTTTCAAGGCCAGATGTATCGCTGAGGTTGCATTTAGTCCATGTTTGTTCAAGGTTATCTTAATGTTTTCTATCCACCGTTTTCTTGGTCTACCTTTGGCTTTACGCCCGGATATTCTTGTACTATATGCTCTTATTGGTATTTGGTTTGGCTTCATTCTCATAAGGTGACCGAACCATTTTACTTGCTGTCTCTCGATACATGATATTATACCAACTCTTTTCCTAATTTCTTCATTTCTTATTTTATCTAGTTTTGTAACCAGTGCAGCTTTCCTCAAATTTAGATACTGGTAATGAAGTTTTGTTAGTCACTAGTTACTCGATATCAAAGAAAAGGACTTCTGAATTTATCACCTCTATTGATATTTGAACGTCAACCGTGCCGTTTCTTACTCTTCGTGTGATATATCCCTTCCCTTTAGGTTGATATGTCGATTTGTATGTGTTTTTAAAGTATGTTAGCGGAATTCCCAGTAATTAGTCAATAACAGTCACATGTTATAATAAGTGTTTTTTTTCTGTTAATTCTCAAATATCCACCGGATTTCTCCTGAAGCAGGTCTTTCTAGATTTTCAGCAGGATGTAACACAACTACCTGAACTCTCCTGAAGCAGGTCATACTAGATTTATATCAGAATTTAATACAATCACAGAATCTCTTCTGAAGCAGGTCCTACTAAATTTCCAGCAGGATGCAATAAAGAGGAAGGAAATGCCTTGTGTCGCCCTCTTTACCTGCGCGATTAGCTCGACATGTCCGACTTCGACGGTGCTATAGTGATGTAATACGAAAACACATTCATAAATCGTTTGAATACATCAGAGAAATAGATTCCACTGAACGTTTTTTCTTTCTACTGTTTCATTTCGTTTTGTCCTGAATCCCTAGATACTATGATATGATACGGGATATCATAGTATCTAGGGATTCAGGACAAAACCGAAATGAAACAGTAGAAAGAAAAAACGTTCAGCGGAATCTATTTCTCTGATGTATTCAAACTATTTCTGAATGTGTTTAGTCTTGCAAGTTATGTCTAAAAGTCTCGTTTGCATGACTACAACAATTTCACGGTGCTGTAAATCAGTTACCAAGTAGACCATTTATCTAGACCATAGTAATTTTCCAGGGCGCAGTAAACTATTGATCTAGATATATCTCTTTATTGTAGTATTGACTTTTTATACCCGCTATCTTCTGTCTATCGTGAGGTTGTGTATTTCATGTTGCCTGTTCATAGTAATTCAAATGCTCTTTCATATAAAATGATTTGTCTATTTAATTTTATAAGCGTCATATTTATGTTTTGTTTTCAATTCCTATTTCCTTGGCTATTTAAAAGAAAAAAAATAATCTGACAGGAATCATCAATCATTCATCACCAAAACCATAATCCTTCAAAGTTGTAATCACAAGGGGAAGGGAGCGGGGGCTAATTTTGAAACAGCATACATACCGCCATTCCTCTCTGTTCGTAGTTCTTTAAGTTTGCATAATTTTAATTACGTCCTGTCTTTAATATTACCAATCCATATTTTCATTTCACTTCTTTCTCTGCCACTGTCAACTGTCTAGTGCAATCAGTACAACCTATTCTAAGGAAAAACATTCAACATCACGACCAGTACTCCCTTCCATGTCTTACACAGGGGACCAACGAGCAATGCATACTAACGGATTGCGACCTACTAACGGATTAACAGGCTTTCATATGTGTAACATGTGAAATTAATCCATATCATGCATTAATGCCACAGGAGTGTGAGATGTTAGTTATCTCACATGTCAATCGTTCTGCGATATGAGGGCGGTATCCATCTCCTCTCCCTCACAGTCTTTACTTCCCGTATTAATCCCATACCTAATTAAAGCTGGTCGACCAGGAGCCATTGTGATTTGAAAAAAACCCCACATTTTTCTGCCTCAAGCATGTTTTTCACCACAGTACATGGTCCGCACAAAGGGATTGTGTGGTGGTATGGAGTTCTGTCCGACTAATCGTTCGACCTCATATATGGGCCAGTGTACAGTGCGATCAATACCCACGAACGTTTTGGAATGTGCGGCTTACTAATTTAATTTACACGATCTTCGGCTTATGAGACTTGTCGCAATGACCGGTACACGTCTAAAAAGGTAGATTGTGTTGGGTTTATATTTTGGATCGTCTGCCGTTAAGCTTAATGGGGGCTTCTGATACACCGGTATGCACTGACCCGAACATATGAGTCATAGTCTTTAACTGGCACTGACGTCTGTCCGATATTAAACTCTGGGTGACAAAAAAACATTGTGCATAATCTGACTGCGATATCTCGTTTGTTTCACTCCGTTAAGGGTACATATTCCGTTACCCCCTACCTTCCATTTTACCATAAGTGCTCGTTTCTTCCATCTTGAACTCTCATCTACTTTCCTCCTTCGATTTTCTTCCATCTATCACTCCTTTACGATTTTCTTCTAGTTTAGCCAATTTCTACGTCATCTATAAAGTGATACCCTTTTATAGCGCTTACATTTGAGGCGGCTTTCTCTATTTAACAGCGGCGCCCTGGTCTCTTCTCTCTCTCCTCTCCGCCCTTTTATTGCGTGTTGTTTGTTTGTGTTATCGCGGTGAAGTTCTAAACCGCGACATAGGACATCCCATTCTCCAATCACATCATGCTAAACTACAGGAGTTGAGAACGAGCTTAGAATACGTGTCTATTATATTTCGTCGACCCACCGGTTCGGTGCAACTTCTGACCCTCACCGGTTCTCTGTAGTAACTTCTGACCCTCACAGGTTCGCTGTAATTTCTAACTTTCCACCTGTTAGATGCAATGGTTTCAGACCCTCCATGTACGCTGTAGCGGCTTCTGACCCTCACATGTTCGCTGTAGTGGCTTCTGACTCTCACATGTTCGCTGTAGTGCTTCTGACTATCACATGTTCGCTGTAGTGGCTTCTGACCCTCACATGTTCGCTGTAGTGGCTTCTGACCCTCACATGCTTGCTGTAGCGGCTTCTGACTCTCACATGTTCGCTGTAGCGGCTTCTGACCCTCACATGTTTGCTGTAGCGGCTTCTGACCCTCACATGTTTGCTGTAGCGGCTTCTGACCCTCACATGTTCGCTATAGTGGCTTCTGCTATATCTTTGTGCAAATTTCTCTCTTTCATCCTCTTTTCTTTTTCGGTATAGTTGTCTACCGCATCTTCTCTTATTTATCTACGATGTTTTCCCCCTTCACTTCCGCTTACTACTATCTTTGGATGTTGGCATGTTTGATCACGGTATCTGCTCTTTTCGATATGTCATACTTTACGCTATCCTCTCGACCTCTGATATTTAGGTCACATAGACCCTCGTAGGTCAGTGATAGCCTACTCATAACGATCTCCCACATGAAACTCGCTTGGCTTCGACCTTGGCTAGCTACGATGTCATGACCATTCATTTTTTTTATTCCACACGCCTATAACTTCTTTTTGTCTCACTCATTTATATCTCCATGTTGTCCACTCCATTCATTCTTCAATTTATGTCATTTACCTCTTTTTCTACTGGACATTTCCTTTACTTTTCCGTTTTCATTTTTTTTGACATGTTTCTCATTATGCTTTAAATTCTTTCTATTATCATCGTCACACTATATGTGCGTTTTTACGCAACGTATTCTATATATCTGTTGTCTCTGGTTCTGATGAAGACGTTTTAGTCGAAACGCCACCTACTGCTGTATCTCGTTGCTAATAGATTTTGTTTATACATTTTGGTAACACTTATACGTATTTCCATTCTTGTTATTTGCTCAGTGTTAATCCAGCCTTTGCATTTTCATTATAGGTTTGTCTCCCGACATCAGTGCTGTATCTGGTGATTATTCTAGGAAAACCCGTTGTGTTTTATTGTTATAATTATTAGACTGGCAGACTGGGCGTGAGAAAGCACAATTTAATTAGCATTTACCTAATGTAGAGTTCGTTCTTCCCCAAAGTACTTACATTTAATTTCCACGTGCTATTCTATTATAGACAATAGTTGTCTAACTTCCTTGATATATAGGGTATATAGGTGTCAAATTAATAACTACGTTTTTGTGAAAATATTTATGTTCAAACTTTTGTATTCCCGCCTGAAACATATACTGCTAATATGTATTATTTTGGTTAGTTTTTCACATTACAGCTCTAGACACAAAAGATATTGGAAATGTCCGTCACGGTATAGTCAAAAGGATATAAAATACTGAAACATCTGTATATAGCAGTGATATTCTGGAGCACAGATAAATGGTATTCGAGCCATGACGTAAGAATGAGGTTGCGTTTTACTTCAATTGAAATCAGTTCATTGTCACTAAATGGACACCCTGTATTTTTAACATTTGCTAAGTCCTTTGTTACTTAAATTTCTTATTGAGCACTTTGTGTGCATGCCCTGTCGACGTGCTAGGTCAGTCACAGTTTAAGGGCTTGTGTAATAAGTTTACTCGGGATTGCCTGTTTCTCCGTGCTGGCCACTATCTGGTAATGGCCATACGTGTTGTTACCTTCTCTACTGCTGTTTACATATTCACTTAAATAAAAATAACTTATTACTACACTAAATACAAGGGCAAAAGACAGCGATTTTTACATACTTATCCTGAGGGGCTTCTTGGTATCTAAACAGCATAATGTTTTTAAACAAAATAACACATTTTTTCATCTTTTTTTGCCCTCAACACCGAAAGGTACATGAGGACAAAAAGAAGAAGAAGAAGAAGTCCTTTGTTCATTCTCAACATTGTCCATGATTATCGGTATCTATACAGAGAAGGAAATTGGTTTTATCATGATTTACACAAGAGATAGCATTCAATAGAAGATCATCTGAACAGAGAAACAAGAGAAGATCATCTGAACAGAGAAACAATAGAAGACTTACACGAAAATGGATAGATGACATCTGAGAAATACTAGAAAACCAAGGCTGCACTAAGTCAGCGGTATCACAGTTAACAAAAGAAAGAATACTTCGGCTCACCATGATGCCTAGCGGCGCACATTGATAAGACAAGACACAAGAGATAACAGTTCTTTTGTTAGGCGGTAAAATAATAGAACAAAGTCCCGAGCGCTTGTATGTCGGGCTCGAAAAGGGGAGCGAAGAATTTCGATACTGTTATTCGCCAGGCATATAGTAAGAGACGACTATGGAGGTTTTCAGTATGAGTTGACTGTCCCAACTGAGAGAGTGTCAAGTGACCTATAGGTCTTACTGAAGTCGGATTTGTTAGTCAAATATCACAACTAATATGTAAACAATGACACAATTCAATCCATTCCTTTAAGAACATTCTGTTAATTTTGTTAATTTGTTGTTTTGGAACGAACGAAGACAAAGAATAACAAAATTATACCAAGCTGAAGTCATACCTGTTCACCACATGTATAAATAGCCTATTTTTAGTACCACAATGAAAAGTGTCATTGATCAAAGTCAAATGCTTTTGTTTCCTTTAATGACACTTATGTTAGTAATGCGTACACAGTATCACGTATGTAATCATTTCTTCTATATTGCTGATTAATTATCATTGTGGGCTACCTCTTGCGTGTGATAACTTGTGTTGTGATGCCATTTTTTAAGCACATGCAGATCATGTGTAAATTAAATTTAATACAGAACCTAACGGGGGGGGGGGTGTTCCACATATATATATATATATATATATACTATATATATATATATATATATAATATATATATATATATATATTATATATATATATATATATATATATATATATATTGGAAACAACAGATTTAAACAATGACATAATTCACATACCCAGGAAGCAATATAACAATGGACTGTATGAGCAGCAAAGGAATAAAGAAATACACAATAGATGTATTAAAACATACCAATTACTAGGGCAAATCTCCAGAAAAAAACATATTATTTAAATACCAAAATAACACCATTCAAAACGATTAATATGCCAACGCTGTACTACCATGCCAAACATGGACAACGACAGCACAAGACAAACGTAAACATGTGACAGCTGAAATGTTATACTTATGCAAAATCCTAGGAATATTGCTAAGAGACAGAACATAAATTAAAGATAATGAGGACATTAGACAAAATACTGGCACTACCCCAACCTCGGAATATATTAAGAAACAATAGATCAAATGGTTTGCACACATTATCTGATGATCATCATACAGCATACCACATCAAGCTATGCCACACATATATCGTGAAGGCAGACCTAGAGGCCGACAATAAAAACGATGGACCACCGAAATAAAAGAGGCGACAAATTCTACAATGAACTCAGCACACACGTGGGTCTTCTCATTAAAACTGTTCTAACCCTGACGCTGAAAAGCAACAAAGGGTTAGCGAATACATATATATATATATATAAATATATTTTTATAACTCTTAGTGGTGCCTGTTATATCTCCTGACATTTATGTAATAGTTTCTTGTTGCCTGTTGTATCTCCTTACATTTCTATAATTGTTTGTGTGACCCGTTATATCTCCGGGCTTTTCTATTTTTTACCCATTCTCGCAATAAAAAAGAGGAGGTTTTCTTCAAACAGCTTTGATAATCTGAACATTTTTGCTAAAAGAAATATGAGAAAGTTAAGTGTCATAGTACAGCTACCACATCACATATAAATAACCAAATGGTCGGAGGGTGTCCGACAAAGTGGAGGGTGCCGCAGTAACCGAATTAACAAATAGTAAAGCAAAATGAATTAAACAGGTTACCAAAAACACTCACCTTGCCTATGAATAAAAATATATAAAAACCTATATATAAAAAAACACACAATACAACTAAACAGGACAATTCTCCACGTATCGGCTCAAATTGAATCTTTTTCAAGAGACAAACAACAGTAAACACCACAATAATAAACAAAATAGATGACTTAGCCTGTCTAAAGCCACGTCTCCCAAAAATAAAGCCACGTCTCCATGACGCAGGAATGGAAACACATCTAGTAAAAGAGAAAAAGAGAAAATGCGTGCATTCATTATAAACAAACTGGAAAGTGGGAAATTGGAGGCAACATAGATGTGGTTGGGTTGTTTATAATGAATGCAAGAATAATATAAGAAAAAGACCCCTTTTGTCAATTTATCAGACAGGCAGGTTTTAAGAACATAGTCACAACTGGCGAGAATAAAGGGAACAGAGACAGATGGGGACAACGTGAGAAAATATTAGTTTGACAACCTAGCAAGGCATGGAAACAACAACGATCCTGATAACAACACTGTGGACAGAGAGCCATAGTCGCCTACGCCAACCAGAATGGCATATGATAATGATTGATGAGTAATGATGAGGTTGTGTGGTGGTGGGGTGAGTGGGTTTGGGGAAGGAAGGATACAAGAAGAATCATCATTTGAAAACGCATGGAATGAATGTGAAACCAAATATAGACATAAACATATATATATATACATATATATATAATATATATATATATATATATATATATATATATATATATATATATATATATATATATATATATATATATATATATATATACAACCACACCTAAACATACATAGAAATGTATACACACACCAAGAGTTAAGAAATAAATATCTAACAAAATGGACACAGATGTGTGAAGGATACCCACACAAAATACACAGGCATATAAATGTATCCACACATAGGAAAGGTCTCACACCAGAATAGGCATACATATTGACACAGAATGGAGATACATGCATTAACATAAACAAGCGCTCACATAAATACATATATTATACATAAATATGAACATGCATCCACATAAACACTTTCTCAAATAAATAAAAACAATAACATGAACATTCGCACACATAGAAACATATACATATATTGATATAAATATAAACGTTCGTTCACATAAAGGTAATGCTATAACAACTGCATATGTATACATACAAATGTGTGGCCCAAAGTAATTGTGTGGATACATAGAACCATGTAAAACAAATTGCATATACAACTAACTATACATGTGTGGGCACTCATCGAAGAGACAACTGCAATAACACCGATAAATCAAAGTCCAAATATGTAAATGATTTAACAATAACAATATGGCATTCTAATGTACAATTGATGGACTAGAGTACAAAATAATCACATGTTGACCTACACAAACGAAAGAAGCCATAAAGGAAATATATAGAAGTACGGCAAACACTAAAATAATTACTCACGAAAGTGTACAAAGACAAATAATTATAAGAATCAGTGCAATATGGGAGTAGATGGTATAAAGAAAAGGTGGGTAACTCAAACAAATCGGTGATTAATGTTCATTCTGTGTGGTTGTAAGACTCCCATATGGCAAATGAGACGATATTCCAAGGACTGACGTTGCCGGTCACCGGTATAACAATGTAACAAACCGGTTACAGAGACATCAGAGCTACCATGATGTGAAGGGCTGTTAAAATGATTAGCCACTGGGGAGTCACGATGATTCGTGATATCTCTTAAATGTTCGGCGAATCTATCAGCTAAACGTCTACCAATCTCACCAATATACTTCATATCACAACGCTTACATATGATAGAGTATATTAAATTACGGGACAAACATGAAAAAGAATCCTGAATATCAAAGTGTGATTTAGGAAACTGTAACATAATCATTTTAACAGCCCGTCACATCATGGTAGCTCTGATGTCTCTGTAACCGGTTTGTTACGTTGTTATACCGGTGACCGGCAACGTCAGTCCTTGGAATATCGTCTCATTTGCCATATGGGAGTCTTACAACCACACTAAATGAACATTAATTACCGTTTTGTTTTGAGTTACCCACCTTTTCTTTATACCCTCAACCCCCGTATTGCACAGATTCTTGTAATTATTTGTCTTTGTACACTTTCGTGAGTAATTATTTTTGTGTTTGCCGTACTTCTATATATTTCCTTTATGTCTTCTTTCGTTTGTGTAGGTCAACATGTGATTATTTTGTACTCTAGTCCATCAATTGTACATTAGAATGCCATATTGTTATTGTTAAATCATTTACATATTTGGACTTTGATTTATCGGTGTTATTGCAGTTGTCTCTTCGATGAGTGCCCACACATGTATAGTTATTTGTATATGCAATTTGTTTTACATGGTTCTATGTATCCCCACAATTACTTTGGGCGACACATTTCTATGTATACATATGCAGTTGTTATAGCATTACCTTTATGTGAACGAACGTTTATATTTATATCAATATATGTATATGTTTCTTTGTGTGCGAATGTTTATGTTATTGTTTTTATTTATATGAGAAATTGTTTATGTGGATGCATGTTCATATTTATGTATATATATATATTTATGTTAACTCTTGTTTATGTTAATGCATGTATCTCCATTCTGTGTCAATATCTATGCCTATCCTGGTGTGAGCCATTTCCTATGTGTGTATACATTTACATATCTCAGCATTTTGTGTGGGTATCCTTCACACATCTGTGTCCACTTTGTTATATATTTATTTCTTAACTCTTGGTGTGTGTATACATTTCTATGTATGTTTAGGTGTGATTGTATATATATGTTTATGTCTATATTTGGTTTCACATTCATTCCATGCGTTTTCAAATGATGATTCTTCTTGTATCCTTCCTTCCCTAAACCCACTCACCTCACCACCACACAACCTCATCATTACTCATCAATCATTATCATATGCCATTCTGGTTGGCGTAGGCGACCATGGCTCTCTGTCCACAGTATTGTTATCAGGATCGTTGTTGTTTCCATGCCGTGCTAGGTTGTCAAACTAATATTTTCTCACGTTGTCCCCATCTGTCTCTGTTCCCTTTATTCTCGCCAGTTGTGACTATGTTCTTAAAACCTGCCTGTCTGATAAAGAGACAAAAGGGGTCTTTTTCTTATATCATTCTTGCATTCATTATAAACACCCAAACCACATCTATATTTCCTCTAATTTCCCACTTTCCAGTTTGTTTATAATGAATGCACGCATTTTCTCTTTTATTAGATGTGTTTCCATTCCTGCGTCATGGAGATGTGGCTTCATGTTTTGGAGACGTGGCTTTATACAGGCTAAGTCATTTATTTTGTTTATTATTGTGGTGTTTACTGTTGTTTGTCTCTTGAAAAAGGTTCCATTTGAGCCGATACGTGGAGAATTGTCCTGTTTAGTTGTATTGTGTTTTTTTAAATATATATACGTTTTTATATATTTTTATTCATAGGCAAGGCAAGTGTTTTTGGTAACCTGTTTAATTCATTTTGCTTTACTACCACATCACACTAGGGAACCGTTTATCATCGGGAAACACAGGCCAAGCACAAATATTCTCCACTCGCTGCACGATGTTAAGATGACCTACCATATTTTAATGTCCCTTGAACTTTCTCTACACATATCATTTCTTACCTTTTCAATAACTATTTTTAAACATCAACCACTGAATCATAAAGATTTATCAAAACCTCTAAAAAATGTATTGAAAAGATATTCCAACATCAAAGATATTTCGTCTCTCCTAAACACACTAGATTTAGACTTAATGATCTGCTCCATGAAATCCCCAGCGTATTTGTTCTACCATCTGTCATCAGGACCACCCCACTTGAGACACTCCTTGAAAAACACAACGCTCACATTTTGCCATGTGTTTGTCGTTATAAATTATCGTTTCTTTTCTTCACAAATTCTTTCAGCTGTGATCAAACGTTGAAATTTCAAGGATTCATTGACATAAATAAGTTCGATATTTTCTAGACCAATCAATGACGACGAAACAAAACGTTTCATGACCTTCAACAGTTAACTTCCGCTAACAAAAGGCAGGCATAAAATATGTAAGAAATATTTATTCCACGACGTTGATGTGCCATCTGTCATAAGCGATAAGTGCAGCTTTTGAATATATTATTAATGCGTTTTCTTGTTTGTGTGAACTATGATATGAGAATGTGTATATTGCCTTCATGATCAGTAGTTCATAGGATGATTTATTCCTGTGTTGTGGCTTATCTATGTTGTGGCTTATCTAACCACATGACAATTTAAGACCTTACCTGAAGGTAGTGGGAATGCAAACAAGAGGTAAGCAGAGATATACGTGGCAGAGAAATGCAAACAGAAACAGGATATAGTATAGAAAAGTACATGCACAGGTGTGAGCCATGGTATTGTAGGTGTGATGCAGCTAACGTTCGTTGCGGAGACGGTACTTGATGATACTGATCAGACCACATATGGAGTGATAAGTAATTGAAAATATTATATCCTCAAGATGTCTGTTCAAAATAGTAGTCATAAGTAATTGGAAATAGTATGTTGTCACGGATATCTTTGCTTAAAAGTAGTGTTAAGCAATTGAAAATGTTATGTTTTCATTGATGTCTGGATGCAAAAGTAGTGTTAAGAAATTGGAAATAGTATATTGTCGTATGAGTCTCGGAACAAAAGTAATGATACATAATTGGAAATGTTTTGTTCTCATGGATGTTTTGGGCACAAAAGTAGTGATACGTAATTGGAAATGTGTTGTTATCATGGATGTTTTGGGCACAAAAGTAGTCATAAGTAATTGGAAATGTGTTGTTCTTGTGGGTATCTTTTCAGAAAAAAAGAAGAATGTTCGTCAACCAACAGAGGACTGAAGCTGAGGGCCATCGTGTAATAGTTGTTACACTCAGGTGGAGGAGAGACACGAGCATAATTTAAAGTACATTAATGGAAAACTGGCGACTAACTAACACAGTAAGTATTCATTCAGAAGGCGTTGTGAGTAGATGTTGTTTCTAAATTTCTTGTATGACGCTTGATTAATTAGAGGGAACAAGCATTGGAAACTGCTAAAACGAGTATTGTAAATGAGAAATAAAAGCACAATACAAAAATGAGAAATTGCATAATATGAATTTGATTTTAATTTCACTTTTCTGTTAAATGTTGTGTCTATCTGCAATGTAACTTCTCATTCCTATAGTTTCTTTTCTTATTTTTCCATGCTCATTTTCCATTTGTATTAAGTTACAGGATACTACATCATTTCACGCAATCTCATTTCTTCTGTGCGATCTCTTCTTTGTTTGTTATAGGAGACTATATCATTTCATGTAATCTCATTTCTTCTGTGCGATCTCTTCTTTGTTTGTTATAGGAGACTACATAATTTCATGTAATCTCATTCCATTTGCGTGCTTTTCTTTGTTGTTTTTTTTTGGTCACTATTTTGATAAACACCTTTTTGTTGTTGATTTGTTTTGTTGTTTGCTTTCTGTTCAATTTATTTAACATGTTTTATAATTCATCCTTTCTCAGCAACTGTATTCAGTCGGATTTTTAGCCTTGGAACAGCAACTGTATTCAGTCGGATTTTATGCTTTGGAACAGCAACTGTATTCAGTCGGATGTTTAGTCTTGGAACAGCAACTGTATTCAGCCAGATTTTTAGTCATGGAACAGCAACTGTATTCAGCCGGATTTTTAGTCTTGGAACAGCAACTGTATTCAGTCGGATTTTTAGTCTTGGAACAGCAACTGTATTCAGCCGGATTTTTAGTCTTGGAACAGCAACTGTATTCAGTCGGATTTTTAGTCTTGGAACAGCAACTGTATTCAGCCGGGCATCAGTCTTGGAACAGCAATTATTTACCGTCGGACATTAGTCTTGAAACAGCAACTATATTCCGTCTGATATTGGTCTTGTAACAGCAACTATTTTCAGCCGGACATTCGTATTAGATCCGATGCATTTACATGACTGTGATATGATTGTTTCTTGGGTGTTCTTTTCACCTTTCTGTCCCCACACACGTTGCAACCCATTATTAAAATATTTACATTTGGAAGGCATATTGACAGAATTATCAATGACCAATTAGTTTTAATAGTCAGACGCTTTGACATATCCAAATGGATTGGCGTGTGTCTGCGGTCGAACAGGTGTGCCCCCTTGTAACTAGGCTTTACAAAAAAAAATGCTTCTGATATTTTTTGTATTAAGCCTAAATGCCATGATCAATATCTGTCGAATTGTCACTATACCATTCATAATTTGTTAATCTTATCTTTAATTTCTCCGTATCATCTAATACAACATAATATAACATCACAATTGTTAACGTCTCCAAGTTATTTTCCAAAATTTAGTTCACACTTCTTTCTGATCAGTTAAGTTTACGGGCATAGTTACCACTCAGAATGTTGAATAAAGTTCAGTTACAAAAACAAAAAGCTTGGTAGTGGAAATAGTGGTCACGATCCACATTTCCCCGTCAATTATTTCTGTCTTCTAGCTCAGTACTGATTTTATTTGATGCCGTGTTGCTGGTGTTTATTTTGAAAATAAAATTCTGTAGAATTTTGAATGTAGTTCAAATGTAGTTTTTCTTCGCATTTGAAAGCCATTCACATCTGTCACAAGTGAGTGTACAATGATCTTAAATAACTACTCGATCGCAGTGATATGCAATGGAAACCATACGTAGAAGAATATCAAGGACATTTAAATGTAATGAATAAGCTCTCAAACACATTTGAAATTTAAAAAAACAAACAAATGTTGAAAAGAAACCAACGAGAAACGTCGCAAACACATAAAGGTATATTACATAATTTTTAAAATTTTGAAACAAGATCGGGACAACATGGGCTATTTCTAGCAATGAGAAAACATAATAAATTATGTGTGCTAATTTTCGTTTTAAATACACTTGTGTGCCTATGTTTGTCTTAACAAGAACTTTGCATGTCCATTTCTGTATCAACCATCTGACATGCTTGAACTATCTCAGTTCTATTTATCTGTGTATATATTTATACCTCTATTGGATGAGAACACCATGCTGTTATGAGATTGAGGTGATTTATTTTTTCTGGAGGAGATAGTAAAAGGGAGGAGGGGATTGACAGATAGGAGTAGAAAAAATAGTAATTAATGCCTACCGGAACTATCTGCATGTATACACTTCGCTATCAGCTAAATAACTAATGTGGCTGTGAAGTTTGCCTATGTGATTAATCACAATTCCTTTTCCAAAACTATCATACACAAAACAATTGAAAGTGGAAGAAGTAATGGAGAACAAGCGAAAATATGGATTACTAATATTAAAGACTGGGCACGATTAAGATTTTCCAAAAGCGTAAACAAGGAACTGAGAAAAGGGAGACATTGTGGAATGGTTGATGTTTCCAGAGACCGTGGCATCGCAACGACCGTGGAAGGTTATAGGTTTGTTGTTGATGTATGCCCGAAGAGTACGGCTGTCAGTGCATAATGATTTATTAATCACTATATTTATAAACATGATTTTAGTATATGTCTTGTTGTTGTTGTCTGTGTGAATTGTTTTAAAACATTTTCATGATTGTATTCAGATACCATATAGTGAGGACAAAAAACTAATCTGCAACCATTATACATCACAGTGGAAGAACGATATCGATATTTAATAGAAACTAAACCCCATATATCATCTTCATAGGCAACAAAAGACCATCATCTTTCGACTTAGAACTGACTACTGCAGGCTGCAGAGCTACCTGTACCGAACCAGGGAAGAAAACTGCTCAGCACGACAAAACCACAATGGACTGAACTGAGGCTAAAAATTTGGGGCAGGCGCTCTAGCCTGTGGTAGACTGAGAGCTTAGTCCTGAGGATTGGCCTGAAGATCTAGCAAGAGCAAATGAAGATCCTGAACGCAGAAGAAGATAATTGTATGATTTTTCATGAAGGTTTTTTATAGTATTTCATGAATATATAATTTGTATAGGATTTCATAAACGTGATTATTTTTTATAGCATTTCATGAATGTATACTTTTTATAGCATTTCATGCACGTTATACTTTTTTTATTGCATTTCAGGAATATATAATTTGTATAGCATTTCATGAATGTATAATTTGTATAGCCTTTCATGAATGCATAATTTGTATAGCCTTTCATGAATGCACAATTTTTATAGTATTTCATGAATGTATAATTTTTATAGTATTTTATGAATGTATAATGTGTTTACAGATGGAATGACTGAACCTTTTGAAACAAGATCTGGTGTAAGACATGTATGCGTACTTACACCCCTACTTTTTAACATATACATGGACAGAATAATAAAAGAAGGTCACATCAACAAAGAGGAAAACATTGCAGATAAACCTGATGAGGAACTTAATAATGAAATCAATGAATAATTATTTGCCGATGATCAAAGTTTAATATACAAAAATGAGGAAACTTTGCAAATTCACATCAATGCATTGCTGTTAGCATGTCAGAAGTACAACATGAAAATTAGTGTAAAAAAAAAACAGAAGTTATGAAAATTAGCAAGTCGTCAACACCAATGAATATAACAATAGATAACACCAAAGTGAAACAAGTCAAATAATTTAAATATGTAGGCAGCATTTTTTCCGACGATGGAAGACTACACAGAGAAATAGAAACAAAGTGCCAGAAAGCAAACACAGTGACTTACAAATTTCACAATTTCTTCTTCACCAAAAGAGCGAGATGGAAATTAAAAAACAAATAACATTTACAATTTTTATACCAACACTGAGCTACCAATGTAAAACATGGTCTTTAACAGCTTCGAAGCAAAGAAAATTCGGCAAAGAAGTGTTTGAGAAAAGCTGCAATGGTTACCAAATGTGATCAATAAGAAAGGAAGAAATTAGGAAAAGAGTTTGCAAAATATCATGCATTGAACATATTGAGAGACATCAAGTAAAATGGTTCGGTCAAATAAGAATGAAGACAAACCAAATATCCGGGAATAAGGCCAAAGGTAGACCAAGAAAACGGTGGATAGAAAACATCAAGATAGCCCTGAATAAACATGGTCTAAATGCAACCTAGGCGACACATCTGGCCTTGGAACGACAGCTAAGTTCCCACCCCTACGCTTAACCGCAAGTGTGAATGTGATCAACTATCATTCACCTGGGGAAAGACAATAGACAATAGTTTTTATAGTATTTCATGAATCTATAATTTTTATAGTATTTTATGAATGTATAATTTTTATAACCTTTTGTGGTTGCATGAATACTATAATATAACTTCACACTTACTTAACCCCCACCCCCTTTTTTCTGAAATATTAAAAAAATAAGTTGCTGAATTTCTTTGGTCTAGTTAATTTTGAATATCACTTGTATCGTGTGTTCTTTGCATGCACAGTATGTGTTCTTAATAAAAGATGTTGGTCGAAACGTTGATGCAGTCATTTGTTAGCTATATTATTTCGACTTCAGGTTGCACCACGATGGCCACACGGGAAGAAATATGTGACTTTACAATAAGTACTTCATATTTTTGAAAACACATCTAATATGTAGGAAGTCTCATGAACACAAGAGTTTGAACAAAATCAAAAAACGCGAAAAAAACCTGGGTTCAACCATGAACCGTCTATAGCAGTGGTTCTCAACCTTCCTAATGCCGCGACTATTTAATACAGTTCATGTGATGACCCCTAACAATAAAACTATTTACTTTGCTACTTCATAACTGTAATTCTGCTAATGGTATGAATCGTAATGTAAAAATCCGATATGCTAAATGTATTTTTATTGTTACAAATTGAACATAATTAAAGCACATTGAGTAATCTCAAAAACAATACGTTATTATATATTGTGAGATATTTATTTATAATTACAAATCAATGAATGTTTTTTTTTAAACATGGTGTAGCATGAGTCACAGTCTTAATATTACAACAATAAACAACACTGCTACATTTTGCGACAGTATGCGTAAAAAGGCAAGGTCAGTGCGAAGGATGAGATTGCATATTTCTCACCAGATCAGAAATGTATGGGGCAGTCTTTGCAAGAGCACAACGAAAACCATATTCCACAACAAGTGTACTTCTGTGTTTAGATTTGATAACCAACAAGCTGGAAAACCCAGTTTCACAAAGATATGGTGTTGGAAATGAAAGAAGAAGGCGCAACACAGCCTCAGACAAAACATAATATGACTGAAAACACTTGATCCAGAATTGTGTGACTGGCATTGTAGAGAAATCAGTTCTTGCTGCATCGCTGTTAATAAGTTCAATGAACTCATCTTGTTCTGCCTCAGGAAAATGTTCAATTTGACTGTGAAAAGACTTCTGACAAGTGTAAATGTGGTGTCAGGTAGATTTACAAAGTACGAAGATATTTCGTCTGCAAGCATGCACAAGTGTTCTTTCAAAAAAATTAATATCGTATTATTTTGTCTGGTTCAAAGTCAAATTCCTCAATGAAAGAAGATAAGGAAAGTAATATGTACATTTTATTTTCATATACTTTTTTTTGGTCATAGCTGAAGTTTACTGCAGTTTACTTTTATCGATGAAACGTGCTTCATACCGCGGTCGTGCTTTCTGATTAAAAAACTTTTGAGTTCATCACGATTCTCAAAAACATGTTTTAAAACTGTTCCTCTCGACAACCATCTCACTTCAGTGTGGAATAGCAGAGCATTGATCGGCGCATCCAACTGGTTGCACAGTTGCGAACACAGTCGCCTGTTTAAAGTACTCGCCTTTACAAATTTGACAGAACTTGTAATGTTTTTCATTACTTCTTGTAACTCTTGTGGTAGCATTTATTCTGCTAATTTTTGTCGATGAATCATACAGTGAGTTCCAATGACTTTTGGTGACTCATTCGTACCAGACCTTGAAACCCAGATCGACATTCTACTATAGTTGGAGCACCATCTGTGCAAACGCCTCAAACATTTTCTCGTGAGATCTTATGCTCTTTCAGAAATGAACTAACTACGTCAAATACATCACGTGCAGTAGCTGTCGTTTCAAGAGGTTTGCAGAAAAGAAACACATCTTTAAAGTCACCATCATTTTTTCCTGCTATGCCGAACACGATAGTAAATTAATATTAAAATGTAGATGTGAGCGGCTTTTCGGGATAGTGGGTCTCCAAAATATAGATATTAGAGGCTCGGTGGACATAGCGAGTTAATATACCTCACGTAAACCAGTAATCGTGAACAGTTTGCAAAGTCTATAGACTCATCAAGCTCGATACTAACTATTGGAAGTGGAGCAGATTTAATTTCCTATATTCCCTGATCAAGAATATCAACAGACATGTCATCTATTCTTCTGCGGACAGTATCGTTAGATAAGGAAATTGAACTCCATTGCGTCACAAATTCGTCTCTGATCATAGCTCAAACAGTGTCTTTGGGCGTCGGAAAATCATCAACAAAGGTGTGAGGTTTTATAGATCTGACGATTCTGAGTTATCAAATATGAAGCTTCAATGGCTGCTACGTTTTGTTTGTGGTACTTGTCACCAGTGTCAAGTCTGGTTTTCTTTAGTTGATCAGTTTTGCTTCTAAAATAGTTAGTATTCTTGCCGAAAAGATCGGATGCACGCTATCAAAATAAATGGAGTCTTAGTTTGTTTGGCTTCATAAATTCCTGCTGTTATTACTGAGGCAAAACCATACTGTAAAAAATTCTGACTATATTTTTTTCCTTAATCTTCTCTAGCCTGTGGTAGACTGAGAGCTTAGTCCTGAGGACTGGCCTGAAGATCTAGCAAGAGCAAATGAAGATCCTGAACGCAGAAGAAGATAATTGTATGATTTTTCATGAAGGTTTTTTATAGTATTTCATGAATATATAATTTGTATAGGATTTCATAAACGTTATTATTTTTTATAGCATTTCATGAATGTATACTTTTTATAGCATTTCATGCACGTTATACTTTTTTTATTGCATTTCAGGAATATATAATTTGTATAGCATTTCATGAATGTATAATTTGTATAGCCTTTCATGAATGCATAATTTGTATAGCCTTTCATGAATGCATAATTTTTATAGTATTTCATGAATGTATAATTTTTATAGTATTTTATGAATGTATAATGTGTTTACAGATGGAATGACTGAACCTTTTGAAACAAGATCTGGTGTAAGACATGTATGCGTACTTACACCCCTACTTTTTAACATATACATGGACAGAATAATAAAAGAAGGTCACATCAACAAAGAGGAAAACATTGCAGATAAACCTGATGAGGAACTTAATAATGAAATCAATGAATAATTATTTGCCGATGATCAAAGTTTAATATACAAAAATGAGGAAACTTTGCAAATTCACATCAATGCATTGCTGTTAGCATGTCAGAAGTACAACATGAAAATTAATGTAAAAAAAAACAGAAGTTATGAAAATTAGCAAGTCGTCAACACCAATGAATATAACAATAGATAACACCAAAGTGAAACAAGTCAAATAATTTAAATATGTAGGCAGCATTTTTTCCGACGATGGAAGACTACACAGAGAAATAGAAACAAAGTGCCAGAATGTTTGGGCACAAAAGTAGTCATAAGTAATTGGAAATGTGTTGTTCTTGTGGGTATCTTTTCAGAAAAAAAGAAGGTTGTTCGTCAACCAACAGAGGACTGAAGCTGAGGGCCATCGTGTAATAGTTGTTACACTCAGGTGGAGGAGACACGAGCATAATTTAAAGTACATTAATGGAAAACTGGCGACTAACTAACACAGTAAGTATTCATTCAGAAGGCGTTGTGAGTAGATGTTGTTTCTAAATTTCTTGTATGACGCTTGATTAATTAGAGGGAACAAGCATTGGAAACTGCTAAAACGAGTATTGTAAATGAGAAATAAAAGCACAATACAAAAATGAGAAATTGCATAATATGAATTTGATTTTAATTTCACTTTTCTGTTAAATGTTGTGTCTATCTGCAATGTAACTTCTCATTCCTATAGTTTCTTTTCTTATTTTTCCATGCTCATTTTCCATTTGTATTAAGTTACAGGATACTACATCATTTCACGCAATCTCATTCCATCTGTACGATCTCTTCTTTGTTTGTTATAGGAGACTATATCATTTCATGTAATCTCATTTCTTCTGTGCGATCTCTTCTTTGTTTGTTATAGGAGACTACATAATTTCATGTAATCTCATTCCATTTGCGTGCTTTTCTTTGTTGTTTTTTTTTGGTCACTATTTTGATAAACACCTTTTTGTTGTTGATTTGTTTTGTTGTTTGCTTTCTGTTCAATTTATTTAACATGTTTTATAATTCATCCTTTCTCAGCAACTGTATTCAGTCGGATGTTTAGTCTTGGAACAGCAAGTGTATTCAGTCGGATTTTATGCTTTGGAACAGCAACTGTATTCAGTCGGATGTTTAGTCTTGGAACAGCAAGTGTATTCAGTCGGATGTTTAGTCTTGGAACAGCAACTGTATTCAATTGGGCATTAGTCTTGGAACAACAATTATTTACCGTCGGACATTAGTCTTGAAACAGCAGCTATATTCCGTCTGATATTGGTCTTGTAACAGCAACTATTTTCAGCCAGACATTCGTATTAGATCCGATGCATTTACATGACTGTGATATGATTGTTTCTTGGGTGTTGTTTTCACCTTTCTGTCCCCACACACGTTGCAACCCATTATTAAAATATTTACATTTGGAAGGCATATTGACAGAATTATCAATGACAAATTAGTTTTAATAATCATACGCTTTGACATATCCAAATGGATTGGCGTGTGTCTGCGGTAGAACAGGTGTGCCCCATTGTAACTAGGCTTTACAAACAAAAAAATGCTTCTGATATTTTTGTATTAAGCCTAAATGCCATGATCAATATCTGTCGAATTGTCACTATACCATTCATAATTTGTTAATCTTATCTTTAATTTCTCCGTATCATCTAATACAATATAATATAACATCACAATTGTGAACGTTTCCAAGTTATTTTCCAGATTTTAGTTCACACTTCTTTCTGATCAGTTAAGTTTACGGGCATAGTTACCACTCAGAATGTTGAATAAAGTTCAGTTTCAAAAACAAAAAGCTTGGTAGTGGAAATAGTGGTCACGATCCACATTTCCTCGTCAATTATTTGTCTATCATACACAAAACAATTGAAAGTGGAAGCAGTAATGGAGAACAAGCGAAAATATGGATTACTAATATTAAAGACTGGGCACGATGAAGATTTTCCAAAAGCGTAAACAAGGAACTGAGAAAAGGGAGACATTGTGGAATGGTTGATGTTTCCAGAGACCGTGGCATCGCAACGACCGTGGAAGGTTATAGGTTTGTTGTTGATGTATGCCCGAAGAGTACGGCTGTCCGTGCATAATGATTTATTAATCACTATATTTATAAACATGATTTTAGTATATGTCTTGTTGTTGTTGTCTGTGTGAATTGTTTTAAAACATTTTCATGATTGTATTCAGATACCATATAGTGAGGACAAAAAACTAATCTGCAACAATTATACATCACAGTGGAAGAACGATATCGATATTTAATAGAAACTAAACCCCATATATCATCTTCATAGGCAACAAAAGACCATCATCTTTCGACTTAGAACTGACTACTGCAGGCTGCAGAGCTACCTGTACCGAACCAGGGAAGAAAACTGCTCAGCACGACAAAACCACAATGGACTGAACTGAGGCTAAAAATTTGGGGCAGGCGCTCTAGCCTGTGGTAGACTGAGAGCTTAGTCCTGAGGACTGGCCTGAAGATCTAGCAAGAGCAAATGAAGATCCTGAACGCAGAAGAAGATAATTGTATGATTTTTCATGAAGGTTTTTTATAGTATTTCATGAATATATAATTTGTATAGGATTTCATAAACGTTATTATTTTTTATAGCATTTCATGAATGTATACTTTTTATAGCATTTCATGCATGTTATACTTTTTTATTGCATTTCATGAATGTATAATTTGTATAGCCTTTCATGAATGCATAATTTGTATAGCCTTTCATGAATGCATAATTTTTATAGTATTTCATGAATGTATAATTTTTATAGTATTTTATGAATGTATAATGTGTTTACAGATGGAATGACTGAACCTTTTGAAACAAGATCTGGTGTAAGACATGTATGCGTACTTACACCCCTACTTTTTAACATATACATGGACAGAATAATAAAAGAAGGTCACATCAACAAAGAGGAAAACATTGCAGATAAACCTGATGAGGAACTTAATAATGAAATCAATGAATAATTATTTGCCGATGATCAAAGTTTAATATACAAAAATGAGGAAACTTTGCAAATTCACATCAATGCATTGCTGTTAGCATGTCAGAAGTACAACATGAAAATTAATGTAAAAAAAAACAGAAGTTATGAAAATTAGCAAGTCGTCAACACCAATGAATATAACAATAGATAACACCAAAGTGAAACAAGTCAAATAATTTAAATATGTAGGCAGCATTTTTTCCGACGATGGAAGACTACACAGAGAAATAGAAACAAAGTGCCAGAAAGCAAACACAGTGACTTACAAATTTCACAATTTCTTCTTCACCAAAAGAGCGAGATGGAAATTAAAAAACAAATAACATTTACAATTTTTATACCAACACTGAGCTACCAATGTAAAACATGGTCTTTAACAGCTTCGAAGCAAAGAAAATTCGGCAAAGAAGTGTTTGAGAAAAGCTGCAATGGTTACCAAATGTGATCAATAAGAAATGAAGAAATTAGGAAAAGAGTTTGCAAAATATCATGTATTGAACATATTGAGAGACATCAAGTAAAATGGTTCGGTCAAATAAGAATGAAGACAAACCAAATATCCGGGAATAAGGCCAAAGGTAGACCAAGAAAACGGTGGATAGAAAACATCAAGATAGCCCTGAATAAACATGGTCTAAATGCAACCTAGGCGACACATCTGGCCTTGGAACGACAGCTAAGTTCCCACCCCTACGCTTAACCGCAAGTGTGAATGTGATCAACTATCATTCACCTGGGGAAAGACAATAGACAATAGTTTTTATAGTATTTCATGAATCTATAATTTTTATAGTATTTTATGAATGTATAATTTTTATAACCTTTTGTGGTTGCATGAATACTATAATATAACTTCACACTTACTTAACCCCCACCCCCTTTTTTCTGAAATATTAAAAAAATAAGTTGCTGAATTTCTTTGGTCTAGTTAATTTTGAATATCACTTGTATCGTGTGTTCTTTGCATGCACAGTATGTGTTCTTAATAAAAGATGTTGGTCGAAACGTTGATGCAGTCATTTGTTAGCTATATTATTTCGACTTCAGGTTGCACCACGATGGCCACACGGGAAGAAATATGTGACTTTACAATAAGTACTTCATATTTTTGAAAACACATCTAATATGTAGGAAGTCTCATGAACACAAGAGTTTGAACAAAATCAAAAAACGCGAAAAAACCTGGGTTCAACCATGAACCGTCTATAGCAGTGGTTCTCAACCTTCCTAATGCCGCGACTATTTAATACAGTTCATGTGATGACC
This sequence comes from Meghimatium bilineatum, assembly GCA_034231615.1. Classification (NCBI taxonomy): domain Eukaryota; kingdom Metazoa; phylum Mollusca; class Gastropoda; order Stylommatophora; family Philomycidae; genus Meghimatium; species Meghimatium bilineatum. Next base: position 90,708,912 of record CM067298.1, read on the forward strand.
CCTAACAATAAAACTATTTACTTTGCTACTTCATAACTGTAATTCTGCTAATGGTATGAATCGTAATGTAAAAATCCGATATGCTAAATGTATTTTCATTGTTACAAATTGAACATAATTAAAGCACATTGAGTAATCTCAAAAACAATACGTTATTATATATTGTGAGATATTTATTTATAATTACAAATCAATGAATGTTTTTTTTTAAACATGGTGTAGCATGAGTCACAGTCTTAATATTACAACAATAAACAACACTGCTACATTTTGCGACAGTATGCGTAAAAAGGCAAGGTCAGTGCGAAGGATGAGATTGCATATTTCTCACCAGATCAGAAATGTATGGGGCAGTCTTTGCAAGAGCACAACGAAAACCATATTCCACAACAAGTGTACTTCTGTGTTTAGATTTGATAACCAACAAGCTGGAAAACCCAGTTTCACAAAGATATGGTGTTGGAAATGAAAGAAGAAGGCGCAACACAGCCTCAGACAAAACATAATATGACTGAAAACACTTGATCCAGAATTGTGTCACTGGCATTGTAGAGAAATCAGTTCTTGCTGCATCGCTGTTAATAAGTTCAATGAACTCATCTTGTTCTGCCTCAGGAAAATGTTCAATTTGACTGTGAAAAGACTTCTGACAAGTGTAAATGTGGTGTCAGGTAGATTTACAAAGTACGAAGATATTTCGTCTGCAAGCATGCACAAGTGTTCTTTCAAAAAAAATTAATATCGTATTATTTTGTCTGGTTCAAAGTCAAATTCCTCAATGAAAGCAGACAAGGAAAGTAATATGTACATTTTATTTTGATATACTTTTTTTGGGTCAAAGTTGAAGTTTACTGCAGTTTACTTTTATCGATGAAACGTGCTTCATACCACGGTCTTGATTTCTGATTAAAAAACTTTTGAGTTCATCACGATTCTCAAAAACATGTTTTAAAACTGTTCCTCTCGACAACCATCTCACTTCAGTGTGGAATAGCAGAGTAGATGTGGAATAGCAGTGTGGAATATGGAATAGATCGGCGCCTCCAACTGGTTGCACAGTTGCGAAAACAGTCGCCTGTTTAAAGTACTCGCCTTTACAAATTTGACAGAACTTGTAATGCTTTTCATTACTTCTTGTAACTCTTGGGGTAGCATTTATTCTGCAAATTTTTGTCGATGAATCATACAGTGAGTTCCAATGACTTTTGGTGACTCATTCGTACCAGGCGTTGAAACCCAGATCGACATTCTAGTATAGTTGGAGCACCATCTGTGCAAACGCCTCAAACATTTTCTCGTGAGATCTTATGCTCTTTCAGAAATGAACTAACTACGTCAAATACATCACGTGCAGTAGCTGTCGTTTCAAGAGGTTTGTAGAAAAGAAACACATCTTTAAAGTCACCATCATTTTTTCCTGCTATGCCGAACACGATAGTAAATTAATATTAAAATGTAGATGTGAGCGGCTTTTCGGCATAGTGGGTCTCCAAAATATAGATATTAGAGGCTCGGTGGACATAGCGAGTTAATATACCTCACGTAAACCAGTAATCGTGAACAGTTTGCAAAGTATATAGACTCATCAAGCTCGATACTAACTATTGGAAGTGGAGCAGATTTAATTTCCTATATTCCCTGATCAAGAATATCAACAGACATGTCATCTATTCTTCTGCGGACAGTATCGTTAGATAAGGAAATTGAACTCCATTGCGTCACAAATTCGTCTCTGATCATAGCTCAAACAGTGTCTTTGGGCGTCGGCAAAAGTAAATCATCAACAAAGGTGTGAGGTTTTATAAATCTGACGATTCTGAGAGTTATCATATATGAAGCTTCAATGGCTGCTACGTTTTGTTTGTGGTACTTGTCACCAGTGTCAAGTCTGGTTTTCTTTAGTCGATCAGTTTTGCTTCTAAAATAGTTAGTATTCTTGCCGAAAAGCTCGGATGCACGCTATCAAAATAAATGGAGTCTTAGTTTGTTTGGCTTCATAAATTCCTGCTGTTATTACTGAGGCAAAACCATACTGTAAAAAATTATAACTATATTTTTTTCCTTAATCTTCTTCTCTACACGACCCTTTGTGATGGGATGGAGTACTAATGAAAATAATATATAACAATATCTTTAATAATACAAAAGATAATGCGTGGCATAGTTCAATCAATACAATTCATTAAATGTTCCTATGATTTACTATCCACTGTGTATTGTTTTACGTGCCTGTTACTATCACAAGGGGGCAGTATTCACACCAACTATAGTTGAATATACAAAGATTGATCAGCATCCAGATTACATTCCAATGGTGCAGATCCTTTTTATTTTGGGCAGTAGTTGATGATTTTACAGTACTTGATTTAACATTTACCAGGTAATCATAATTCATGAAGTGTTGTTTTATCTCCTATACTGCTGCTCTCTTACGCAGTGGCTGTTCTCGACATATGTGTGACTGGGCTGCAGAAATACATTATGACACCAACCCTGTCACATACACCTCTATTTTTATGGAGTGTGTGCGACGGGATTGGCGCGATGATGTCACCACGCCATGTACTCGTATGTCAGTGTATCTGCATGTGGGCGGACGCGCCTGGAGATAGATGGATAAGCGGCGTCTCGGTTTCTAAGACTATCGGAAATACGTGTTTTCCGATGGTCTTAGACAAGCCCCGTGAAAGGGTCGTAAGACACCCAAAAAATGGCGACCCACAGGTTGAGAACTAGAGTATAAGACCTACCGACTATTGGGATATCGTGCCTTCGTATTGATTCATCATAATAACTATTCTGGAAAGTTTCATTGGTCACCATGATTATACTGTGGGAGCCGGGTAGCGCAGTGGTTAGCGCACTGGCTTCGCATATGAGTGGTGCTGGGTTTATTTCCCAGTGAGGCGGAAATGTTTTTCAGATCGCATCGGCTCCCAGGTCGACCCAGCCTTAAATGGGTACCGGATTAATCCAGGAAGTAAAGACTGCAAGGGAAAGGAGATGGCTACCGCCCTCATTTGCAGAGCTTCTGAAATGTGAGATCGCTAACATCACACACCCTTACGGCATTAATAAATGCTATGGGTTACTTTACTTTACTTACTTATGATTATACTTTGTGTGACATAATACAAATCTGGAGAAAGTCAAATAAGTAATTTGAGAAAGCTGGATTTCACATTAGTCAATATGTCTTATAAACACGACTGTCACGGTCAAAGAACCACGATCATCGACTATTCCATCTTCGCTGCTCACATAACTTCAGTCTGGCTTACAGGAACGAATCTGCCAACCAAAGTATAAAGCATCCACGGACCTACGAAGACCTACTATACGAGTAGCTGATCTATATGAAAGGACCCCCGAGTGAAAGGCTCCTCCAATAGGCATTGCACCAGGTCAAAAGGTGAAGCCTCCTGGGTATGAAAGAAAGATCATAAACCTTCCCATTGCACATAAGAGGTAAGAGCTAACTGCTCGTAATTCCTGGGGTTCGCAAACAAACTAAGGGTGAGGTTGCAATTAAATGTTTGAGAAACACTAATGTTCCAAGTTGTGATAAATGCGTTATTTCTTCTGCTAACTTAATCTGTATTACCGATGTTGTATTTCTGAATATTTGCCCATGTTGTTAATGCATATTTCTTTGCAATGACGTCGGATGTGTTATTTGACTAATTTGAAGACACGTTTTATCGGTTGTGTGAATTATTACAAGAACATCGCTATTGGCTTTGCTCTGTGTTATTTTCTTTCTAGTGCAGCTCCAGCCGTCACATTCCACACGAATTGTCTCATTGCTATCGTTTCTCTGATGAAATTATTTCCAAACAGCTTCGTAAAACCCCCATGGGGTACGTCAAATGTTTCAGACGTTTGCACGTAAAAGAATTCGGTAATAGTGAAAAAAGCAGAAGTTTCTAATTTTGCGCGGAAAGTAATCAATATTTGCCCTTGTTTTTGCATAAACATAAACAATATTGTCAGACAATTTCACTAAAATTGGCAGAAATAATTAGAGAGCCATCTGTTAATATGACATCAGAGATCAAAGCTATCTTCGTATAAGAGAGTCATCTATTAACATGGCATCAGCGATACGCACACTATCTTCTTTTACCCAATGTAATTGTTCTCAACCCATAACTAACTCTTTATCTGCAATGTCTCGATAAAAAAATCTCGTTGCTGCACTAATTATAGCAGCAATTAAATACGTTCTCAATTGTATAGTAACTGTGAAATAATGTACGATAGGACAGTAAAAGGCAATCTGTGAATAAAGAAAATTGGATAAACAGGTGGGTCATGGGAAACACTGGGAGGGAAATCTATAAATATATAACCAGCCCAAATCCTAGGGACAACATCAACCTCCTGGGAAGGAAATATTAGAGTATCATCTTCAGACTGCGCACACAACATGTACAGCTTAACAATAATCTGAACAGAATACAACCACACCACACTCCAGAGTGAGGGAGGTGCACTCATCCCTATGAAACTGTTGACCACCACTTTTTGAATGCCGAGCGCTGGATGACATCAGGAAAATGCTTCTCCCTCCAGGACTAGATAAATGGAACACAGTATATGGAGCACAACATCATCTCACAAACACATGCATATATCACACAATGGCATTGGGTCAAAGGGCATGAGTCCATGGACCGCTGGGTCAGCAACCAACCAACCAACCGACAGTAAATATCACACGCAGATATGGAATTAATTTAACCGTTATGTTACATACCCAGGAGTCTTTCTCTTCGTCCTCTGTGTTCTCTCTCATACTCATGAAGATTAACATGATATAGTTCACAGAACGGAATGTTTTGTGTCATCGTATACAGCTTAACTGCGATATCCGAAACTTTCAGCCTGACACATCCTACCAGCATGCCTTGTGGGTCACTTGACCATCTATAATGTGTCAGGCAACATCACTTCCAAGACCTTCTACATCGCCTGTTGCAAAGTGCATGGAAAGTAACAGTGCCTTTTTGTGCTTCCAATTTGGACCCATAAACACACGGGAGGCAGGGAATAAATGTGAGGGTTATTTATTAGGCGAATCAAGCTGATTACAAGATGTAATGGAAGACAGAACGAGTACTGTTCTATGAACTATACATCGTTAACCTGGAGAGTGTGAGAATAAGAGAACAAACGCCGAAGAAGATATCAATATAACCATCTGATTACCCTATCACTCTTACCAATTGATTACAATATCCTTTTAATAATTTCACTACAACATGACGGTAATAAACTGATTATCACTACTCTAGGTAACTAAGTGGTTAGTAATTGGTTGTCAGTTGATTACCTTAATTAACTGACAACCAATTACTAACCACTTAGTGACATTATCCATCTAACCAATGTTTATGTCCGAGTTCTAACCGCGTGACTACAATATAATTCTAAACAATTTGACTACCATATTACTTTAATAACGTGACTATCACATTACTTTAATTTAGCAAATAAACACGACGCCAGGTCCACTCACGTGACTGCAATATTACTCCAACCAAAACAATAAGAGAAGATAATGATGCTAATGCCTAGTCTTCAATATAACTCTAATTATATGAGTTCACCTGACGAAAACAGATGTGCTGGACCTCGGACGACCAGACCACAAGTGGCCAACCGAGGTGCAAATAACACAGTTCTACTGTGGAACTTGCAGCACAACGTACTTGACGCTCCCCGGCGGAAATCACACGATATATTCATTGTGGTTATATGAGAGCGAATGCAGAAGAAGAAGATTATGAGTTCACCAATGTCTCTCGACTAGTATAGATAAATTAGTAATTTTTAATAGACGATAGATACCGTCATTTTTCTGCCTGAACACAAGAATGTTAAGATAAAACAAAGAGCCGACATACTTGCTAACGTAACGACGGTGACTAGTTGTAGTTCAATGGACAGTGCTAATATTTTGAATACAATCAAAGAGTTATTCCAGTATGAACATACAGTATGTATTTTCCCATATGTGTCTATGTCTAAAATGTAGGACCTGGGAGAGAAGCATGGTATTTCAAGAAACAAACGGCATATAGGAATCAAAAGAAGAGTTATGAACTAACACCTAACCAGAACAGTGTTTTACTACATACTGAAGGGCATGCTTAATGGGCAATCGGAGCACATATGGACGTCTCCCGAGTGCAAAAACTGTGATCTGATGTCTAACTCTTTCTAACTATTCATATTATTTTATAAATAATGAAATTAAAGTGGTAACCTCATCGAGGCCAGCACCGTGAAATGGTGATGGGGCTTAGTTAGGCCTTCAGAGGCTGGAATCTAAGACTGGTCAGGCAGGACCACACTTCTGCCCAAGTAAACTCAATGCAACGATGAAGCATACCTAACGATCAGCAAACACTATTGAGAGCATTAAAACGCTCACGACAAACTTACTTCTGTAAGTACGAGACGTATACAGTTATAATCAATATGCCATTATTGTCATTCGTTAATTAGACATATCCCTCATCATAACTTAGTGTAAGCTCGTCTGTCTTGCACCAGACTTCATGTGTATACAAGTGTCACTTTCAACTGTTCCTTTGTTTCTGGTTGGTTATCAGATATCATTACACTCCTGACACACGCATGCTCTGTATTCCAATTCATTATGTTTTTCAGCAGATGGTAACTGAATGTTAGAGTCTTCTTGTGATTGAAAAGTGTTAGCGTGATCACAGCTCGTTTCTAGCAACTCCGCACTTCACTTTAAGGTGATGAATTTATGAGTACAAACACATAGGAGTAAACACGTTCTGCATTATATGTATAGACACATATGACGAAACTCATCCTACATCTTTCATATGACCTACCGCTTTGTTAGTATTACTTACTTCAGCACGATCCATCATTTTACCATATAGTTGTCGAAATAGGAAAAGAGAGTTAAATAAAACCAATTATGTGATCTGTCATAAATAAGAGGCGACTAAGAACGTTTTGGTGGGAGTTGGTTGTCTCATATTGTAGGTTAAAATGACCCCAAAAGACATGATGAAATCGGATGACTTGGGTCGAAAGTAGCAGACCTCACATTCAAGCTGTAACCCAGAGGTGGGGAAACGTCTGTTGTTGGGTCCATAAACGGCCGCGAGATAATTTGGTCAACAGGCAAACGAGGCTGAATAAATAAAGAACTTCAATAGAGATAATTTGGTCAACAGGCAAACGAGGCTGAATAAATAAAGAACTTCAATAGATCTAATTTATAGAAGTGTAAAAACGAGTTTGTTTTGACCATGTAACGAGACCCAACTGACATTCTAAAACTATTTTGTAAGAAAAAGTCGAGGACGGAAGCAGAAGTAGCGAACACAGAATATCCAGTATTGATAACATCAAGGATTGGTATGTGCATAGTTTTTCTACACTTCTCCGAATGGCTGAGGATAGAAATCTTTGCATTTCGTTTGGTGCCGATGTTTCCGGTGTGATACTCCTACGACCTTGACGAATTATGGGTCTTATTATTATTAGTAGTAACAATAACGCACATATACACCTTTTGAAAGAGAAAAATGGAAGCCCGTCACAGAGTCGCAGTTCAGTGTACAGTAATGACACATACCGGAGAAGAAGGATTATTCTCAATACCCTGCATACCGACACATAGAAGATTTATTGATCGTAATTTTCTGTGGATTGAAACAAAGTGATGTATTCTCTCTTACCTCCTTCCCCCTCCACCGTCAAATGTCTGCGTCCCCCTCCCCGCCGTCACATATGACGCAGACAAATTCGGTTGAGCCTCGTAAACAAAGGGAAAGAACAGATGTAAGTAACATTGTCTCCCGCCTGATTGAATCTTCTTGACCAGAGGAGTACATGATTTACAATGTACATTTAGATAACTAGAGATCGCATAGGTTGAAAACCAAAGATAAAATCGATGTTGCCACAAGAAAGTGTATGATCATTGTAAGAAGAATAGTATGAAACAATACACCATAAATAACTAAGAACAAAACTCAGAATGTGTACGTGAAATGAGAAAGAAGATACTACATTAATCTATCTTTAGTTGATTGTTGGTATGCAAACAAAATAGTGTGATGCCATTTTGAAATTAAAATTATTCTCAGATAATCTGAAAAATAATGTTTTATATTTATATGGTTTTAAAATAAAAATATGTTACATCTCTGCGATTATATTTAAAGCTGTTATATCACTGAAATGTCAGCTGTCGAATAAGTGCAATTTAAAAATACGCTGTAACATCAACGTGACATTTTAATATAATAAACTATTACATCTCCGATTATGTAACAAAACAAACTATTTAATCACTGTAAGTTTTTTTAAAGATGTTGCATTACTTTGAAAATTTAACAAAATAAAATGTTAAATCCCTGTGATTATTTCACAAAATAAGTTGTTGCTTCACTATAATTATTTAAAATAATAAGTTATTACTTCACTGCGATTATATCACAAAATAAACTGTTACTTCACTGTGATTATATCACAAAATAAACTGTTACTTCGCTGTGATTATTATGATTATTTAATAGGACAATGCGTAATAAATAAGACTACTGTAAAACCGTATAACACAAGCATTTACACAAAAAGTTATGATAGCGTAAATCATTTATAAACGCTTTAACATTATATATTTAGGTGAAACTGACAAAAATAATAGGCGATCGTTTCTGTCATGCCACCATATTCATGCCATTAACCACTGAAAGTTTACTCCTGTTGCTACACGTTTCAATGGCGCTGATCGTGGTGTTGTCCGTAACATTCAGATCATATCAAGTGACATATTCTTTTCAGAACGTTGTCTTCGTCGTGGATACTCTGAACGCATCTCTGTTCCGGGCAAGCAGGCCTGCAGTGGCCAAAAAATATGTGCATACATTCTTCGATGTCGCTGGTCCATCGTCTTCTTGGTCTCCCTCTTCTTTTTGTCTTCCCGGCCTAGAATCAGCCTTTTGATGCCATCATGTCACTTTAAGCGTCCAAAATACTGTATCTTCCTTTTTATGTTGGTATTTAGAAGCCAACCTTCGTTTAGTTTTAGTAATTTCAAATATTCAATGTTCGTCTTTTTCTCTGTTCCTAATATTCGTAGGATCTTTCTGTAGCACTTCATTTCAAATCAATTTATTCTTCTGGATAAAGTCTTGTTTAAAGTCCAAGTTTAACATTCAGTTAACTGTAATAAAATATTGCACGACTGACTAGATACATACTTGAAAATCGCTATATATTGCAGTGGCGTACACTAAGCTATTTATCTTAATACAGATCCTTCATTTATTTAAATTCGGTTAGTGAGGTCTATTTTATGATGTTGTTCATGTTGTTTTCAGTCATAGTTGTTTTATTTCGTTAACAATCCTCATATATTTTTAATGCGCGTTTCCGCAATACTTTGTTTACGCATGTCATTGTTACCTTGGATGTCTCTGTTGTTAAATGTTTGTCGTCTAATGTATTTAAGATGGTGTCTTTATTTTTACCATTTTTAATGTTTATTCACTGCTTTGTATTTTCTTGATAACGACCTAATGGTTGAAACATTGAAGCTGTCCTGCAAACTGCTATTTGTATTGTTTTCCTACTCAATTGGTTGATTGTCTGTGTGGTTATTGTATAACTGATCCACCTTGTGATTAACTGTACTATGCACGGACAAGCGAAGAGAATTGCCACGTCACAATAGTAGGTGGCTGTAATTAAACATTTCGGGAATTTCCCTTCCAGTAAATACATTCTCTAACTATGATGGTGAATATTTGTTTAATGACTTGATCCCCGTTTGGAAAGCTTTCACCAGTAATGCTTACAATCGTTCATACAATTAGCAGTACTGTAAGAAAATTATGGCGATGTGTGTTTACAAGCGACTGTTGTGATAATTCTCCTAGTTAGTCCTTGGTTGCATATATATGGACTGAATCATTAGTCAGTAAACTACACAACCGACAGAGCACGATCGTCGTAACTAAATCATTAATAAAAGCAACTTGATAAACTGGATCACCATGTGAGTCTCTCAGATATCGGTAAAGGTTATCTATCGGTAAACAATTGCTATTTTAAGGAACTATGTTTTCAAGTCCTGCCCCACAAGAGAAGAATCTATCGATGTCTTCGTTCAAAGCTAAGCTACATTTGAGCTATTCAAAAGATCATTGATCCATCATAGTTGATTCTAGGCTTCCTGGCGACATGTTTTTTCAGTCGTCCCCTGAGTAGTGTATGCATTTCATATATCTGTACTTGTCTTCCCTGTTCCAATGGCTCAGACAGGATCAAATTAAATAACCACATTAGACAAGTCACTAATGTTAGGGGATAAAGTCGTCAGCTGCTTGCTTACCACAGGGTCGTAGTCTTGTCTATGAATCCGTCCTCTAGCTTCTCAACAGAATAGGAGATAGTCCCAGTACCTGCAGTAAGTACACATTTAGTTTTCTTAGACACAAACGCATTATTTTTAAAATCTAATAAGATGAGATAGAAAAAAGGAGGAAGGGAGAGAGAGAGAGAGAGAGAGAGAGAGAGAGAGGGAGGGAGAGGAATGAGAGAAAATGAAAGAGGGGAATACAAGAAAAAATGAGAGAAGATAAAGATGGGCAAAGGTAATGTCAGATACAGAAAAAGAGGGAAAGAGAAAGGAAGAAAGCGAGAAAGTGGATGAGACAGGAAGACAGAGAGAAGGAGAAAGAGAGAAAGGGGAATACGGAAGAGAAAGAGAAAGAAAGAGAGGTTAAAAAAAGAGAAATGTGATAGGAAGAAGTAAACCATATTTGACATAATAGCTAATCGTACGAGTAATTTAAAAAAACAAAACAAGTTAACTACTTTTAAATTTGTATTTTTTGTGATTAAAATGTGAGATTAAGGATTGAAAATAAATATGATAAAATGATTATTTTATCACATCTTGCACATAACTTGTTACTGTAATGTGTGATTTGAGTTTATAGTGGGTGCATCAATAGTTGAACACCTATATTGTCTATTATCTCCGTAATTCCTGAGCGTATGCGCTTCATATTTTGCGTGAGTTCATTATTTCATAACCACGTTAAAGATATATTATTAATTCGACTGAAATATATTATTATATCGACTGAACAGATTTTCGCAGCAATCGCTACGAATGTCGTTTTTAAAATGATAATATTTTTATATTATATGGAAATGAAATTTTACAGTAATTGTTGGCATAGGCGTATCTTCAATTGCTCAAATGTTCAATTATTGTAACATGGATACAGTTGACGTATTTTGAATGTAATATATTTCTTCAGTTGTGTTGAGATTACCATGACGCAAAAAAAGAAATACTATGTTATGTTATGTTTCTTATAATATATATATTTATAATATATATATATATATATATATATATATATATATATATATGTACATACGTTGCGATCAGTAATATAAAGTTAATAGTTAAAAATTTACGAAACTGTAGTATTATTTACATTCTTGATAATTTAAAATAAACGTAAACATGCATTGAACTTACCATAGTCATCATCATCTTCGTTTTAATATAAATATTCTAAGTACTAGTGGTGGTATTCTGAAGTCTTCGATCAATAAAACGTTTCATGTTACTTGTTTTTCATGTTACAAAGTGCAGAAATTAAAAAAAAAATAATACCCAGCCTGTAATAGTATCGGTAGAGACCTTATGTTGTCCACCTCTTCTCCTTATACTTTCTACTTTGTTCTGCAGGATTGTTATAGAGAGAAATTCATTTCTCATTAAATGGTTACATTACACAAGCTTACTACGTTTGTCTGTTTCTTTGAGAACTCCAGGAATTACGAGCGATTATATCTTACTTCATCTGTGCAATAGGGATGTTTCTGAGATTTCTTTCGTATATGGTCTTATTGCCCAGCAAGGATAAATATTATATACTTTACATATCTTTAAAATAATAGATGTGTCACTTCAAATGTGTCTTTTCATAATTTTTCTCTATTATATTAATGTTATCTAAATCCTTTTTCTTCTCGGTCTTCCCCTGGCCTTGTTTATAATTCTTCTTATTTCTCTATGCATATTCTGATTAATCGTAAAGATCGATAATTATTGGTGGTTGAATGAAGCGTAGCCTATCTTTCTGACAGTATTATTCTTCCACCTTCAATACATGGTTTTCATATTTTGTCCAGTATTCTTTGTCAATATCAGAGAGCATAGTATATGCAATTTTCTGAACATCATTAAGTTTGAAGGTTTGGTTTTCATTTGCCACTGCTCCATTAATTTTATCCCAAACAAATTATATATGGTTTAAATGTTAATGGTATTGTGGTAATCTTAGACATTTCCTGGTCCTGCTCCTGTATAATGTTATCGATGTGGAAAGTATTTGCTCTGTTGACATTCTTTATCAGCAACAGTAACTCCCGTTTCAAGAGCAAATTTGAAAAGTGAATACGTTTTTTTTTGTTAAGCCATATTTTTACCACTTCCTTAGTAGATGAGCATGTAGGGATATTATTTTCACATGCAACAATACTATGGTAGAAAGCGTTGTCCATAACGAGACAGGAGTGTCTATCTAATGATGGTAGTACCATTTACTCTATCCACTCTCTACATAAATGACGATTTATCTCAGCATGGCAGTCTAGATTATCGGTAGAATTGGAAATGAAAAATAATTCAACATTTTTCGAAAATACCATTGCGCTGCTAGCTGAATGTGTCATTATCAATCGTTGACCATTGCTGCTCTGCACATATCTTTTATTAGTTCCATCTACAGATTGTCATTTCTTTTCATGTGTGTGGAGAGCGTTCATTCATGTTTTGTCTATATATATATAATATCATAATTTTCTTTACGCATTTTCTTAATTTGTCGCAAATATTTACTTCTGAGAGTTAGTAAATGAGGTTTTCTACAAATGACACTTCTACCACTTGTAGGCCAATATACTTGCGAAATTTAAATTCAGCACCCCTTACAGATTTCTATAATTTAGTTTTCGAAATGTGAATGCCGTTGTTATTTTCGAGAGACTTGTTCTTCTTCTTCAGCGTTTATTCTCAAATTCCAACTGGACCTCTCTTGTAGCAGGACAATGGTCGAACTAGATTTCCAGCAGAATGTAGTCAAGAAAATGGAAATGCATTGTGTTGCCGTTTTATTTGCGCTAGTGGCCCGACACATCCGTCTTCGGTGGGAGAGACTTGTTCAATTTCTTTAGTGTCAATGCTTCTATGCAATACAAAAATGTATAATTTCTCTTTTAATAATTTCTTAATCGAAGTTGTCTACATAATTTGTCTTACTCTCCTTTTATTTTGCTTTTGTAAAATTATCATCTTCGCGCATCCAACGTGAAAGTGTTGTGCAGTTTATACCCATTGCATGTTGTGTTCTTTTTGACAGTTTAGAAATACTGTGAAATAGAGCACAACTCTCGGCTCTTGTGAAACATATATGTACAATCTGATAGCTATATGTTTCAGTTTAACGAATATAACTTTCAAAAACATTGTTATAACATCTTATGTTTATCTCGAGGTGGTGGTGTAGTCGTAACTTCCATACTTGAAGTTGAGCTTAGGGGTTTTTACAGAAGATTTAGTCTGCGTTCCAGAGCTAGGTGTGTTTCTCTGGTTGAGTTGTAGTCATGTTCGTTTAGGATGGTCTTGATGTTGTCTATATTTTACTAGGTTTGCTATTGGCTCTGTATCCTGATTCCATCTTGTTAAATGCTCTTATGGGAGGTTTATCGTTCATCCTCATAAGATGTCCAAACCATTGTATGTTATGTTTATCTATGTATTCGATGCATGATGCTATACCTATTATCTTTCTGATGTTCTCACTGCTAGAATTTATTAACAGTGTGTATACGAAGCCGACTTCCCAAGCCTTACACAGCGGAGTTGGTTTTCACTGATATTGCCACATCAAGATAGTGATTGTTATAATATTGTCATAAATACTCCTTTTTTGATTCGCTGTAAATACATTACAAAACGTGGTATGTTGAAGGCACCGCAATAACAATACGTCGAATATGCGATATGCCTTTGAGTAAACTGGAGTTTAGCTATTATATTAAGATATACTATTGACATCTCTAAATAAACAACTAAACATTTCGCACCCACGTAAAACATTATTTCCGTTAACTAATCTGGTCAATTTGATGCGCGTGTAAACCAAAAACATTTGCATTTCACAGATGTATAATTCAACCACTAATGAGTCTTCTTATTGTGTCGTGATTTTAATTGGTGAGTATATTTATACTTTTTCTTACAGGCAATGAATAGATGAAGATGGAAACGAAACCAGTAAACACATAAGACTTATTTCACCTCATCAGCCTAAAACATGGCCATGTGTACAGCAAGCCCGTCTTCCGTTATGGCTATCAAACAAACACGTATTGCTATCTTAAAAACGACATTCATAGCGACTGCTGCGATAAATCCCTCCAGTCCAGATAATAATTATCAGAAATTGTATCTGGTTATGAAATAGTGCAATCATGCAAAATATAAAGCCCATAACGCTCAGTAATTACGGAGATAATAAACAATATGTGTGCTCAACTATTAATGCACGCGCTATAGTAACTGTCTACCGCAGCGACATGAATGTGTAGTGTTGAAAAGGTGGTTCGTAAATATTTTAGTGTTTTACAGTTGGTTTGGAAACATTTTAGTGCTATAAAGTTGGTCTGAAATATTTTAGTGTTTCAAAGTTAGTCTGGAAATATTTTAGTATTATACAGCTGGTTCGGAAATATTTTAGCGTTATAAAGTTCGTTAGACAATGTTTTAATGCTAAAAAGTTGGCTCGAAATTATTTTAATGTTATAAAGTTGGTTAGGAAATATTTTGATGTTATAAAGTTGGCTCTGAATTATAGTGTTATAAAGTGGTTCGGAAATATTTTAATATTATACAGCTGGTTCGGGAATATTTTAGTGTTATAAAGTTCGTTAGAAAATATTTTAATGTTATAAAGTTGGCTCGGAATTATTTTAGCATTATAAAGTTGGTTTGGAAATAATTAAAGCGAAATTCATATTGGTAGCATACCTTATTCAGGTCGTAGCAATCAACAAAGTATTTTTGACTGTTTTGATTTTCTAGGTAATATAAATATGTTCAGTAGTTTGTCTTTGCTTTCTGAATGTCGCGGATGCATAATTGTCTGCGGCGGAATTTCAACCTGCAAATTTAGCAGTCACAGACACGCTCTGTACCTTATCGCGATAGAACCAGTCATAAAATTACATATATACATTTCAACAGAGCTAATTTCAAATAGCGAAACAATCAACAGAGAAAGATTAATATTGGACATATGACATACTGTTCTACAACAATAAGAAGAAAAATGTGGACGTATATTGTAAATGTACTTAGAATGACCAAAAACAGAACACAACTACAAATATTATATTGAGTGCAAGATGACAAAAGAAAAAGCGGAAGACCAAGAGGTACAGTTCGCAGAACAACCATAAAAAATGTAACTGGGTCATAAGATGCAATAACTATACACTGTAGCATCCAATCGTTCGAAGTGGAGAGCACTAGTTTCTGACCTATGCAACGTAAGGAAAATAGATAGATAAATAATCATAAAACATGGTAATGCTGGAATACACGAATTACAGCAACTTTCAATGAGGTGCTCAACGCGGAAAGAAATTACAACTTCCATATCTGCTATCTTTGGCCTAAAAGGAAATAACTAAATAGCAAACTACATGTTACTAACTAACTAATATCCACATGTAGGTCTAACGATCTCACCATTTGTCCATCAAAGTAACGACCATGCAACAGCAGACCACTAGTAGATGACATACCTACATTGCGACGGTTTCTTTATCTGAGAGCTCCACACTCCTTAATTGATGCAATAATAATTTTATCCATTTTGAGTAGAATGTTTCTTCTTAAAGCATTGCAAACAGCTGACAGTTGGAAACCTCTGGGTATGAAGTAGAGCTCTGAAGAAACCTTCCCACTGCAAAAAATAAAATTAAAAATAACCGATATAATGCTCATATTTCCTGGGAATCAAAACAAAGACAACTTCTGGCTAATATGAAAACTGTCGGTGAATCTCCCGCTCTGTGGCTGTGTTGTGCAGCATGCGAATTGTGACGGCCAATGTACCGGGTTCAAATCTCGCCACAGGCAATTGTGCATCCGGATCGTTCAGTAAGCAATGACAAACTACTGAACGTATTTATATTGCCTAGAAAATCACAGCAGCTAAAAAATGCTGGGCTGATACCATACATTTTTTTAATTGATGCACTAAAAATATATAAATTCAAGAGAAGAGATACCATCTATCTACATATGTAATGTGTCCTTTACATAACGTCGCTCTAACTGATAATCTGTAAGCCTCTTGGTTCTGTGAAAGTTGTTCAGATTCTTCTAGTGTCATGTTCAGTTAGTTAGTATTAACTATTCCTCTAGGACCAAAGACGGCATATAGGGCGGATGTCATAGTTTTCTATGTCTCTCAATGTTCAGTAGTTTTTCGAACATAGTAGGTTTGTGTTCATGTTCAGTAAGTTTTCAATATCCAATTTCGATCGTAGTCTTGATCTGCCTTTTGTTCCCTTTTCTTGATCTTTTCAATTCATGATCTAATCTTTATAAACCATTGTCTTGTCTTGTCTTGTTCTGTCCATGTGTGCCGCTATGTGCAATTCATATCTGTTTTCATTGACTATTTTATTTAATTAATCTATATTGCGTATGGTCTATCCTCGCTTTGTAACAACCGTGTATGCATAGCAATGCTTTTTTGGCGGGTATTATCAGATGGTATTCTGGAAGCATGTGAAAACCCCTTAATATTTTGTCATCTGATGCAATCCAGGATTGGCATTATAATTGTTAGTCTTCTGATGTTTTAACTTTTGATTGTGTCTTTTATTGTTACTCCGAGAATATATGTAGATAAGTGATTTCTGTTGTAACACGTTTTCTTTTGACTTTTGTCGCTAGTGTCCGCGTTGACATTGTTAGCATAGTGATGATAGAATGTTCGCTTTATGTAGTGCAGAATTGTGTTCCAGGCCACAGGTTTGTTTTTGAAAAAAAGGAGACATTTGTCATATGATATAGTATGCTATGTTACATCTATGATGGATTTCTTTGGTGTTTTCCTCATATGGTGATACGATTATACCACGATAAGTGAATTCTTTGACCTGTTTAAGCTGTTGACCATCGATGAAAATGTAGAGTTTCTGATTTTACGATTGACATGAATTCGCTTGAGGCAGTAAAGTGTCGAATGTGGAAGGAGTCATATTCATTTCTACGCCCTGTCATTCGGTGATAATGAAAGAGCAGGAATTTTGGCGACTTCTTTCACTGTATCTCGTGATAAAATAGTGAAACGATCTGTATACTTAAGGCCTTACAAGAAAAATCACGGACACAGTAAGAGTTAGTAGCGAATGTCTAAAAATCGGTAGCATGTGACCCACATGTAATTGTTTAATCTGTACCAAATATATCTTACAATCTGTAGCTTGTCTCCCACACAGACCATTAGCAAGTGTCCCACACACCATTATCAAATGTATCATAAACAACTGACAAAATGTCTAAACATTATTACTAGCATACCCCATATTTCAGAAATAATTAAATCATTCACTCAAGTTAAATATTGTCATAGTAACATCTACCAATAGAAACCCTCTTGTTTTATCTCAATGATATTTTTACGAGATATGATAACACGAACCCAATTATTTTATGATGCCCTTAGGAGATCAACAACAGAAACCCGTCTGTTTTATATGTGTGACGTCTATATGTGGTCTACCAACAATATCCCTGTTGTTTTATCTCAATAATGTCCATACGAGATCTAGAACAACACCATCGTACACACACACACACACACACACACACACACAAACAAAACAAACTACGTTCGTTCTCAAACTCCTTTAGATTAGCAAGATGTAGTCCGCAGAACTTAATACATTGTGTCATGATTTCCAGCGTAGCTGTAATATAAGTATCGTAACGCTTGACACATCCGACGTCAGCATGGCTTCTGTATCATTATAACAATCTGTGGGATGTAGAGTCAACTCCACCCCAAAACGTCCTTAGTCACCTCATATGACACACATGGTAAGAAACAATATTGGTATTCTGCGTTCCCCTTTAGCGATCTAACAACACCAGGGCGCCCTGTTGTTTTATTTCAACGATCTCTTTGCATGAACTAAACTCAATATCAGTTGTATTAACTAGGAATGTTAACTGCAGTTGTGTTAATGCCTATGGCTGCTAAAGTTTCTAAGTTTAATTTCAAGATTCTATTTATCTAAACATTTTATTACCTAATATTTTTGCTCTGAACCCAGATATACACAAGTTGCGGATAAAACTGCACTACAATCTCTATGACAGATATTTAATATCCTTCTTATCCTAGCTAGAGATTTATTTGATATTAATAACACAGTAAATAATGCATTTTTTATATAATTATTCGTCTGAAGTATTTCCTGCTATTTATGATTTGCCACATTCATGTTTAACTCCAAGAAATGGATTATTTAATTACCGAGAGTGAGAGCGGTTTTGTGCGAGAGAGCATTTATGATTTAATGCCTGTATAAATTATTGTTTATGAGGAAAAAGTTATTAGTGCTTTTGACAGTTAAGAAAGTTATGGGTGCTCTTGACAGTTAAAAAAAGTAAGGAGTGTTCTTCACAGTTAAGATAGTTATAGTGTTTTTGACAGTTGAAGACATTTTTTCAAGTGAAGATATGTGTCAAGAAAATAATTATACATACAAAAAGCAGATTGAGTAGTCTGTTCACAACCGTAGATATATATGGAGGCTCGTAAGATTATCTATCTATCTATACGCTGTGTCCCTTGTTTGCCTTGCTGCGTCAGGGGTGTAAGAGTTCTCTGGGGATGGCCTTCTTGTGCGCTGTTTGTAAGCTTGTTACTGTGGCTTCTTTGATTTCTGTGATCCATCTTTTACATAGTCTGCCTCTGGTTTTATAACCGTTATGTCTATGTGTCATGGCCATTTGTGGCATGGTATATGTCGGTAGTCTGGACGCGTGTGAAAACCACTTGATCTGTTGTTTTTTGATGTGTTACAATACTGGTATTGTTTTAGTTATCTGTCTGATGTTATCGTTTCGTAAGATTATGACATGTGAAAATTTAAACACATGAAATATTTGCCTCCCCCCCCTCTTCTTAAAATGTAAGTCGTTTCTATGACAGCTTTTAAGCAGCGACGACGTGGAAAATTAGAGTCCATATTATTCGCCATTTGATTGGGGCGACTTAGCATCTATGTGTTTTCCCTTACTGAAATCACAATGGTTAACCAGGAATATATATATATATATATATATATATATATATATATATATATATATATATATATATATATATATATATATATAAATCTATTAAATATAAAAATACCAGACATAACAAAATGTTATACATTTAGATATATATTGGGGACGGGCGGCTAGAACGCAGCATATTTAGGAGAAATGATTAATATTGAAGGACAATATTGATGTTACAGGCTGACTTGACATTTTCTGTTGCGAAACTAAGCCGAGGGGACCGGAACGGATACTCCTGTTGATGGTATCATAAACATACAGTAGGGGAACCATAACAGAAATGCATGTGTTAGATGCTTTCATTAACAATGGGAAATATCAGCATTTGAATTAAAGTGTTGGAGAAATTTCCTAAAAGTGTCACGGAGAGAGAGAATTCAACATGGACATACATAAACACGTGAAGAAAGAAATAGAGTGGCTCCTCGAACACAACAAAAATTAACAAACTAGAAGAAAGAAATAGAGTGACTCCTCGAAAACACAAAAAATTAACAAGCTAAAAGAAAGAAATAGAATGGTTCCTCAAAAACACCATACATTAACAAGCTAGAAGAAAGAAATAGAGTGGCTCCTCGACCAAAAATTAGCAAGCTAACACATTTTTGATATATACTTTCTTTCTTTCGTATTATTTGTCTGCACCGTCGCACACGTCTTATGGATGAACTACACCATTGTCTAGATCTCTTCTTTGTTTCATATACGTTTGCTTGCACAACCTGAGATATGCATATGACACTGTTCTTTTAACAGAAAGTGAACATGCACTACAAAGACTAATAGATCAAGTCGATAAATCAAGTAAATAATATGAACACTTAAAAAAAAACCATGATAATCAGTAAAGTCACAGAAGAATAGGTGCTAAACTACAACATGTAGAATATTATCAATATCTTGGACACATAATTACAAAATATAACATATTTTAACATATGTAAAACAAAAGATAGAAGGAGAATATGAGTGACAAAAAGTAATTTCGTTGACATGAGGAAAATAGTTACATTTAAACAAATTACAAACAAGCTAAAAATGAGAATTATAAAATGCTACATCTAGTCTATAGTAATATATGACTCAGAAACATGGACAATAAATTAACAATTAGAAGACAGAATTGATTGCTTTGAGATGTGGATATATAGAAGAGTAAGGAGAACCATGGAAAGAGAAGACAACACATAACGAGGCTCTAACAACACTTAATATGACGAAAGAAGTATTAAAGGAAATAAATATCAAGCAAATAAAATATTTTGGACACATTAAAAGACATGACTCCTTGTTGAAGACCTTAATTGAGGGTTTAAATCGAAGGGAGGCGAGCAAGATGCGAGCAAGAGGTAAGCAGAGATACAAGTGGGAGAGTAACATCACAAGATGGACAGGTTATAGTCTAGCAGAGTACACCACCAAAACGAGCGACAGGGATGTTGGAGGTCTGTTGCAGGCAACCTTCGTTGCAGAGACCGCACTTGATAATGATGATGAACTTTGCTTGCAGGGTTGCGCAGTTAGACAAGTACATCTCTCTCAATTTGTCATTCTATGTCAGTTCTGCAGAATATCTTCAAAGTTATGTTAATCTGTTCCACAAGTGTATATTGGTGTGGCACACAGTCTTATCCTGTGCGTAGCTATATTAAATCTGTTGTGCCCTGTCCTCAGGCGAAGTATAGTTATCTGTCCCTGTGGATTTAGATAGCGGTAGACGTCTGTTCTCACTATCTGCTAACTTCTGATAATTTCACTCCGACGTCCAAGGTGAATATGTCAAGGTCACTATGTGGTAATAGTCACCTTTAGACGTCGTACTGTTTAAATATTGACGTTAGAGCCTCTGTGATAGTAAGATTGTTTTTACTGTTTTTTATTGTTTGTTCTCAGTTTGTATTGTATATTCTTGATAAAGACCTAACGGCTGAAACGTTGAAAATTTCTTGTATACTTATATTTATAATTTTTTCGTATTAACACCCGATAGTAAGATAATGATAGCGTGTTAGTCGTCGTCAAGTACAACTACAACGCATGTGATCTACGCAAGTACTATGGTTATACAGTTTTACACATCATGTGCTGGACCTCAGACGTCCAGACCACAGAGTGGCCAACCGAGGTGCAAATATCACAGTTCTACAGTGGAACCTGCAGCACAACGTACTTCACGCTCCCCGGCGGAAATCACACGATATATTCGCTATGGTTATATGTGAGCCAACGCTGAAGAACTATTACCTTTTGTGAACACATGGAGAGACCATGAAGGAATTGATATTGTTGTGAATCACACGAAGGAAAGACATACATCCAAGGAGAGTCACATAGAATATATGTGTTCGTGGTTTATGCACCCAAGGTGTGTAACGAGCATAAAGTATTCAAGGGCTTCATTGCTATTTTTTTCAGACTAAAACATTCAGCAATATATATTGTAATATTCACACATCTATAACCAATTTTCGTAAGATGAAGTATTTGCCGGCGGTGTGAGTACTATTGTGTAAACACGTATTCTCTGTCATTATTTTGTTCGTTTCATCAACTAGCTAGAATATCACACTGCCTCTCCTCTTCTATGTCATTTATTTTAAGATTCCCCATGTTAATTATATCCTGGGCTGCTAAAACGTTCTTCCGGATTAAGACAGGTCTCTTCCACGGTGAGAATTGATTTTGTGTCTTTGCATGTGCATGTTAACGACGTGACGTTTCTACAAGCACTCCTATTACTCTGCTGCTTTTTGTCTCTGATGTTCCTAACCTCCATTACTGGACATTCTAAATTAATTTAGAACATTTTTGAGCATTTCTTTATTTATGTTGTATTTAGACATTTTTTTCTGTTGTGTAACTTTCACATTTTCGAGATTTGTAATGATTTCTTGTTTCACTTTAAATGTGTTTTAATTAAACACGATATCCAAGGTTCATTGCTGTGTTAGAGCGCTCTTCGCGTTGATTTATTGAATTGCAATTTTATAGTCTTCCACATGCTCTGCTGAATTACTGGATAACTTAGAATAATTTATTTATGTTTGGGTATCTTTGTTTTGGTGTTCTTTAATTTGTTCTCGCAAGAATTTACCATTTGAAATTGTTTGCTGTCCACAACAACTAACAACAATAAATATTACTACTACAGCAATAACTACTGTACATACTACTACTATTATCTGATTACTGTTACTACTACTAGTACTACTATAATTAATATACTGTTATTTATAGTAGTACTCCTTCTGTTGCTGATACTACTATTACTATTACTTCAACAGCTGATTTTATTATTGCTAAAAAAACAACGTAAAGACTTATTTTCATTGATTACAGGTTTTCTAATTGATGCCATATTTATGATGCCGCTCTCAACAAAGAATCTGAAAAGGTCCCATTATTTCTAATGTTTCAGTTTCATGTTGCGTATAAATCACACATTACTTTATACATACATGAGATTTGTATCTTTAGATTGATGTTTGTTTTCCTTTGTTCTATTGCTTTGTTTCTATATGTTTAACTTAACTGTGGTCGTACAGAAGTCATGCAGTTATAGCGACTGTAGGCCAGAAATGATAACTACAGATGGTTTTAGGCTGTCATGTTTTTGAATATCTGCATACATATAAATGGAACATTGTCATCTTCATACATACACATGAAACGTCATCTGCAACACACAAATGAAACATCTCACCTGCATACACCCAAAAGGAACGTGCCACGTGCATACACACAAATGGAATATGTCATTTACATACACCCACATGGATCATGTCACCTGCATAGACACAAAAGGAACGGGCCACATGCATGCACACAAAGGTAACATGTCATCTACATACATAGACATGGAACATGACACCTACATACACACAAATGGAACATGTCATCTACATACACACAAATGGAACATGTCATCTACATACACACAAATGGAACATGTCGTCTACATACACACAAATGACACATGTCATCTACATACACACAAATGGAACATGTCATCTACATACACACAAATGGAACATGTCATCTACATACACACAAATGGAACATGTCATCTACATACACACAAATGGAACATGTCATCTACACACACACACAAATGGAACATGTCATCTACATACACACAAATGGAACATGTCATCTACATACACACAAATGGAACATGTCATCTACATACACACAAATGGAACATGCCATCTACATACACACAAATGGAACATGTCATCTACACACACACACACACATGGAACATGCCATCTATATATACACAGTTGGAACGTGTCACCTGTATGCAAACAAATGAAACGCGTCCCCTGTATACACACACATGTAACATGGTATCTACAAATACACATATCACTTCAGAGTAGGACATTTCTTAGAATAGCCTCATGCTCCTTTGAGAGCTGGAATCTTCTGATATGGAAAACTATCTCGGGACAATATCCTTCCCCACATTGCACATAGATGACAAATTCTTCATTGTCCATATTTATTGTGGTTGGAACAAATAGACACAGACGCAGACAAAAAAACCAATAAGAAAAAAGAAAACCAACCAAAAAACAAGGAACAGAGTAATATTAATGATTCTGTTATTTGCAGTTTTCCTTTTCATTTGAATTATTTTTGCCTTAGTCAGTTATTCACCTAACTTTAAATGTCTACTTCTGTATCTGTTATTTCTACTTTCCTTTTTCTTATCTTGTTCAAAGTTGTTTCGTCTTATTAGTTCATCTTTTCCATAAACGTTAGACCAATTATTTAATGTTGTCAGCAGTTGTTTGGTCTGTTTTTATTGTATTACAATTTTTTTTTAGTGGAAACGATCGCATCTTATGGTTATCGACCTGACAAATTACTACAGAAGTCATAACAGAAAGAACTTAACGTTGCCTTTGAACAGTGATTATTGCAGTGGCATGGCTTTGAACAGTAAATTCTGAACTTCATAACAATCAAGATCGGTAAAGAATGCGCTTAAAAGTATATATTTGTAAGCATGGCTGAATGTGAATTTCATGACTGGACTCCCAGTTTGTAAGATTGATAAGAAAATGATGGCCCATGAGAGTGTCTATTAGGTTAGATGTCTATTTTTGTAATCTCTTAATGTCAACACTGACCGTGCAATTTATAGACATCACATCTGATATAGTACCATCTCCACATCGATGCTTGACTGCATTCAATCTCCAACATTTTTCTTTTACCGCGATGAAGCATTCTGCAAAGCTATACTTTACTGAATCTCTCTCTTTGTGCTTGTCTGTCCACAATCTTTCTGTCTAGTATTTTTTTGGCTGCTTCTCGTGTGTGTATGTGTTTACATTTTTATTACTGTGGTATCACTAGTGTGCATACTTCTTCATTAATTATGTCCTCATTCGCATGTGTGTTGCCGCGGCGGGAAAGCGCAATAAATATCAATACGGTTACTATAAATGTTGTAAGAGGTGACTAAAACGGTTTATGTAGGTGGAGTTGACAATCCCATCCAATAGAAGGTGAAAATAACCATAGACCATGGTTAAATCGGTTGTGTCAGGTCGTAAGGAACAGATATCGCAGCTAAGCTGTAAACAGTGCACAGCGCAATCCATTCTCTGGACTACATTCTGTAAATGTACAGAAGTATGAGAATGAACAAAGAAGTCGTTGTTCTTAATTTATCATGCCTTCTTATTGTAGGCGAAGAATTTGTGCTTTCGTTCAACTCAGAAGGTTTGGTAAGAATTTTCTTTTGGATAGACTGAATTTATAACTCATTAACAACATCTTAACAAGATAGTTAAGTTTTTTCTGTTTGGGGGGAGGGGGTCATGTAAAGAGACATAACAGAACAACAAGATTAATAGTTGAAGACAGAGGTAACGGAAACAGGAGAAGAGGGTGCCCAAGACGACAATGGTACAGTGATATATCAGATTATTTAAATACATCTCTAGCTACTGCACCCAGAATTGCGTAGTGCTCGGAGAATCCATAAGGAAGACCACGTTCTGGAAAGAATATGTCACATGATGATGATGTCACAATATCAGATGTTTACACAATAAGTCCGTGTGGCGTTGGAGTCCGAAAGAAAAATAATAACCAACAAAACCGTGGCCTGTGATGCATGGCGTAATAAGTGATTAAGGCGATTGTTGAGGTGGTGTTTACTGCTTCATCCCATAGATGGTCAAGGCGATCCACTCTGAAGCAGGACAGGTGAAAATTTCAGTGCTAAGGTATAAATTATGACACAATGCATTTCGTTCTCCGGACTACAATCTGTGAATATATGGGAGTGTGAGAACACAAGCAGAAGAAAAACAATAAGACATGCTATATAGCAACTCTCCAACACTCAGTAACTCTGTCTATTTAAATTTTTATTTCATTCGCCCGGAATATGCTCGAATTCGAAGTTTTGTCTCACCGTCAAACTTGACTATGTTTTGTAACAGAAGTCCGTAGAGTTTTTCATCAACTGCTGTTTCTCTGGGCCAGTGTGTCTGCCTCCGCATTTCATATTTAGGGTATCTCTGAAGAATATACTCTGCTGTCTGAGCTTATGTTCACATGTACACCACATGCCTGCAATGTTAAATATGAACTTTATATATATATATATATATATTGCTGCGGAGTCGGCTGCGGCTGTGTACTGTACTGAGGCGCAGAATGCCAATTTGTTCTGATCTGTTCATAATTTGGTAGTCATCTTGGGTTGGTGTTGACTTTTTAATTACTGTGATGATTTTATGATTCTTTGACTGGGAGTTTTAGTTGTCTATCCAAAAACAGATGTGTCATCTTGGCTGCGCTAAATCCGTATCTGTTCAGGGTTGTCTTGATGTTATATATCCATCTTGTTCTAAGTTTTCCTCTGGTCCTGTGTCCCTATCTTTTCATGTTATATGTTCTTGTCAGTAGTTGATAATGGTTAATTCTCAAAGGTGTTCAAATAATTTTATGTGTTGTTTCTTGATGTATTCTGTGCATGGTCATACAGATTCCTCTCTTGATCTCATTTCTCATTTTGTCTAGTTAGGTCCCTCTTGAGGCTTTACTCATACATTTAATCTCACATGTTGTAAGTTTTGTCTGCTGTCAGCGCCCATGTCTGACATTGATAGCATTGTGTTGACATTAAAATACTGTTTATCATCTGTCTCTTGACTTCCATCTTGATCTTTGGATCGAGCAGTAATGATGATAGCTTGTATGTCACAATGTTTGCTATCTGGAATATTATCTGAATCTCTCTGTATAATTTTCCGTTGTCGGTTAATATACTCCAGTTTCAAGTATAGATAAAGTCACATTCTATTTTTATCTATAGATAAAGCCACTCTTATATTATTCTACTTTCATATACTTTCTACGGGTAAAATAACTCTTATCAGAATTATGATACTTTAATATCTTCTATTGACTCGGTGTCTCCTACAGATTTACTATTCCCGATGAAATATATCTAAAAGACATTATTATAATTGATAATTTATTTGCTTACAGACACGGTCTTAATTAATGGTTTAATGGTCTTTCAAAGATAAATAGTAAAGTCATTGCTTGTGTTAACTGATGGTAACTGTCCCTAAAATCACGACTATGATATTATGAAGGTAGTTGGCAGCATACCCTATTCAGGACGTAGTATTATTCCCAGCAGCTTTGGTTTTAGGAGTGTAATGGTCTAGTAAACAATATTTACATTCATACATTTCCTGCGCTTTGTGAACGGTTCCGATGCACAAATGATGGCGGCGCAAACTGAGCGTGACACTTTGCTTGTCCGAAACGCGATCTGCACTAACCGCCACGATGCCGAACATTCTCTAAAATTTACAGAATTTTAATAATAATTTTTACAAATATCTTTTAACTCTGAAAGATCTTTTAAAAAATAAGGACCAATTTTCTCTGTACGAATCTTGCTGCCTAGTGTGACCTGACATGTCAGAAAGACCAAACCGGCATTTACCACGCCCAGTACACCATGTTGAAATCTTGGAGATAAAAAAGGTTGTGCGGTACATGCGTGCAAGCCAGGGCAGTTGTAAAAATAATCATCAAATGATGCTAACAGATAATGCCAGTGCAGCTAGAGTCAAGTAGACCATTACAAATAATCCCTTGCATACGTTTTCTTTCTATGTCAAAGATAATCAAGTGTAGCTAAACAAGGAAACAGTAATTATGTCCATTATCGATGCGTTTGTGTTATCACAGCCATCTCCAATGATAATAAGTGCAGTAATGGGTGTTTGGAAATTGAAGACAGAAGATTAATGATCCGGATGTCCATGGTGAAATAAGGGATAACAAGTAAGAGTGTTTATGTAAGAAATAAGATACTACACGAGTAAACTATTAATGTAGAGACTAAAGTATCAACTCCAGCGAGAAACACAAATATTTAATTGTTAATAAAATTACAATAAATCTGCGCTGACCAACATATTTTTATAACAAATGTACGCTGGTAGTATATTTGAATCCCACTAAAGAGTATAATATTATAACACATTTCCTTTTTTAACAAAACCTGTTATCACATAAATATTTCTTCGATCTGGACTAATTTGTTGTAATGGGATTCCACTTTACCACGATATTACGAATCCATGGTTTTAGACCTAATAATAGGATAAAATGAGTATCACTAGAGATAATCAATGTAATCAGTAAAAGAGACAATGCACGAAAAATAATAGAGGCACGAGTAATACCTAACATGTGTGTAGACACTGACCATAAGGCAGTAATAATAACACTCAAAACAAACAGAGCGAAAAATAACAATCACAAAAAAATCACAAAGTACGAAGGGGGACTAGATAAACAGAAATTGGAAGAACTAAACATGTGGGAAAAAATATATTCAGGAAGTTACGAAGAATCCTCAAAGCTACAATAAAACACTCAGAACGTAAAGAAGAATGGAAATATTTCAAAATCGCCATCATACGAACAGTAGGAAACATCAGTCAGTCAGTTCCTCTTTTGCCAAGTTTTTCACATAGGGGAAATAGGAAATATATGCGGATATACAATCTATAACGACATGAAACAAAAAATAAAAACATGGTGGACAGAAGAGGTAAAGAAAGCAACGAAAGATACAAAACAGAAATACACGAAATGGTAAAACAAAAACAAACGCATGAAGATTACTTAATATTCAAGACAAGAAAGATTAACACCAAGAAAATCTGAAAATCTGCAAAAATTAAGTCTTGGCAAGCAATATGGAGAAATGCTTTACAAAGATAGACAAAACGCACCAAAGATGCTTTACAAGAAAGTACAAAACATGAGAAGTAAAAACGACACCTACGAACCAACAAAATTAATCAAAGATGAACACGGCAACATACTAAATAGGCCCCATCAAATCATGGAAAGATGGAAAAATTACTTCAATCAACTGTTAAACCTAACGGAAAGAGAAGTGATTGCAACAAAAAATACAATAGAAGAAGGCCTAGAACTATAAATCCTGATATCCGAAATTGAAGACGTAGTTAAACATGCACCAAATAACAAAGCACTAGGAATAGATGGTATACCTACAGAACTAATAAAATGCCAACACAGACTGGTCAATGTGTTATGGAAGACAAAAAAGATACCACAGGAGTGGAATAGAGCGGTGATTATTCTGATCTGGAAGATAAAAGGTAGTAAGAGGGACTGCACTAAGTACATAGGCATATCACTTTTAAGCCACACACACGCACACGCGCGCACGCACGCACGCACGCACGCACACACACACACACATATATATATATATATATATATATATATATATACACAGACATATGGAATTCCCCAACGTCTGATAAGTATATCTCAGAGCATATACTCCAATAGTCAATACGCAGTAATAACAAGTACAGGTGCATCCGATAATTTCCAAATTCATTCGGGAGTGAGACAGAAATATGTAATATCCCCCCCCCCCCATTCTTCTTAACATACATATATCACATCTGCAAAGTAGCAGAGATAACGGGAGAAAACAGTCTGAAAGATAACTTTAATTAATTACTATTTTCAGACGACCAAGCACTAGTAGCATCATCAGAAGAGCTACTACAATGACAAATAGACAGATTACATAAAACATGCCAAACCTTTAACAAGAAGATAAATATAGAAAAGACCGAAGTAATGGAGATAGAAAGAACATAAAGAAACACCAATAAATAAATAAATTATATATATATATATATATATATTG
This sequence comes from Meghimatium bilineatum, assembly GCA_034231615.1. Classification (NCBI taxonomy): domain Eukaryota; kingdom Metazoa; phylum Mollusca; class Gastropoda; order Stylommatophora; family Philomycidae; genus Meghimatium; species Meghimatium bilineatum. The sequence continues at coordinate 90,738,626 of CM067298.1, forward strand.
GTGACAACAGAGAGACTTAAACAAATTACAGAATTCACTTACCTAATACAAAATTGGTAGCGTATCCTATTTAGGACGCAGCCATCAACCCAGCATTTTTGGGCTGTAGTGATTTTCTACTCAATATAAATACGTTAAGTAGTTTGTCATTGCTTTTTTAACGGTCCGGCAAAAAAAGAGCAGGAAAAATACACAATAGATGTAGTAAAGCTTACCAAACCCTAGGACAAATGACACCAATCTTGAGAATCAAAAATATAGATTTAAACACCGAAATAACAATATTCAAAACGATTATTATGCCAAATGTATGCTACCAATGCCAAACATAACAACGACAGAACAAGGCAAACGTACACTTGTGACAGCTGACACGGCATGCGTACGCTGAATCCTAGGAATATCGCTAAGAGGCAGAGTGAGGATGAGGACATTAGACAAAGAACCAGCACCACCGCAATCTTGGAATATATTAAGAGACAACAGATCAAATGGTTTGCACACAACAGCAGACTACCATGACACAGCATACCACATCATGCTATGTTATACAGATGCAGTCAAGGCAGCTCTAGAGGCAGACCACAAAAATGATTTATCCCCGAAATAAAAAACGCGACAAATTCCACAATGTACTCAGCACACATGCGAAACATCCCCAGAAAACTTTTCAAACCGTGACTCTGAAAGGCAACAATGGGTTTATTTACCGAATAGATAGATAGTAAAACTAAATTACATCTAATCATAGAAAGTATATTCCCATGAGAAATTTATGACTGAGAAACATGGACACTTAATGAAATACCGCAAATGCAAATTTCTTCCTTTTGAAATGATATGCTGCTGATGGATTTTGATAATGCTTACAGTGAAATAAACACGAAGCAAGAAGGCTAAAGAGCATTAAACGTTAAATACGGTTGGGTCTTAAACAACTTTATAGCAAATATTTTGCGGTGATTATCATACGAATAGACATCACATCGTTGAATAAATAATAATTAAATGCCTGATTGCTGGTAACAGTAAAAATGGTCGCACAAGACGATTTACAAAAGCTATTCCAGAGTGTTTAAACATGTCTTTGCCTGCATATGTCAACTAGCCCGGAATCATGATCTGTTCATAGGAAGACTACGCTCTGGAAAGAGTATATTAGTAGAAGTAGAAGAATGTACATCGGAAATATAATTATGAAGAGAATAATAATAATCGAAGCATATCAAGCATACGGTATTATTTTGCGATACTTTTTGAACTTCACGCACTTATTTGTTGCAGTAACATTTCAGAATTACGTAAATACGAATACGAGTGTTTACTAAGAATATTGTGATAGATACTTTTTTTTCAAACGATTTCTACGCTTGAAACATAACTACGTTTGCGCAAATTACAATTATTAAACTAGTACTCAAGCCTCTCTGCTATTGAAGACGGCAAAATAATCATACATATCAAATGTGAAATGTGAAATCATAGCAACGTTATAGAAAAAAAAAACAACAATCCGGCACCAAAACACACAAGTAGCATTACGACGGCAAGGGCCCTACCTGAAAGCAATGAATCCCAGCCGTGAAAGTCGATAGCTTGAATTCTGTTATCTGTTAGCTAGAGATGCTTATAACTACATATTTAGCAGTTTCATGTAAGTGAGCAAACAGATGTTCGTTCCATCGTATTCATTGTCAGCGGTTCTTAAGTTATTCAACTATAAAATGTTTCAGAAGCAAAGAGGTAGACATACGGGCATACACGAACACATACAGTACCGTATGTTGCAGTTTGGTATTTATGGAGTTAACAACATTTATTCTACTCTTTCTTGGGTAAATAAAAACTATGCAGTAGACATCTGGTACTATGTCTATTACGATATCTGCAGCGGCGAAAAGGTTAAGAATGCTTGACTGTGGTTAGCTTTCATGATGGTGTCCAGCTTACAGTATGAAAGTTAGTTCTCTCATACGGTTTGTACACTAGCGATATGGCTACAAACATCCACCGTTCAGTTAAAATAGTAAAATAATGAACATATTACTTACTACGCCGTGTAGGATGTGTCGGGATATTGACGCAAATAAAACGGCGACACAACACATTATTTCCGTGGACTAGATCCTGCTGGAAATCATTTAGTGCAGTTGTCCTACTGCATGACAGATCTAGTAGGACCATTGTCCTGCTACAAGCGAGATCTAGTAGGACTACTGCCCTCCCGCATGCGAGATCTACTAAGGATATTGCCCTTCTGCAAGTTTCTTCTTCTTTCTTTCACTTGAAACATGTCTATATCTGTAATTCTGTCTCCTTAATAAAACTCACTGTCTTTTGTAGTTCATACAGTGTCCCATAGAGTTTTGATTCCAGTGTTGTTTCCTCTGGCCAATATGTCTGCCTCAGCGTTTCACTTTCTGCAAGTGAAATCTGGTAGGGTTATTGTCATGTTACAACGAGATCTAGTTGGGTTATTGTTCTACTACAACGAGATCTACTATGGTTACTATCCTTCTACAACGATATCTAGCATAGTTCTTGTCCTGCTACAACGAAATCTAGTAAGGCTATTGTCCTGCTATGACGAAATCTAGTTTGGGCTATTGTCCTGCTACAACGAAATCTAGTAGGGCTATTGTCCTATTTAAGAGAGATTCAGTGGGAGATTGAGAACAAAACAACAATAAATATAACACAAGTAAGAAACTGACGAAAATCCCCCCCCCTTTCCCCTCTATTTTGTACGACTTGACTACCTTATAAATATGCCAGGTTTAGAAATGAAAGTTGGAGCAGAACTGAAAAACTAATTTTTTAGGAGTCACATTATAATGACTAAACGGAATGAATCTTCGGTCTAAGATCCTCGTTATAGAAACAATGATACTATGATACATTGAAAATAAACAGAATGATGCTAAAGATGTTTGATCTTCGTCTCTATTATTGTTATTATAATCGTTTAATTATTTCATCATTATTAGTAGCGGTTCTGTATACCCTATATTTACTTATTTATATAACAATTATTTTCGTATTTGTGTTACTTCAGAACCCACCTTATCGTCAGATCCTCTCAGATTGTATTCTAATTATATATGATGTAGCAGTGACGGCATTGGAACGCCAGTTATTGTAAAGGATAAATTGCGCGCAATGTACTCGTACCAGTAAGTTGAGAATCATTGGTGAAGATAGAATCATCTGAAATGGCAATACCAAACATAACTGAAATGTAACAGATTGACACGTGCATACTACATGTATTCGAATGTAATCATGCACCTCCAGAATCATATGATTAAGAAACGTATACACGTTGTGTTACATGGGATAAGATGACGCCGTGACATCTTCATTAAATAACATCATGTTTCCTCTTCAATTAGTGAAGAACACTGTCGGATTAAATATGGTCAGATGTTGAAATTTGTTTTTTTATCTTCCCTATATCTTTATATCTTTACTCTGTGTAGATATTAAAGAAAATATGTCGGAATGCTTTTTTTTTTTTAATGTGTGTTGTCAAAACAGGTGACAATGGAGAAGGCCATGTGTATCATAATAAGAGGTTTCCATGGAGACATTTTGAATGCCGTGTATGTGCATCCTGTGCTCAAGGGAACAGTGAGAACATTTTTAATGCCATGTATATGTGTCCTGTGGATGAGGATACAATTGTAAACGAAACTATTAGGAGATTAAAGGAATTTGGAATTGCGCAGGGAGACAGTAGTAGGGGCGAGTGATAGGTAGGATGGGAAATGTATACAATCAAATGGCTACGGGAGCTATCAGCATACATATACTTCGTCATATATTGAAATAGACCGCACTCCTATGGTATGACCGGAGTGTAGCGCCGGAGATTCTGAAAATAAATAACTAACATTTGTTATTTAATTAGGTTTTATAGAATAACTAGCGTTAGTACTTGAGTTAAATCAGCCAGAACACGTGATCTCTTAACCTTGTCGTTTACTAACTTCTTAAAAAAAGTTTCATAACTGAATCTTTCCTCTTTGCAAAGTGTACATCAAAACTTCATGACTGAGTCTTTCTTCCTAAAAAGAATTACATCAAAGTTTCATGACTGAATATTTCCAATTTGCAAAGCTTACATCAATGCTTCATGACTGAGTCTTTCTTCCTAAAAAGAATTACATCAAAGTTTCATGACTGAATATTTCCAACTTGCAAAGCTTACATCAATGCTTCATGACTGAATATTTCCAACTTGCAAAGCTTACATCAATGCTTCATGACTGAATATTTCCAACTTGCAAAGCTTACATCAAGCTTCATGACTGAATATTTCCAACTTGCAAAGCTTACATCAATGCTTCACGACTGAATTTTTCCTCCAAACAACGTTTACGTCAAACTTTCATGATTGAATCTTTTTTCCTCACAAGGTTTAGGTATTATGTATACTTCTTATCCTCCCCACGCAACGGACACGTCCATAGGTGCTCATATCTCCGCTTTAGTAAATATATTAGGTTATAACGGCTGATAGTTCCGGTTCTATGTTGTTTCACTAAATCTTTTGAAAATCTTTTGAAAATCTTTTTCAGGTATTCTCTACGGGTCATGCCCATCCTCACTCCCAATTCGCGCATTCTCGAGACGGACCAAAACAAGCTTGATGCCAGTCGGAGGATTATCACAGCGATGTCTGGTCTATGTACGGAGGCTGAGTAGAATTAAAGTATACACATCACCGCAGAGACCGTCCAGACAACCTCTTAAATGGTCACGAAACACTTCCCAGGCCCTGACGGTATACGATATGAGGACTTTGTCATCCTTAAGGAGAGTGACATAAACGACTTGTTTGGTGTGTTTATCATTATCATAAAAAACGGTACTATTAAGGAAGAATGGATTGCACAGTTACCTATTGCCACTAAAGAATTAATAACGATATCTGAAGCAATAGAAGCAATAAAAACCATGCCCAGATCAACGGCTACCGAATAATAACGATGCAGAACACCACAGGCAAACTAAATGAAGAGATTGTAGCACAGTACCGTGCTCGAGACATGGAGGAGAGCCGCATTGTTCCAGGCCCGCTCGGAGGCTACATATGTCAGTAAATAAATATGACGCAATGCCTCTGTTTTCGTCTACGGAGTATTCGAGGACTTCCATGAAGGTCTGGAAACGTGCGCTGTCACGAGTGACCTAAAGGACGCGTGTAACAAAGTGCCGTTCGAGTACCTCATCAAAATGCTCTTGCTGTTTAATTTTGACCATTTCGTTTTCAGATGGATATCAGCGGTGTTGATCGAGAGGAAGATGGCTCTCAGGTGCGGTTGTTGGACATCTAAACCCTTAACAATACGCCCAGGCCTTCCACAGGCGACCACCCTCTCACCCGTATTATTCAATGTCTACACCGTGGCAATCACACAGCAGCAGCTCGACGGAAGAGGAAGAAAACTGTTTTTGCGGATGATATCCTGATATACAGAAAGGAAAGGGATAGAATAGAAACTGTCGGAACACTAAAAAAGAGCTAGAGCGTATCAAAAGTTTACATCACAGCTTCATGGCTGAATCTTTCATCCTTGCACGATTTACATCAAAGCTTCATAACTGAATCTTTCCTCAATGCAAGGTTTGCATAAAAGCTTCATGATTAAATCGCTCCTCTTTGCAAGGTTTTAAACAGAGCTTCAGACCTAAATCTTTTCTCCTTGCAAAATTTATGTACACTAACATCTGCACAAGATGATCATTGTACCTTGCATTCTGGGAGCTCCAATACTGTATTATATGCATCAACATCAGTAATGGCGAACAATTGAACATTCGCATTTTTGTTGTTGAATTTCTTCAGAGTTTTATTTCATACCCAGAAGGTCCCCCGACTCTCGGTGGTATGCAACACTTTGAGAAGTTACCTCTTACTCAGATTGGCTAACCATATATTGTATACATGAAGTAATATGTGACTTACACAACAGAAAAGTCTCACTATATATTCATATCATCTACTAAGGGTTTTCTTGTATAATGGTTGATCAGACGGGTCTCTGCTGAGACCTTTTTACCTTCTTCATGCAGCGTAGTAGTGTAGTGACTATACCACAAATTCCTAGACACATTAAAATCACCGAGTCCCTTGTTATAATATATTCACGTGGACTCATTGAATTCAGCTTAAGTGACGTTATTCTATTTCTCCAATGATTTTCATTGGTAACTTTGTGTATACATTGTGCCAACAGTCAGTAAAACTAAGGAAGACATCACTTTTGAAGATGAAAGCGATAAATCCACATGACTATATAATGGACAAAGGAATCGGTGCTGATAGGCAGCTACTAAATTGCCCCTATATATATATATATATATATATATATATATATATATATATATATATATATATATATATATATGTATATATATATATATATGTATATATATATGCATAATTGCGCTGTCTCGTTCAGGAAATATTTGAAATAAAAAGTCGAAAATGGAGCCTGATATTAGTGTTGTTCATATTGACTTCACATCTCAAACCGTACATTGATTATAATACAATCCTACAGCTGAATATTCTGGAACGCCGATCGTCCCAGGTCAAAACAACGTGCTAGTTTTGGTTCAAAAGGAAGCTGTCATACCATTTATCAAAGGAAAAGATTTATGCACAGATAAATCGATCTGTCACAAATCAATCTATGGATCTATCCAGTATCGATGCACAGATCAATGTATTCATTCTTTCATTATTCAGATATTCAAAGACACAAAAGGAGTAGAGGACTGACTTATTGTACACGGAAATCCCGATATATACTCAGTTCCTCTAAAAGAATAGTTACAGTAATATTATACCTCAACAGGAGTGTTAGACGTGCAGTATCAATCTATCGATCAGTAAGATACTTTTGATGCAATAAACCCTCTCTGGAGAATAGGAATATACACATTCACGCGTCACCATAGACTATATACGATAAATACACTATTGATATATGGATCTCAGAAGGGGATTCTCATAACGCTGTGATTAAATGACCAATTTAAAAACTGTTGGCCTTTCCAAGTCCTTCTGTTGATATAGGTTCTGCGCGTTAGTCATATTTAGTCTCTTCTCTTGCTATATAATACACCCTACACGAATGTGTTCTTATAGCATCGTGTGGCAACTGTGACTTGGACTTCTAGCTCAGGCTGCAAAGAATCGAGACATTGTCGTTATTCCATGCATGTCGTCACTGACGACTAAGGTAAGTTGAGGGATAGACTGATAAACTTTCAATTGTGAAAAAATCGGTGTCATTGGATGTCTTATCTCCATTTCTTACTTTTTGTCTTCTGCCTTGGTTATGCAACCTCTTCATTACAGGTTAGCATGAGTACCTTAGGCTAATAGAGTTAGCCCCTACATAAATATCACACTGCCTTGGTGGTTAGCACGGAAGTGCTTCAGACCAAGGAAGTAAACCCCTAAAGAAATTCCTTAGGATAAACCCTAAGGTAGTCGAAGGTGTATCTCTATTATTTTTTGTGTCCATATCTTGATGAAGACATTTGCGGTCGAAACGTCCAAATGATATATTATCATCAGGTGTCCTACTGATAGGCATTGAAGATTATGGATCTCTACAGCTGTCTATTTCCAGCATATCTTATCTGAATCACTGATGACTGTGCTGTGTTAGGATTTCAGAAAATGCAGAAATTGGCAGGATATGCTATTCAGGAAGCAGCCGTCAAACCAGCATTTTTTGGCTGTAGTGATGTTCTAAGCAGTAGTTTGCCATTGCTTTCTAAGCGGTCCAAGTGCACAATTTCATGCCATAGGAATCCAACCCTGTATCATGGTCATCATGGGCTCGCTCTCTTTCTCGCCGCCACAGAGAGATATTAGACTATCTAATATTATCTCCTGCTGGTATCCTTAACTTCCCCCTTCTTCAATCCTGCCTGTTGCAGCTATGTTATCTGGACATCCCTGACCAATATTGTGGCCTTAACTATAAAGAGTGTCTCTTTTTTGATGTTAGTTAAGAACCCGGTCTCGTATTCGAGTCTTTCAGCAATTCCTCGTTAGATTTTCTAGCTGCTCTTGCCAGTCTCAATATTATTCTTATAGATCATTCTATTACCTTTTCTGCTTCTTCTGCGCTCGTTCTCAAACTCCTGCAGATTAACAGGACGTAGTCCGGAGAACGGAATGCGTTGTGTCATGGTGTCATGGTTTACAACATTGCTGCGATATCTGCGCCCTTCGACCTGACACAACCGACTTCAGCATGGCTTTGGGTCACTGACCTTATATGGGAGCTATCTCCATCCCATAAACTCATTAGTCGCCTTTTACGACATGCATGGAAGGTAAACAGTGATGCTATTCTTTGCTCCCCTTTGGAGCCCTGGCAACACACGGGCGTACAGCTACATATTTACACCGGGGTCGACTGGAGAAGCGGTCGTGTCATGCTGAAATTAGGGTACTGGGCACGAACATAAGAATTAAATATTAGATAAAACTATCGCCGGATAATACAATGGGACAAGGAATACATCTAAGGTTAGCAGAGTAAGACAATATACTGGGTAAAATCTATGCAGCAGATAAAGAACAGATTATAGAATAGGACACTATGTCATAGATGAAAGATTGACATAATGGGCAAGGAACGTTTTCTGCAGGACATACAGTCCTGAAATGAAAGACTACGACATCATCCATACCAAAAGTGTATTACTAACTCTGGCTGATGCAAATGATGCTTTTAAATACATTTTTATGCTTTGTGTTACCAAACATACAGAAGCTTGAAAAAATTAGGATCAATCAAAATAAGTGACGCTATCATGATCAGGACCAATGTGGAGAAGGAGTTGCAATAATACAGAATGGTGACTGCTTATATTTACTTTGAATTTAGCTAATTAAACATTCAACAGCCATACAAGCTATACTATATCATCGAATCTGATCTTTGTGATAAAACAACGGGTGTCTATAAAGCCACTGTGCGTTCGTTTACATTTGTGTTGTCACAACGACATATGGAATTTATGTAGATTGTTTCTGTGTAACGTTAGAACTCATCGACATTAAAGCGTTCTTATACATGCAGCGTTTAATATAAGATTTGATACCAGCTGGGACAATACAACTAATGACAAATGTGCAGATAACACTAGATTGATAATTAATAGTGCAATATATATATATATATGTATATATAACCTAGGACTAAACCGATCATACTGTGGTTAGAAATTGATGTCGTTTGGTGTTGCTGACCAACAGCAGGTGGAGAGCGATATATATGAAGTTCGACCTGGAAGATTAAATAAATGCGGTGTCAAACAATTAATACGTGCCAACTAATTATTCTGTCACAAAGAGTAAACGCGTATACGGTTAAAGGTTGTCAAATAGCACATCCATTATATATAGTAGGACTGAGTAGAATACAGCAGGAATGAAGTTTATTTTGTTTCTATTCTCATGAATTACGAGCGATAAAGCTCTTGTTTCTATTTTCTTATTTTGTATACCTCTTTCATATGTTCGTTACTTGATGCCTAGACCGTCAGACAAGTCTTATGAATAAACTCGACGGTTGTCTGGATGTCTTGTTTGGTTCCATACATCTTTGTTTGCAGAGTTTAACCGATAGTCCTAAATATCTCTCCTAATTCTTCATATTGGGAGCAGTTCTGCAGAATACGTTCTGAGCTCCGTGTGTCTGTTCCACAAATGCACAGTGGTGTGGGACACAGTCGAATTCTGTACATATGTTTGTGCAGTCCATTGTGTCATGTCCTCAAGGCGAATTATGGTAATCTTAACGATCGATTTGTGTTGTGGTAGGCTTCTTGTGTTCTGTTCTCACTTCTGATGTTTTGTATATCGCTCTTATTTTCTCGATATTAGACACCAGTGTTTTATTCCTGCATACTTTCCTCCATTTTTGACCAGCATAACAGCCGTTTCTTCTTCTATTTTCGTTCTCAGGTTAATGCTGATTACCAGCCTGTTGTCCAGAGAAAGGAATGTGTTTAGTCATGGTTTACATCTTGGCAGCGATGTATGCGCCTTTTGATCTGACAAATTCGCCTTTGGCATGTATTCTGTGCCACGTAACCCTTTGTAACGTGGGGCAGCCAATTTCAACGCCAATTCTTCCTTATTCGCCTCTTACGACGTGCACGTTAGGTAATAGTGTTACCATTCTTTGCTCCCTTTTCAGGGCCTATCAACATACATACGTTCAGCTGGTTCATTTCCCAAAGCAATACAGTGGTATAATACCCAGAGAAGTATAGTGCTGCTCATTTTATTTGTGACAATGGTATTCCAATGTAACTGATACGTGTAACATTAATACGTATTATAAACACAATTAAGACGGTAATGTTATCTGCATGATAACAAACCAGAACACTGTTGATATCTTCTATGCTATGACGTTCTTGTGTCTTATAATTAAATATTTATGAGATGGAAATCATGAATATATTATCAAACGTTACAGACTAAACACAGTATCAGTTTCATCAAGCAATCGCGTGTTGTCGTTAAGCATCTGATGGGTGGAACGTTAAAACAGCACAGCTACACTAGTGGGGAAACAGCAGCAGTGTTAAAATAAATTATAAATATATAAAATAACAACGTTTACACTAGAAATAATGAAAATGTCAGAACTTGCAGCGTCAAATACGAAAAGAAAGATACATATTTACTATGCAATATAGGAAATAAAAGAAATTATATTGAGAACAACACTTGTCCGCGAGATGGCAGGAATATGAGTTGAAACAAAAAACAGTATCAACATTTTGATCTGCCATACATGTCGTAAAAGGCGATAACGGAAGTTTGGTAAAGGCGTTAAGATAGCTGTCCAAAAAGTAACTCAAAAGATATGATGTCCTGATTGAAAAAGTTAGATAATCCAGCAGTGATCCATGACAGACACATTCAGTTCTTCATAGTTCCTCCTATTAACATTTAGTTCTACATAGTTCCTCATACTAACATTTAGCACTATATATTTCCTCCTACGAACATTTAGTTCTGCACAGTTCCTCATACGAACATTTAGCTCTATATACCTCATCATACAAACATTTAGTTCTTCATAGTTCCTCCTACTAACCAGCAGGATTTTGAGAATGAACATAGTCAAAATATAACAAAAAATAACAATCTTTAACTCAAACAATATATGGACACTGTTCATTGGTACAGAACAGATCAACAGGCGGCGCAGCAAGAAAATAGCAAACTATTACAGTGTTACTAAATGGCTGCGTAAAATGAAGACCAGAAAATTGTTGATAATATTGTCAATGAGGAGTGATATTATAGAGGAACATAATATATACATATACACAATGGTATAACAATACTGTCAATGAGGGACTGATAAAGATACTTATACGGCTAGAAATGGTGTAATAGGAGTGCCCATGAGGGCCTGATATAGATGCATAGCAAGCTAGTCATGATATAACAGCTGTGTCAATGAAGGGCTGGTAAAGATATATAAAAGGCTAGATATTTTATAACAGGAGTGTCAGTAAGGGACTGGTATAGATGGCTAGACATGATATAACAGGAATGTTGGTAAGAATAATATTACACATGACTCTTATTGTGGAATCTAGTTGATGCATCTTTCTGTTGAGTTGTTGATGACGTCAAAAAACGACCCATTGGAAAAGTATTGAATTGTTTGTTATTAAAATGTCATTACCAAATGACAGATGGCTCTATTGTTTATTACTAATATGTAATGACAAAATGACATATGGCTGTATTGTTTATTATTAATATGTAATGACAAAATGACAGATGGCTGTATTGAAGCCGTGGAGTCATATAGATTGTATGAAAAAATGTGGATAACATTGGTATTACCAAATGTTTGAATACATTTATGTAAATATAGCTATGTATACTTCTTCTATTCGGCGTTCATTCTCAAACTCTCATTGGATCTCTCTTGCAGCAGGACAAAGGCCATACTAGATTTCCAGCAGGATATAGTCCAGAGAATGGAATTGCGCTGTGTCGCCGTTTTATTTGCGCCAATGGCCCGACACATCCGTCTTCGGAGGAAGCTATGTATACAAAATTGTGGAACATGTCTTCTATATAAACACATATACTGACTCTTATTATACAGACATATGCTCCCGCAGAGAAGGAGGCCTCTTATCTGAGAGTTGGTCTTCTGGGTATGAACACAAACTCTGAAAAGTTTGCACATTAGAAACAGGAAGGTTCGCTCGTAATTTCTAGGGATAAAAATAAACAGTTGTTTCGACTGTTTATATGTTTTCTGGTGACATTCATTGTTATTGCGTTGTCTCCATGCTTATCACTACTATTATTATGGAAAAAGTGCAGTGTGACAGCTTGCATAAACCAACTCGCACTGTGTCGACCTTATACATGACTAGAAAAACAAAACATCCATAAACACTGTCAAACGCTGGAAAGCACTTAGCTCTGTATGAGGTATATAAAGAACTATTAAAGGACTAATTAAATAGGATGAAAAGACGGGTTTTGACTTACGGTTTTCCAGTATTTTGTATTATCGGGATCGTTGTCTGTGCTAAAAGTGTTCCCCTATAACACCAACACTGTAACATCAATGATGATTCAGTGTAAATTATCCTAAATTCGAAGAAAAAACATAATACAGTTCTTCAATTAGGAATTTGTACATAGGAATATGATCGCCCCCCCCCTTCTCAAAACAACCAAGCAATCACAAAAATTATACAGTTATTGATTCGAGTATACGAGCTGGGGAACATAATGAACAAAAAATAATTACGGTTATTATTAAGATTGATTCAGATATATTATATGCAGAGCCGATTTTGGCAAATGTTTGCGCCCTGAAAAATTTTGCCTCCTTTTTTACAAACATTAAATTAATTTCTGATGGTGCTCGCCTGGATATGGCGTTGTGCAATTTCGACATGAGCGGCCGTTCTGTTGACATGCTTAGTTTTGGCACTGGTTATATATTACAAGCAAGTTAGTTTCAGCACCGGTTATATAGTAAGCAAGTTAATTTCATCACTGGTTATATATTGTAAAAAAGTTAGTTTCGGCACTAGTTATATATTACAAACAAGTTAGTTTCAGTATTTGTTATATATTACAAGCAATTTAGTTTCAGCACTGGTTATATATTACAAGCAAGTTATTTTCAGTACTGGTTATATATTACAAGCAAGTTTGTTGCAGCACTGGTTATATATTACAAGCAAGTTAGTTTCAGCACTGGTTATATATTGCAATCAAGTTAGTTTCAGTACTGGTTATATATTACAAGCAAGTTAACTTTCTTAACATCACAGTACAATGAATGGTTTCACGCTCACTAACAATTTGTAATAATAGAAGAGCGTTTAGTACACATCGTGAATTATATCAGGCTTGAAATCTATTCGTTGACACTTTATTTACTAAATCATCTCTACTTCTTCTGTCTTCGTTCTCAAATTCCTGCATATTAACAGGATGCAGTCCGGAGAACGAAATGTGTTGTCATGGTTTACAGCATTGCTGCGATATCAATGCAGTTCGTCCTAACACATCCGACTTCGGCATGGTTTTGGGTCATTTTGAAACTATATGGGATGGGATGAGACAGCCAACTTCACTCCATGACCTCCTTATTCGCTTCTTGCAACACGCATGAAAGGTAATCAGTGTTGCTATTCTTTACTCACTTCTAGGCTCCTGGCAGCATAATGATGGACTAATCAGAGTTGATCCGAGATCATTGTATTGTGTAGTATTACGAGTATGTCAACTTTCAGATAAGACACAGTTCTTCATCTACGTTTTTCTGAAAATACCGCATATCAGTAGAATATAGTTCGGAGAACTGAGTGCTTTGTAGCATAATTTTCAGCATAACTGTGCTATCTGCGCCTTTCGGTCTGATACATCCATCCTATCAGTATGAATTCTGGGTTTTTACTTTGACTCTCTATGAGATGGGGTAGCCAACTCCTTACTATAACTTTTGTGTCCTCTTAATACATTCTTGGCAGATACCTCGATATTCTTTGCTCTCTTTTCGAAAACAGATAACTAGATATAGTAGTAATAAACGTGAGAGGTGCATTATACAAGTTGGACTGCAATACTAAAAGGGAAATAAGGGAATAAGAGAAAATAAATTGATACTAGAACGAGTATTATAAGAGGGACTTGGATACTAGAACGAGTATTATAAGCAGGACTTGAATACTAAAAATAGTAAAATTTAAAGTTAACCCATATCATTTATTAACACCATAGGGGTGTAAGATGTAGGCGATCTTTATTTAAGTGCTCTGCTATATGAGTGCGGTAGCCATCTCCTCTCCCTTGCAGTCTTTACTTCCTAGATTAATCCGGTACCCAAATAAGGCTGGGTCGAACATGGAGCTGTTGCAATCTGAAAAAAACAATTTCCCTCTCAACTTGGGAATGAAACAAGGACCACTCATATGCGAAGCGAGTACACTAACCACTGCGCTCAACACCCCCCCCCCCGAACGAATACTACAAGATGGACTTAATAAATATTGCAGGTAATCATTGATCGCAGAAACATGATCGTTAATCCATCTCTTCACGTGAGCTAACATTTTCTTCTTTATGGAAGATGTGAACTTCTTAAGGATTACGATCAAATTCATCTGCATCAATAAAAAATTCATCTGCATCAATAAAAAAACAGGTTCATACAATTCTTGATATTGCTGTAACATTGTCGTCTTCGTCTCTTCTTTACATTTTCCAGCATGCAAACATTTCATTATCCATTGTATCGTGTTTACATGGTCGAATCATATAAGCACCTTGCTAAACCAGAATGGGATTTTGGAGTTCAAACCTCTCTTTTAGGGAGTCAGTACATGACAGTGAAGCCAAGATAAGGTGTAAACCCACTTCCCTGGTTTTTATGTAAAAATAGGTCATTAAAAATCCCGAGGCAGCAGATGAGATTTGAACCACGCTCGCTCAGCTGGCACCAAATCGCCTCCCAAATTGAGTTAACAGATTTTCTCAATTCAAAGAATAGACGCATATATTGGAAGCGAAATAATAACATAATTATAATGTCATGTTCAGGGAGTCACATGGTAGAGGAAAGTGGGGATCACAAAACGTACATGGCGAACAACAATATAGAACGATTTCTGCAAGAATGAAGTATCTGAAGAATAAGAAAACACAATTGAGTCAATTTACAACTTTCATCATGTGTTTCACTGGAAACAATGAGACTCGAACTTGTACAAGGGGCACACGATGTCGGTGAATGACACCTCGGCTAAGGAGGGCGAAAGAGCCAGGGTCCAACTCCTCTGTTGAGTTCTTCCCCTTAAGGAACCAGGCTCATGGATGAGAAACGGTTCAGTACCCAATGGGCACAGGCACAGCACGTCCAATTACACGAGGCAAGTTCATAGACAGTGGAACACCTCGTTCGAGTGAGACGAGAGCTAGAAAATCGTCTGGGCGAAGAGTCTTCACTACGCGTGCCTGGAGACAGATATAGAGGCTGTCACAGGCTAAGGGTAGCCCACCCGAATTGTCAAGGCATGCCGAAATCGGATGTGCTAGGCCTACAAGGCGCATAACGGTGGCACAACGTAATCACGCTCCCGGCGGAAATCGCACGGATATCCGTGATGGTTACAATGGAGCGAACGAAAAACAACAAACAAACTGGAAACAATAACGCTCAGTAATGGTAAATATAAAAGTGAAGCTTGGCCTGGGGAGTCTAATATTATTTCACTTTTGGTCTATTAGATCAACCTTTTCATAATCGGAGAGATTTGATAATTTCTTCAGTTTTTAGTGTAGTTTACCATTTCCCAGAGTCATATAGTTTAAGAACTACTTTCCTTAATATGTCTATGTGTATTAACTTTTCATTTAAATGTTATCCAGTCCGGTAAGCTTTATAGGATTCCATTTCTTCAGCCCTGCTATAGTTCATGCATACTGAATGCATCTTCAAATATAGATGAGCCAGTAGCTTGAATTGGTAAAGATACTTCTTGTAATCTCCGAGTTTCCTTACTCTTTCAAACTGGAAAAAAATCTAGTGATACGCTTTGATACTATATATATATATATATATATATATATAAATTTTTATATATATATATATATATAATATATATATATATATAATATATATATATATATATATATAATATAATATAATATATATATATATATATATATATATATACAATGATGTTTGAAATACAGGATTATACCAATTTTAGGCTACCTGGCAATTGTTGGTCTCCTGCTGTCTTGCTTTATATGTACATACAATTCATGCCAAGAGAATAACGGAAACACGTCGTTAGCTGTTGTAAGCTCCAATTCGAAGAGATAATATTTGTAACTGCGAGTTGTGCACTGTTAAGTATTTAGAGCGATCTACACATATGTTGTTGGCATGCAAATATGGGTGTAAATCTTGCGCAAGCACATAATTTAAGCAATTATGTTTACGTTTGAGAAAATGTGAAATGTTATGGTAGCTCGAATTGTTCTTTGAGAGATTGAATTGGATTCTAATAACAAACATCGTTTGTCTTGTATTATCTATTATGTATAAATTTAATTGTATTTGATAAAAATGCTCAGCGTTTTAAGGGGGGCAGATACAACTAAAAAAAAAAATCGAAAAACATCGATTTTTGAATTATGCTCAGATATTGTACCATATTATGTCAGCATCCATGTATGCACATTTTCCTTAAAATATTTTGGTTGTAGCATTAATAGTCTTTGAGATATAGACTTTTAAAATAGGTTGGAGTTGGTCAGAGAATTGTAAGAAATAATGCAAAAATGCTTAGTGTGTTTTAGAAAAACAGTGAACAGTTCATATTAATTAAAACAATGAACACATCCAGATAAAATTAGCGTCGTTTTAAGAATAATTAATTCTATTAAATTGTAAAATTTAGTCCCAACAAGTGTGACGAATTTGTATCAATGTAATTACCAGAGTCATTAATCGAAATGTCAGAAAAAAAATATTCCAGACACTCAAGAAAACGTCAGTTTTGTGGAAATATATTTACTAATAAACATATTCCAGACACTCAAGAAAACGTCAGTTTTGTGGAAATAGATTTACTAATGAAAATATTCCAGACACTCAAGAAAACGTCAGTTTTGTGGAAATATATTTACTAATAAACATATTCCAGACACTCAAGAAAACGTCAGTTTTGTGGAAATAGATTTACTAATAAACATATTCCAGACACTGAAGAAAACGTCAGTTTGTGGAAATATATTTACTAATAAAAATATTCCAGACACTCAAGAAAACGTCAGTTTTGTGGAAATATATTTACTAATAAAAATATTCCAGACACACAAGAAAACGTAAGTTTTGTGGAAATAGATTTACTAATAAAAATATTCCAGACACTCAAGAAAACGTCAGTTTTGTGGATATATATTTACTAATAAAAGTTCTCAGTTCAGCGAAGTTGGTGTAGACAGAGATATACATCATTGCAATACCGATACTCCTAATGCTAAAATTAGTACAGGGTGTATAGATAATATTAATACATGTGATTGTTCACATAGTCACACAAGTTAATTTATTTATAAATTTGTTCTTCTGTATTTGTTCTTATACCATTTGCAGATAGCAGGATTCACTTCAGGAATATAAATAACCAAATGGTCAGAGGGTGTCCGACAAAGTGGATGGTGCCGCAGTAACCTAATGAACAAATAGTCAAGCAAAATGAATTAAAAATTTGAGCCGATACGTGGAGAATTGTCCTGTTTAGTTTTATTGTATTTTTTTATATATACTTTTTTATATATTTTTATTAATAGGCAAGGTAAGTGTTTTAGTAACCTGTTTAATCCATTTTGCTTGACTATTCACTTTAGGAAGCGGGTTTGGCTGTCTCATAGTTGATATATTCACTGTTATTTGTCTTTTAGACCACATACATTTAACTTTAGTATTGAATCTTTTGATTTCTTTTTAATCTTCAGAAATGTACTCAAATATAACTTTTTTCTCAAGAAATATTTAAAACATGTTGAAAGTTAGAACACCTCCCTTTGACGCTACACTGAGTTTACAAAGTAATGTACCAGTTACAAAGTAATACGATTCAGTGCGCATGTACGGCAGCTTTTGCTGTTGTTGAAATATTTTCTATTATTTTCAGTTTAATACAGCTACAAATTGTGAATGGTTTGATAATCCTATTTGGGACCAGGTATCAGATAGTTGAAATAATATCAACAGAATTGCGCTTCTTGTCATATTGTACATAACACACTGTAAATACTTACAATGTTTGTGTGGAATTTGATGTGGTCAATGTTCCCTAAAACATTTACTCACCCACCTCCTACATTGTCCCATAACACCAAATTGACGTCTTTATCCCCTCCCCCACGAACATGATGATACGGTTAACCGAGTTAACCGTATCGCGCTCACTTTTGAGAAACCTGCTCTAAATCATGCACATTGGGTGAGACAGAATAAAATGTTGGGAATAGGTAAATAGTTTCAAGCAGGTTAGTACATGTGTTGTGGAAAACATATGGTATATTATGCACATATAAAGTAAGCCAACAAGAGACTAGTATTAGGTCAAAATATATGTGAACATTAACATCAAAACAGTACTATATAAAACGATAACTATGCTACTTATGTCAAATGTAGACACCTTAAATATGTGAACATTAACATCAAAACAGTACTATATAACACGATAACTATGCTACTTATGTCAAATGTAGACACTTAAACAAAATAAAACGTGCTACAGCAATAATGACTCGTTACGTATAATTCTCGAGTTTGAAGGTGATTCGTTGCTGTTAGAATGAACCTGGTTCAATTACTGTTAGTCTCAAGAATATTTACCTCTCGACCATGCGCCACACCATCAGATAGTAACACTCAAGAAGCATTGCTATACAGATTCCATGGATACAAGTCCAGGAGCAGACCATGCAAAAGATGGATCACATAAATAAAAGAATCAACGATAACAAAAATATATGCAGAACACACAGATGCTATCTCCAGTGAACTCTTCTATTACCTGATGATGCAGGGCATCGCCATATTTAGGATTCAATTCCTTTAGCCATTGTTGAGCAATTCTTAGTTTCTAGGGTTCAATTTCTTCAGCAAGTGTTGTTCTTATTGTATAGGATTTAATTTCTTCAGCCATTGTTGGTTGTCTTATTTTCTAGGGTTCAATTTGTTCCGTCATTGTTGTTCTTATTTTCTAGAATTCAATGTCTTCAGCCATTGTCGGAGTCCCTGTATACTGAACCGGTCCTCAAATATAGAGTTAGTAGTTAAAATTAGTGAAGACGCTTCTCGTCATCTCAGAAGTTTTCGTTACTCTCTTCACACTGGAAAAAAATTAAGTGTTCTTCCTTTTCCTGGTCTATGATGATTACTTTACTTAATTTATTGCATTACATGTTTATCATTTGTTCTTCTATTCCCAGACAAACTGTTGACCCAAGTCCGTCCCTTCTTATTATTTTTTTAGATCTAGATTAGCGCATACTTCGGCATATAAATCATATTTGGATTTTCTCAAAATCAGTCAGACTTTAGCACCATTTTTGTTTTACATTAATTTTGCTTCTTTTGATGATGCAATATCAGGGGCTTCTCTTGCGTTTATCTCTCATTGCGTCAGACATAATACAGTCTTCGGATTAGGTTTATAGTTCTAAGCAGTTTATAGCATGTGTTGGGGGTAAACAGCATCATCAATATAATATTTGTTGTGCCAGTAAAGGACACAATTACTACGTGAACTAATTGTTAATGTGATCTGGCTGTGGGATCCAGTGACTACGTGAACTGTTCGTCCATGTGATCTGACTGTGAGAAATAATGAATTAGTGAACTATTCGTTCATGTGGTCTGGCTGTAAAAGGCCAATGGCGTCGCTGGTGACGAGTGATCGAACTTTCATTATGACTCCATGTATCTCTTGATTCATTTCACGATAACAGATGGGTGTAAAATACATTTCTGGGTATTTCTTTGAAGTCATTTGTGTTTATATACTATATATATATATGTAAACTGTCACACTAATTATAACGTAATTATATAATTATCACCGTATTAGCTAGAGTATACACCGAAAAGAAGACTGATAGCTCCATGCTATCCCCGCTGGAACAATCCAGGAAAATAAGCAACGATTCATTTCAGATTCTCATCTCGCTCAATCTACGTTTGACTAGAAGTGATAATAGTTCCTGCATATTCATTAAGGATATTCATGCAAAGAATATTCCAATCTCTGTTATGTTTTGTGGCAGCCTTTGTTATCACTAACAAACCTGAGAACCATTTGCGCGGGCTTCTGCGATTAAAAAATCGACGTGTTCAAAAAAGTACAAATTACAATCAAATAAGCTCTCTGAAATGTGACAGAATGTACTGAAAGAAATGTGCATCCTCATCTCCGTAGTCGATGTTACAGAAGATACTATGTAATTGTTCAGATAAGGCATCCATGCAATGCTTGGTTAATCCAAAGCACAAACACAGAAAAGTATCAAAAATAGACATGACTACATAGAAAACGGAAATTGAAAATGACGGATACGTTATCAAAAAGGATATAATACAACTATGTTAGATGTAAAGTTACATGTAAAACACGCAGTATATAATTAAAATATGAAATGACAAAGAAAAATCAAATAAATCAATATTCGAGTCTCAGTATCCTGTAAATGTAATGTGCGCTCTGAGAGTACGAGCAAAACATCCTTTTAGATCAATATGTCCTCTCAGAATACGAGCAAAACATCCTTTTAGATCAATATGTCCTCTCAGAATACGAGCAAAACATCCTTTTAGATCAATATGTCTTCTCAGAGTACGAGCAAAACATCCTTTTAGATCAATATGTCCTCTCAGAATACGAGCAAAACATCCTTTTAGATCAATATGTCTTCTCAGAATACGAGCAAAACATCCTTTTAGATCAATATGTCCTCTCAGAATACGAGCAAAACATCCTTTTAGATCAATATGTCCTCTCAGAATACGAGCAAAACATCCTTTTAGATCAATATGTCCTCTCAGAATACGAGCAAAACATCCTTTTAGATCAATATGTCCTCTCAGAATACAAGCAAAACAAAATGCCGTCCATAAAATGAAAACAAACGGAAGTTATATAAGCAACAACAGTCAGAACAAAGTATCATAGTATCACATATCAGAGGTTCTGTAGTAGGTGGATTATAGCACGGACGCTATAGTTAAGGTGAGACAAAATATTCTAAACAATCGCTCCCTGAAGGCTTTCTGGACCTATTGACAACAACATGTCACACACAACCCTATTGCTTGTCACAACGAAAGGCTACACCGTTCTGGTCATTGTTTGGCGACACATGAGTAGCCGATCGAAGTAACGCACATAAGAAACATCAGACCGCTAATAATAAGATTAATAAAGACAGTCTCCGTCAGGATTGCCACATTGGAGACATTTGCGTACAAAGGGACAAATCATCTTATTCAGATCCTCAAATTAAAGCATGTAAGCTGTCAAAATTGTACTCGGTAGTGTCTATCTACTCTCCGAAACTTTCCTAATCGGCAAACAGAAACATTACAACATTACCCTGCGTCATGTTACCAAAAGTTTCCATACAGCTACTGGAAGTCAAATATGTTTTGTGCGAATTTATAACAGAAAATCTTGGAGAACCTGCCTGCTCAGAAGAATGTCTGACCATATAATTCTGAAGTTGAAATTAAAACGTCACAGTCTGGCGTGTGTAACACGAGTGACAAACTCATACTCTGTGGATTTCCCAATCAATCAATCAACTGATCAATTAAGCTACTGGAATATATGATAAAATTGACACTAGTCTGAGAAGAGAGAATTAGACAGGCCGTGAATTTTATTCACGTGTTGTGTGCAATATGACACTATTGAAAGTGAAGTGTATTGTGAGATGTCAACACGTTGAGTTTCTCTACATCAGATTAACTTTCATCTGGCAAAAAAATATAGTTCTTGCTTGAGAAAGTGAGTGCGTTTGCCAGTCAATCGATACCCAGCCATTCGCTTAATTGAATCTGTATTGGTCAGTTAGCAAGCTAGTCACGTGTGAGTACATATGAATTCGTTTTAGACCGCGTGACAAAGAAGAGGATTCAAAAAAAGTTTGTTTGTGCGTATTTCAACGGTAACTTCAGTTTCCGAGTACTTAGACTAAGAGTTTCGTCTGGGACTGCGTGCATCAAGATATAACTACGCGTATATGTGTTTCCATACAGAATAAATTGAGTCATCATATGCGTACACATAGAATGAATTAATGATGTCCATGTGAGCGTAAATAGGACACATATAAATGAGTATATCTAGGTCATGTAATCGCAAGTAAACATATCAAACTGCGACTTTTCAATGCAAGTGTGATTCCATCATTGACATATGGATGTGAAAGTTGGAAATCTACCGCAATAATGGATAAGAAGTTAGTTGCCTTCGAGAATAGATGCCTCAGAAAAATCACAAATACTAATTGAAAAGACTTCAAATCAAACGACATACTAAGAGAGGAGACAAAACAAGAATATGTGACGAACATCATCAGAAAACGCCGCTGGACATACATCGGCCACATACTTAAAATGAAGGAAGATATAATTCCACGACAAGCCTGTGTGTGGACACCAGACGGGAAAAAGAAAACAGGGAAGACGAAAAACAACGCTTAGAAGAACATTTATGAATGAACTAAAATAAACAGGCATAAATACACAAGACCTGCAATCCTTGGCAACTGATCGACAGGCCTGGAGAACTATGACATCCGCCCTATGTGCCAAACTTGGCAAAAGAGGAACTGACTGGGGTCATGGAGGGATTATTTTAATAAAGTATATTCACATGAATATTAGCACATATTTATATTAATAAATTGCTATTTCTATATGTATTATAGTTACATCTCGCTGATGGCAATACCAAACCGTATAAAACGAATTACATAACAATGATAATAGACTAATAACCCATCGGGGGTCGTAAAGGTGCCACATTGCAGACAGCCCAAAAAAGCCATCTAAACACATCTTTCCTCAAACATTAGAAAAGTATGCAGAACATTTATGCAAGGACCATTATCTTACGCGGTGAATCTGTAATTTTGATTATCCGCCTTTTCCGTCCAATGACAACTGTTCCCTGCAAAATACTTTCAGTTCGAAAAACGTTACCCTTAGTACATTACAGAAGTAAGAAAGCTTACCCGTTTTACTACCCGAAAAATAATTATTGACAACTTGCATGTTTGTTTATTTTTTATTTTCAAATGAATAAAAAAAACTGTTTTGTGATACCTGTCCCTTATATTTGGGAAAACGCCCTATACTATTAAATACTGACCACGCAAACATTTATCATACATACGAGGAAATATAAGGAATAGTACGGATCAAAATTATATCACTCGTGTCTTGCCCGAGTCCAAAAGAGGAGCAAAGAATAGCAACAACATTTATTAAAAATGTGAAAGAGTGGATGTGGCTATTCAATTCTATATAGGGCCAAAGTGATCCAGATGACATGCTAAAGACGGATGTGCTAGGCCGAAGGGGGTAAATTTTTTTTAGCTTAACTGTAAAAAATGACACAGCGCATTCTATATCCGGATTACATCCTGATTATCTGAACGAGTGTGAAAACCAACGAAGAAGCATATTTCTTTACATATACATCGACGTGGTGAGATTAGTGTACCAAGTAACAATATTGCCTTAATCGTCACCAAATGTTTACATATACCTCGCCCTGGTGAGATTAGTGTACCAAGTAACAATATTGCCTTAATCGTCACCAAATGTTTGCATATACCTTTACTTAGTGAGATTAGTGTATCAAGTAATACTAGTTCCTATACCGTCACCAAATTTGTACATATAATTTGACCAGGTGAGATTAGTGTATCAAATAACACTACTGTCTTACTCGTCACCAAATGTTTACATATATTAGTGTACCGAGTAAAAATATTGCCTTAATCGTCACCAACTGTTTACATATACCTCGCCCTGGTGAGAATAGTGTACCAAGTAACAATATTGCCTTAATCGTCACCAAATGTTTTCAATACATTGCATATCTCTGAGAGACTGAATCTTCTCAAGACAAAGGCTACAATTTAGTTAAAGAGTGGGTGAGGGGTTACCTAAAAGAAAAGGTCTACTTATGTGGGACTTCTTAATATTTATTTTGGAAAAAACCCATTAAGGTAATGGAATTTACATACTCTGTTACCTGTTTGTTAGTACTAAATGTCATACTGAACGCTTTATCCCAACATGCACAGCTTAACTAACACCTTTGAAATAGACAAAGAAATAGACAAAGATAACTTTTACAAAATAGAACTACATGGCGATCTACAGTCAGAAAAGGCGCAGCATCTTGTGAATAGAGAAGTGCAGCAGTTCAACAGCGGAGAGTAGCTAGAAAGTCACGAAAAAACCAAATTCCGTCAAAAGTGTTCATTCTATGTCTGAAATGTCTAAAGACATTTGCAGCTGGAATATGGTTTATTAGCCATCTACGAAATAGTAGGCATGAACATAATTCTAATGCATTATCAAAAACGAATGTAATAAATGGTCATCATCACTTGTGTTGTGTGAACAGCAAACTAAAACATCGGAGAACAGAGCCACAACACCGGGATTTCCAAATGGATCTCAACTGTAACCTGTCTTTTTTAACGTATACACTTACAAAATTGCACAGATGCTGGTGGCTGGGCCTTGTAGAATCCTCACGCTGATGATCGTTCGCTGTACAATGTTGGCAGAAACAGATACGACACCATTGCTAGTGTGCAGAGTAAAAACTAGAACAGCTTTTGCGGTGGTGCACTGGTTAGAATACTGTCATAAATGCCGACAAAGCAAAAATCGTGCAATTGTCATTGAACAATAAGATAATTACAGACACACTGTCAGCTGTCACCTATATGGGCATTAACAGCGGCAGGGAGAAGACCAATGAAATACATAGGAATAACGTTCCATAGAAGTTCATCTTTTTAGAAGGAAATCGATAATATCATTCAGAACGATAAGATGCATGTATCAGTGCATTTTAACGGATGACTTTTGCACATATACAACAGAGGACCCGTTTTATTTTTTTACTAACTAATCATTTCGGCTTTCATGAC
This sequence comes from Meghimatium bilineatum, assembly GCA_034231615.1. Lineage (NCBI taxonomy): Eukaryota > Metazoa > Mollusca > Gastropoda > Stylommatophora > Philomycidae > Meghimatium > Meghimatium bilineatum. The sequence continues at coordinate 90,763,932 of CM067298.1, forward strand.
CACCTGTTTAACAGGATATGACACACATATGCTTTAACTTGACGGATCTGCCTACGAGTTCTGTGACTAGCGTGGTTAAAAAGTGATCAAATTATGAAGCAGAATTTAAGGACATCCAGACAGTCATTGAGTTAGTACACCAACAGTTTGATCTAATTGAACAAAAGCTCTCAGATATTGCCATTTTTACAGACTCAATGTATGTTTATGAGCTACTTAAACAGACCCTCTTTATGAAAATCCAGATATCGTCTATATAGCAAGAGCAGTGAAGTCATATCTTCACATGTCCAATCAGCTTGACCCTTCAATGAATCCATAGACATAGCCATATATTAGGAAATGAAACAGCAGACAAACTTGCAAAACGATACGCCTCAAAACAGCAAATACAAAGACCGTGTAGTATTGGAACAGAAACAAAGATTATAAGAAACATCATCAGGGAAGTCTGGGAGGACAGATGAGCAAATGAGCTAACTGGTCACAATATATTTAATAAATTTGCAAGGTCATAAATTAACTTCATAATCAACGCACTCTGCAGTTAAAATCAATGCCTTATACTTCATTTTCTAACAGTGTATGCGAAAATCAATGACCGTTTAAACCGTATCAAATTACAAAATCTACTAATTTGTAAATACTGCTCTAATCAAGACGACACAATTTAACACACCCTTCATGACTGCGCTTTCCTTTTAACTACCATGAACAAACGTTTACAGACACTCTTAACAGTCACTAACACTGTATGGATCATTAACTTCAGAAAACCTGCCGTTTTTAAAGGATCGCATTGAGCTACCAAAAGCAGAACTACGCAGTGCGACTGTATATGGACAACAATGTGGGAGACCAATGTGTTAGAACTAATCAATAGCTATCTAATGTACATGTATGTTATTTGAAACAATTTGAAAAATATAATTTTAAATGGGCATAGCAGTGACTATATTGCGCCCGGATTTCACCACACACTCTTCTCCCTTCTCAATAATACCACTTGTCAAAAGTACACCTCATAGCACCTAATTATGTATCCTCAAGCGATAATTCCCAGGTATTTCCCCCCAAAAATGCATTTGCAAAAAAAAAGTTATGATCCAGAATCGGACCGGGGACCTCTTGATCGCAAGCACATTGTTTAAACACTATGTCAGTAATAATTCTGTTTGAATTGATTTAAGAATAGACAGAACTTTTCTTCTGTGGATAGTTTATTAAAAGTTATATAGTTGATATTTAATTTAAAGTAGCTCCTCTTTTCTGAAAATAAACTAACACCATGGCTATTTTAACATTGTACGCTAATGTCCTTCGTTACCTAAGGACGTATGAACATAAAATACGTATATTGAAGGCTGGGGAGGTGGCACACATCTATGACCATAAGTTCGGATTTAATATTATATCCACCAACCATCCGTGTCGCTGTTTGAAAGTAAGCTGTCACTTCCGTAATATATTCAACTCCATTAAGTTGTGTTCAAATAATAGACAATTACCCAATCAGAACAACTGCCCATTTATTTCAGTGTCAGTGTGTGTATTGTCGTTAATTCGTTGGAAAATATACGAAATCGTGTATCCACCCAGATTTCATTTTAATTCACATAAAGTGATAGCTTGGGGGAGGGGGGGGGGTATTTTTGTGTTAGCAACAAGTGTGAAATAAACAAGAAATGGTCGAGACAAATCAAAGTGGAGGAAGTATGACAACATATGCTCGTAACTCAGTCAAAGAAATAGCATAGCTTCCGTGCATAACGACCAAGGGAAAGAATCAACCCTAGGCATATTATGTGCATACCAATTAGTATAAACATATACTTATAACGTGTACGAGAAATGAGCGGAAATGCTGTGGTAACACTCTATAAACCGTGAAATATCGACATCATATGATGAATATCTAAGATATATATATATCATATAAATAATGTTCTGTCACGAACGATATTTCTTGGTTTTTATTACATCTTGTCAGTAGGAATAAGGAGATGGTTTATAACATAGGTTCTCATGTTTTATCTCCTAGAACTGAAGTTATTTTCTTGCAAAAACAAGTATTCATAGCTCTTGATTCCCGTTGATTGCACGCTTATGTTTTCAATCTGTTCTACTGGTACAGATAATGCCCTACTTTACTGCTAGTCAGTGTTGTTATTTGGTGGAGCACTTCTGCTGTGTTCAGCGGTTTTAATGTGAAAACTATAATTCTTACATTTCCCATATTTCCATATTGATCCATATATCAGAATAAGCCTGTCTTGATGATATACTGTTTTCTCTGTCAAATGTTTGTCTGCTCCTTGAACTATCTGTATCGAATCTTCTATTTGATACGTGCCAACGATCCTGTCTGATCTAAGTTTATGCACACAAGTCGTATATACAATATTGATACTGAAATTAATGACATAACAATGTCTTTAGCAGCAGAACTGGCACAATTCCAATGTGATGTAAGATACAACGACGGACAGACAATAACAAAGTCTCCAATCACTTTCTACCTATAATTTCATCTTTGTACAAGAGCCGGATCTACACTAAATATTGAAGCTCGAGTGACAGCAGAAACAAGCAATACTAAAAACAAGAGTAGTTATATCTATAATTCAGTGACAGGCCACGTAATGTGAATATCTGCCGGCATAGCTTACATATTATTGAAACTATAGAGAATTACATCAGGTCCATTCTATAGTCACCGAATCGCCTAACAACTCCAGTAAATTGAGAACGGGCCATTTGAGTCATCGACTATTACAACAACAATAAACATCCCGTACGAGTATTCAAGTATCCTCAGTAACACCAACATAGAACATCCATATACTGCAAGGGTCAATAGGTATTCTTGTAAATATAAATAACATAGAGATAGAACAATGTGGCTTCAAATAATAGCTTATACAAGTAAGTTCAAGTAGGAAGCATGATGATAAATTAAAAATTATTGAGAATAAAAATTCTTGAGATATTGTTGTTGTTTAACTAGTCCATGTCTCGATTGGTCCGTTCTCAGTGACTTCAGTACACACGTTTGAATGTTTTGAGAAAACCGCATCTTATTTTGGGGGATGTGGTTAATCAAGTACGGAAAAACCCGTTTACTCGAGTTGCTAGACGATTCGGTGCCGCTAGAACGGACCTGGTTCAATTCCCTGGTTTAATTTACCCTCATGCTTTGTACTAGAATTTACTTGTATAAGGTATTATTTTATACAGCATTGTATAAAATAACATGTTCTCAGTTTGTGTTACCGAGGATACTGCAATACGTGTACGGGATGTTTGTTGTTGTTGTAATAGTCTTTGTTTAGATTGGTCCGTTCTCAGTGACTTGAGTACATATTTTGAATGTCTTGACAAAACCGCATCTTTGGGGGAGGGGGGATTTAGTTAGTCAAGTACAGAAAAACCTGTTTACTCGAGTTCCTAGCCGATTCGGTTCCGCTAGAATTTGCATTTATTCTCATGCTTGGTACTTGAATTTACTTGCATAGCTTTCATAACCAATTTTATAATATATATAATTCAATGACAAACTACTTAATTTGAATATCTGCCGGAATAGCTTACATAACCATATTTATCAGTTAATATACGTTTAATTTACGTTACTGTTAGTCTATCACAAGTGCTGATGACCATCTGTTACATCCACTTTTAAACATCAGTTAGAAATATGTCTGCATGTCCTTGATTATGAATGCGTAGATGGCAAATAAGTTCTTTTCGAGCCACAAATAGCCGTCGACAGTTCGGTGATGAAATAAACACTGTGGAATATTTTGGGTCTCAGTGACTTTCTAGCTACTCTCCGATGTTAAGCTGCTGCAATTCTCCTCGTTTCACAAGATGATGCGCCCATTGTTATTGTAGAAAGCCATCAATTTACGAAATTAACTAGGATTACATCATTTCAAAGTTGAAATCAGGACTAATAGTATTTCGAAATTTTGAAATCAGGCCAAAATATTGTTTCCTTATGGTTAAGTAAAGTGTACACCTTGCGGTGATGTACGGATCTTTCAACCGCGAACGTTATTCCAATGTGGTTTTATTAGAGGTTATATCTATACAATAAATAGTAGAGTTCGTGTTTCTGATAATCCAGTCATCACGATCTCATAGCTTGTATGCGATAATAATGTTACCACTTTAGCTGTTTAACAGTTATATCCGGATGTTTGTGTTACGTCTGGATGCCATACACGTTTATCTGTATGCTATATATAACCTAGATGACTGTTGCAAGTTGTATTTTTGTCCACTGACTGTACTAGTTGTTTTTAATAGTATTTTTTATGTAGAACTGAAAATCAAGTTTTTAGAAATAGAGCATGAAACAACAGTAAATACAGGTCCAACCTGTTGAAGAAATATTCAAAGGAGAGCAATGAAGTGCAGTAGAAGATATGCTAAGTTATCGCAGTTACTATTACACTCGAAGGGAATGCAGTGAGTAGTGCAATGGAAACTTCGGTCTGACAAGTAAACAACTGCTAATTGACAACACTGAATAATATAATTATATACACAGATCGTTCTGTTCAAAAGAGGTAAAGATACTTATGAAACGTATGTGCCACATTAAGAGGTATTGTCAATTCTGAAAAGTGTTCAGTGAGTAAGCGGAAGTGTAATTCAAGCAAAACTGAGCTGAACATGACGTAGAAACAACAAGGGTATGAGACTTTTATTACACAATGCACTCGAAACCACCCTGATACTTCCTAACGGGCACAATGCAGTATTGACAGTTTGACCTCTAGTATGAGCATGGAAATTGAGGTAGTTATGGGACCTAAAATTGGCCTCTGAAACGGGCAATTAGGACCGTTATTGTGCTGGCCTCTCAAATCATGATCCACATGATTCAGAGTGGATGACTGCGCCATGAGTGGATCTAAAACATTGCGACTTCACACTTCCAAGTACTCAGTGAAAATTTTGTCCATGTCATGTCGGAGTGAAGGGTAAGGAGAAAACCAATAGGCTGGCGTCAAGATCACTTGTGTCAGGGCAGCTGATAATGGACAATGGGAATTGTGAATTCCCTATGTTTTCGTCTATTGCACGAGGACAACACAATGATCGAGACTGTTCTGAAAAGATTGAACGAGTTCGGAATTGATATAGGGAAACTTGTGATATGGCGATAATATAGATCTATTGGCCTGTTTCGGAATCTTAGCTCAAAGAACCCATCTGAAAGTTGGAAAACGTCAGTCGGAAATATGGCATGAACATTAGCGTTGATAAAAGGCACGATTTTCTTGAATAGTAATATTAAGCATGATCCTACGACCATCCGTTTAAACTGTCACAAACTGGAAGAAGGTACCACCTTCAAATATCTTCGGCTCCAAATATCTAAGCAAATATGGCAATTCGGGAATGAGAGTAAATTAAGACTCGAGGTGGTAATCTAATGTGATCGATAGTGCTAAGTATATTTCTATATTGATGAGAAAGCTGGACACTTAATACATATACGGAAAAAGGTGGTGTTTTGGTTCAAACATAAGCAACAACTTAAGTATGTGTTTTGGTTCAAACATAAACAACAACTTAAGTATCTGTGTTGGTTGAAAAATAAACAACAACTTAAGTCTGTTTTTGCTTCAAACTGGATAGGTACGTCTGTGAATATCTTATGACCGTGCTAAAACATACAGGAGGATCCAATTATCGTTCGATGGATCTCATTAGCGCTGTACAAAAGAAAGGTGATACTACGGTGTGGACGATGGTCCACGGAGCCTACTAAATTTTATCCAGGACTGCCGCAGTATTCGCGTCTTTTTCGAGTAATTTTTCAATGCCTATGCAACAATGATAACGAAAAAGCATTTGATTGATAGTGGCTGGATATTATCGTTTGCCGATTATATCCTGGTACAGTCAGGAAAAGAACCGGTATGCTATTACCAAAGAAATGCAAAAGGAACTAGACTTCTTGGAATCCAACTGTTTGGAGTTTAGCGCGATAACTAAACAAAAAAAAATAGCTTGATTCTCGCTTAACAATCGCATCACCAGCACAGAAACCCATGTAGTGGAATTTAATGAGATCGACATTTTATTTCTTCGGCACTGTCTTCCCACACGATCTCGTCCACTCATCCTTTGTCTCTCTATCTCAACCTCTCAGTCATTGAGACAGTACTACCATCCTACGACGCCCTTATCTGCGACGGTTCCCTCCGCTTTAGTAGTACCCTTTCTGCTCCCCATGCTCCCTGTCACGGCGTATCCAATTCTCTGTTATATTTCATAATCAAAGCTATCAGGAAAGTCAACCTCACAAAGGACAACTATCACTACGTTGACACAGCTGAGCAAGTTATTATCTTCCACATGAGGACAGGAACCAACATACTAAAGAGTCACTTAAATATCCTGGTTCTATAATCTATGTGTCCATATGGGCAGGCAGAACAGTCCACGCAACATATCCTGCAAGACTGCATTAAACTAAACGAGTTATGGGAGGAACACTGTCATACCGAGACAGATATCAATACAAAATTGTATGGGTGCTCTGAAGAGCTTCACATACAGATGCATTAAACAGGAAAACCCGACTTGTTACACTGTGATTAAGAAGGAGAAGTGCGCATGTGGTTACGTCTATGGGTCTCACCAATGAACCACTAGACATACCACCCATGCAACAGAAAACCCTAGTGGACGACATTTCGTTATATTGAGGTTATCTTCCTATAAAAGCTTCATGGAACATCATCTATACAATTATGTTTTATTTTGATGTTGAAATGTGTTTCATGTTTACCTGAATATATATGTGTTTGTGTGGTTGGGAGGGAGCCAGAGATGTACTGTGCAGCACTGGGAGGAGGAAACTGACAGCACTGTTTTTTCATATGGCTGAAACTCATCATAGAGGCACAGTGACTCAGGATGTGACAATCTTTTGACTTGAACATTTGGTTGCATGCCTGGAGCAACAGAGACGTTCGGTATAACCAGTAGTCAATTGGTAGCGGGGAATGGGCACAGTGACCCTATCTTGGCTACAGTGGCTCGGAGCAGTGCATAGGTTGAAACCTACCTTCTTGGAGGTGTGATAGTTATTCACTGGCTCTGTCCCGGGGTGGGCAGAAAATCCTCAGACTTCCCAGCAATATAATGCAATTTAATGGCATTGGGTCAAGGGGCATGAGTCCATGGACCGCTGGATCAGCAACCAACAACCAGAAGGAGAAGCCTATTTACGTCGTATTTCCAATTTTTTCTATGCATGTCGTTCACAGGCGATACCCAGGCAACACAAAGAATATAAATAGTGACCAATGAAAAGTACTGCAATACACGAAAGCATCAAGTAAAAAATATGATTCTACTTTTCTGTAATCTACTGTTTGATCTTATTTAGCAACTAGGTCCTACTTGCCGAATGCTGACGGATGCACCACGGATACACTAATTGGTGATGAGATGTATCTTTAATTTCCCGACTGTAACTGACATAATTAAAATATGGCAAACTCTGGCATATCTTAAAATTAGCGCTGATACATTTTAACTATTCTATCCGGATCTCAAAAAGGTGAAAGGCAGCAGGCTCAAAACTGGAAACTCGTTGTTTGGACTAGTAGAGGAGATCAACAGACACATTTGTAGTCCTAACTGCATTGATCCTGGGGAAGAGTGGATATACACTCCGCCTGCATTACGTGGTACTTCACTGTGTGGTCATCGCACTCAACAGCATTTCTAGCAACAAGCATCTGGTCGAGGTGGATGCACAAGTCATGACGCTCCTTAACGATAACACTACAAAGGATGATGTAAGAATCAACATTGATGAATCAGTCATTCGTCATCAGCGATGTGCGTGGGGTTTTGCAGAACGGTGCGGTGGAACTACTGTCAAATAATCCAGCGTGAATTTTGTACAACCACGAGCAGTTTTATGATGGAGATAAATGTTGAGACGGAAGCACTGTCCTAGATGATGTCACATTAATATACTGTTCACTTTAAGAATGAAGTAGGTCAGTACTTCTGATTGGTTGTTAGACGCAGAACACATTCATAGATTGTAAGTGCACAATAGTATTGCTTTTTAAATTTCGTTTTTAAATTTTTTTTAAATATTTAAATATTGTTTTTAAATTTTTAAATAATATAGATTTTACATGTAATCAGCTGTTTAAAAATCGCATGCACATGTAGTGACACAAAGACCATGACCCGCGCAGTTGAAGGAAAAGTAGTTCGCCGTCAATGGGCGGAGTTGGTGACACATTCTATAATCAGAAAATGTACCTTTATATTTGTGTCAGGACGTTCCGTTTTTACAGATAATTAGCAGACCGATATTCTGGCGATCAATGCTGCAGTGTCAATAGGTACATCAAAGAGTAGACCCGACATATTTAATGTGCTGGGGGACCGCGACCGCTCAAAGTTTTTCAAGAGTATGACCGATGGTCTCTCTGATGACTGCGCGAGATTGGTGTAAAAATCATTAAATTCCGTAAAGAGAGCATTATACGAAGAAACTGATAAATCAGCATCGAACTAGAACTGTCGACGCTAAACTAGAACTGTCGACGCTAAACTAGAGCTGTCGACGCTAAACTAGAACTGTCGACGCTAAACTAGAACTGTCGACGCTAAACTAGAACTGTCGACGCTAAACTAGAACTGTCGACGCTAAACTCTGATGAATTTATTGAGACCTGGATTGTAGCACATATGGAGATTTCGTTGATGATAACCTGCAATCATACGTCATAAGAACGTGGTATGATGCAAACATAAACAAATGTTAGTGATATATTTAATGCTATTAAATTGTGTTAGATAACAGGGAAATACACAATTAGTACAGAACGCATGGACAGTGCTGATAAACCGAGTAAATCAAAGTCAAACCGGGGCGTATGGAAAGCCTATACATAATCGCATACCATCGAACATGTGTAGGTATAACTTACATCTCTAGTTACAAGGGCTGCTTATTAAGGCTCAGAACTTACTTTTCTTCAAGAAAAAAAACCATAATACGTAGCACGGTGATATTAATATAATGCACATAAGAAAACATGACAATGTCTGTACACAACGATAAATTCGCGCATGCGCTGTGGGAAATTACATAAGTAAAGGTAGCCTAGCAGTGCAGGTCGTATTTCAAACAAGGATGTTGTTACAAGTATGCACTGGTTTATATTTTCTTTTTCTGAAAAAAAAAACAACAACTAGTTTCGAAACTGTCAAAATATTGCAGTCAGCTTTCGGAAAGGTCTAAACTATTTGTAGCTATAACTGACATATCCAAATATGACTGAAAATCATATGATATATATATATATGATAAATAATAACAACCGTAATGCTGTAGAAGATAGAAGATTTAATACATAGTGGGCAACACTAACATAAATGAAAAGATAACAGGTTTAATGAAGCGATGATGAGCATGGCATTAAAAGTAAAGGCAAATTCATTTTCTGTTTCTTAAGATGGCTGGGTTGCCCAATCCCTGCTCCAAGACGCCTGTTGCAATGTGAACAGGAATGAGGATTGTCGTGAATTGATGGGAATAAATATGACATATCCTTTCGTTGCTTTCTCTTTCGTCTTCTTTTTCTTCCTCTGCAATCAATTGTTAAACATCCAATCAAATATTAGTTATGTTTAGAGATGTTTGTTTTAGGCATCCTTTGGTTCACCACAACTCGTTTTGCAGAGTAGCTTCTTCGGGGCCGATTGTCGTTTTGTGTATTGCGAAACTGAGATTAGTATGTCTCTTTATAAATATTTGCAATTTTTACTTTGTCCAAAACATTTTGTGTCCCATCGTTATGACCATGTCATTCTGGGTGGTCAATAGATGTAGTTTCCCAACAGTTTTTCTCAGTCCAGTAGTGCCTGAGAGATGTATTTATGTAGGTTTTGAAAATATGAGGCTGATAATGTTTAGCATATTTTCTAACCATTCTTCATGCTAAAGAGGTATGCATTTCTAATTAGGACTTTATCAGAAGCTTTGGCGGCTCATCCGAACTGCAGTGCTGCTACAAATAACTGGACAACAACCACATAGCCTAAAGTTCCTTCGTGCTTATTTATGACTGTATCTACGTCTTTGTCACTCGCCCATCGCCGCAGGGATTTTTAATGATAATTATGAGTATGATGCTATGACCTGCGTGATGCAAATTTGATTACATAAATAGAGATATGTGTAAATTCATAAACTTTTAGTGTTAAACTTATAAGGTGTCTATAAAGTCTTTGTGCACTGCGGTCACACAAATCTGCAATAGGTACTAACCAATCATATAATATCGTTTCACTATCAATGTAAATGACCGCACAGTGACTTTGTGGACACTCTGTAGAAGTAATGATAAAATCAATAAAAATCATATCAAACAGAATATTGAAATTCATATCATATATAGAAAAAAAGTATTTAAAAAAAATCACAATGGGAATACTATCTAAAATTCTAAAATTCTAATTAAATATACAAACAACTAAATAAAATAAAATAAAGACTTACGTGGAACAAATACATAAAAACGACGTTCCGACCACATGTCTTTATGAACATAGGGTCAAATAAAAGTAGAATAAAACAGCAAAATAGGTGGATGGCTAAAAGAAATCACATAATGAAAATTGACAGATAGTGTGACATGAATGAGATTATAGCAAAGAAGAATACAATAGCCATATATAAAAGTACACACTATTAAAATGTAGTATACAAGGAATTTGTGAAATAGAAAATAAAACTAAAATTACGAGCTGTAATCACGTTCTAAATTTTTTGGCTCGGTTCATCATCTGTCCACAAAATTACTCCGGTCATACAATAGAGAAGAAAAATGAATGCTTATATAATGAGAGTTTCTTCATGCGGAAGTCTAAGAGTCATCTATACAATTTTGTCTTTATCCCATCTGAGTATGAAGTTTCTTCTCACAGCAGTGCGCACTGCTGACAGTTGGAATCTTCTGGGTACGGGATACAACTCCGATAAAACTTCCCCATTGCATATACGTATACAAGAATGTTATTGATTATAATTCCTGTTTATCCTTGTGGAAAAAAATATTTTGGGAGAACAATATATTTTTATAAAATAAAAAAGTATATATCTTATGATGAAATACGATTCTCTTAGCCGTGGGCGTTAGCCCAATTCTGTTATATCAGGGCTTTATACTACCAAGTATATTGTTGGTCGCGGTTCAGTGGTATCGTGTTTTGATGACTTTTGAGAGAAAAGATATTGTCGAATAAAGGTGCGTAAATATGGTAGTCGTTAGTGAATAAATGGTAAAAAATTAGAATACTAAAGGAAATAAAGGTAATGCAAATACAGTGTGTTTTAGTCTAACATTATTGTATTTTGTAAGTGTTTTACTCAAATACATTAATGCATTCTTATGGGCAAAAGACGAGAAACAAGAAATCTGAAATTGTAGTAACAAGGTAGTTTGGTATTTTTTTTTACTCAACGGTGTGATGTGATCACAGTTTATTGACTTTCTTGTAGTCTGACATGAAACCATATTTTATAACACACAAAATATGAAGATTTTGTTAACCACTGTATTAAACAACCGGTTATGCAGACACGGTACCGGCTGATGGAATACAGGAGATGGCAGACAATAGACAGTCCTTCAAGTTAACTCCTGCACCAATTCTCTGGGTCCGAGCAGCCTACAGTATGTTATACAATGACAGGGCAGAGAGGGTGAATCGTAGACAGCTCAGGGAATTGAATAGTACATTACAGACTGCCGATACTAATGGTGGGATTTAATACGTAATTGCAGGGATTCTCATACAGTCGTTCAGGAATACATATCCCGTTTTTATGATTAACGTTTTAAAGGTCTGGAAATTATAGTCTGTTTGATCGAGGCGGTTAATTTAATAATATGTCATCAGTTACGAAAGATCGAAAAAATCTTTCATCGTCTCGTTCGTTCAAGGATAGTTTAGGAAGATTCAGATAGAGAGTTCGTGTCTGGCTTTCATTTTAATTTACTACAAAGGCCATAATATAACTCACAGTTAATGAGATAGTGTTGTTAAAAAAACGCCAACTTGTGTGTTAGAGACTCGTGTCATATTTTAAAGTCCAGTATGTTATTGAGGGTGGATTGACACGTGAAGTCAAATAAACGGATTCGTGCTTCAGATTCTGAAACGCTGCAACATGTTTAACAGAGAGCTTGTTACAGCGTGTCTCCGTTTAAATAGAGCATAATGTCCATCAGACCGACCATCTTGTAAACAAATGTTAAAGTAGGCGACATTTATATATAGTTAGGTTTTTGCTCTTATGAAAATTCAACATCACGTAATATGTACAGTTATATTTGAGTATAGGTAACAACTGCAGCAGAACTGTAATACGACAGGTAACGCTTGGAACCTGGGTAATACAGGTTTGCTAATCACTGGAAACACACATGATACCACACAAATCGACGTTTCGACCACATTGCCTTTATAAAGAACACAACATAGCACACACCGAGTAGGCAATGATACTGCCTACAATTACATACGATAAACCGACATGCATAGTATACTACAATGTTACAAGTCCTTGTGCTACTCTTGGGTCAAGGAAACCCACGGGAATACTCAATATCTTTTATAAAATTTTGCCCTCATGTCCTATTTAGGATGTAGTCACCAAATTCGTATTTTTTCCTTTTGTGATTATTTAGGCAATATAAATACATACAGTAGTTTGCCATTTGTTTCGGAATGGCCTTGATGCACATTTGCTTGTGGCAGAATGCGAATCCAATAACTTGACCGTAGAGACACCTTCTGTACCACGACAGCACAGAGTCGGACAAATCCGTATTTACAACGAGTAAATTTATATTAATTTCTAAACAATTCTGGAGCCAAATAATCAGCAGCCTATTTTGAGATTGGAATGTTAGAAATATGAAACATTCTCCAACCAGCTCTCATACACAGTTCTAAACATATTAAACTACGTTATTTATTAACATAGGATATATCGAGCTGTATATATATATATATATATATATATATATATATATATATATATATATATATATATATATATAGTTGTCTGTGTTAGAACTATTACCATTGTACTTCCCTTACAAAGGGATAACTCATCAAGTATAGCATAGACAAAGACGAGAATAATTTCACAATCTCAGTATAGAGGACGCGTTGCAAGAGGCAATATGAATGTTAACAGCCTGGTTGGATACCATATTACTACAATATTATTTGTTGACGTGTCAACAGGAAATAACAACAATATATATATATTGCAGACTTAAACAAGTAACAGAATTAACATACATAGGAAGCAATATAACAGCAGACGATAAGAGAAGCAAAGAAATACACAATAGGTGTAGCAAAGCATACCAAACCCTAGAGCAAATGACATCAATCTTCAGAAACAAAAATGTAGATTAATAATAGACCCAAATAACACTATTTAAAATGATTATTATGCTAACTCTTTGCTACAAAGGCCAAACATGGACAACGACAACACACAACAAACGTAAAAGTGTGACAGCTGAAATGGCATGCTTGCGCATAATTCTAGGAATCCTAAGAGACAGAATGAGGAATGACATTAGACAAACAATCGGCAAAATCCCAATCTTATAATATATTAAGAGACAACAGATCACATGGTTTGCACACATCAGCAGACTACCATCCGACAGCAAGCTATGCTACACAGATACAGTGACGGCAGACCTAGAAGCCGACCATGAAAACGTTGGGCCACCGAAATAAAAGAGGCTGCAAATCCCATAATATACTCAGCACACATGTCGGTAATTTCCAGAAAACTCTTCTACCCTTGACGTTGAAACGCAACAAAGGCTTTAGTAAATAAAAAATATGGATAGAATAGATAACAGATGTGACTACAGTAAAACTATGTTCTAATAAACGTAAAGCGATAACGAGTGGCAATTAATGGTTACAGCTCACTCAAATCATACATAAAATTGCACACACTCGGCGATCTTGACTTCAATTTTATGTTTAACTATAAAAGGTTACAACTCTAGAAAAACTGTGAACCGATAGGAGAAAATAGAAAAAGTGTAAGGAAATTAAGGTTATCAATTAAAAAAAAAACACCGGAAACGTACACGAATTAAATGTGTGTGTATATATATATATATATATATATATATATATATATATATATATATATATATATATATATATATATATATATATACGCACACAAATACTGATGATGATAGTAATGTTCTTTCACAAGCACAGATACGCGTGGGATAAATGGTTGGAAACGCACTAAACGTATCGATATATGTACTCTCAAACAATCACCTAGCACAATTTTCTATAGTATTATAAGTATTTTTTGAAATGATTACATACGAATAATATTTGTAATAAATGTTCTTGCAAACAGAAACATCTAATGACAGTATTGAAAAGACACCACTATGCATAAACAAAACAGAGACAATGATACTATCAGGAAATAGTATCCCACCAAAAAGCAAAATAGTATTCAATAAGAAAAAAAACAGGTGAATATTTTGAAATATTTAGGAACATTATTAACTTCTGATGGTAAATGTAAGATCGAAATTATAAGTAGAATAGGACAAGCAAAAGCAGCATTCTATAAAATAATAAATATCCCATGCAGCAAATCCATATCGATGGATACTAGAAAACGTGTCCTCAAATGCTACATTGAACCATTGCTACTCTATGGAAGTGAAGCATGGGCAATAAATAAGACATTACCAAAATAATTGGAGGCAGGGAAAATGTGGTTTATTCGAAGGATGTTACGTATTCTTTGGACAGCAAAGATTACTAATGAAGAATGTCTTAGAAGGATGGATGTGAAGAGATGCATTATTGATAATATAAGAAAAAGACAGTCAACATTTATTGGGCACATAAAGAGAAGAGTAGGCATTGAGAATATAGTGACAACATGAAAGATAGAATGGAAAAGATCAAGGGGAAGACCCAGAGAAAAAAATATTGGAAAGTTTGACTAAATGGCTTCTATTGACGACACCAACAGAGATGATGACATATATGAGAGATCAATGTACATGTAGAGATATGATCGTCAGCGCTATTCGGCACGCACTTGATGATGATAAAATATTAGCCTGTTAAAAAAACAAAAACAAAACATGCCTTACATAATCTTGTAATGCAGCTCCAGTTCTCTGTTCTTCTTTTATGCGAAAATGTTCAGTAGAGATATGCCATGTCCGTTTACTTTTAAATAATATCATCATAAATTTTTTCTACGCGTATGATTGGTCCGAAGTCAGCGTTTGAAAGCACATAACAATTAATATTACATTATCAATGGTCATATCTTAAACAGCATGTGAACGTTATTTGAATGTTTCCGATCTGAAGGAATATTTACGATAAAAGTTTTTGGCGCCAGGAACGATTGTCTTTCTGTAATGTTTATAGTAAATAACTATACATTTGTGTGCACTTGCTGCAGAAATAATTAAAATCACAACAAGCCAATTTCAAGAGGTGGTTATTCTTGCTGATGCATTGTCTGCCTACAAGTTGTTTAATGGTGACCGAAATGCGGTATAGAAGACCTGTTCGCTAAATTATTTTGGACACCATTCATTATGCATTACGATTGTTGTTTGGCTTTCACTTGGTTACTATTTATATACTTGCAATCGCATACCAAAATTAGCCAAGGCGAGTCCAAGTGTATACATAGTAACCAACTGAGGGCCAAACAATTGTCATACTACGTAATGAATAGCGAAATGAATAGCGAGCAGGTCTTCTATAACTCCCCACGGTGTCGGTTTAATCATGGGCCAGGAGGCCGAAAATCTTGGTATCTATTGATGCGACGCTACTGAAAATAGATGGGAACACACATTGATATTTGTGGTCAGGTAATGATAACATTCCTATAATTCAAATAAAAGCATGTAGGAATGTAACCGTTCCTTATAAAATAGTCAGATGGTTTGGGATTTAAAAAAGCAATATAACCATCGCTAAGATAATTTATCATAATAAGATGGCCCCCACCAGACACTATAGTCATTACACTATGTATTATATCATAATAAGATGGCACTAACAGACAGTATAGCCATTACACTATATAGTTGCTCATAATAAGATGGCCCTTAACCGGCACTATAACAATTACACTGTAAAGTTGCTCATAGTAGGAAGCTACTAATAGGCACTATAACCAGTATATATCAGGCTAATAATTCGGTGGTCCCCACAAAGGTGCTATAACGATTACACTATACAGTTGCTCATAATAAGATGGACCTCCAAATCAATTCAGTTTTTATAACTTCGATAATATCTAGTCGTACCTTGAGTTTTAATTATTGCACGATTGTCTACATCGTTGCTAGACGATTTCCTTGGTCGTAACGTGGTAATTATTAATGGTGTATATCGTTGAAATTATTGATAACTTGCCCGTGGCAGTTTTCGGGGTCTGCAAGGTGGCTGTAAATTCCCATGGATGTTATTGATGCCTTTAAGTTGGCTGTCCAATTCCATGGGTGTTTTCGAGGAATGCAATTTGACTGTCCCAACCTGTGGTGTTTTTTTTTTGGGGGGGGGGGGGGGGCTGCAAGTTTACTGTGCTATCCTGTTGTGGGTCAAAGTGACTTGGAAGCCATTTTGCAGTTAGTTGTGTCTCCAAGAAATTTTCAGACATCGCAGACCATCAGTAAACCATAACTTAACGCATGTTGTCCTAACTACATCCTACAAATCTGCAAGAGTTCTAGAATGAACGCAGAAGACGAAATAGATTTATTACATGCTTAGTTCGTAACAGAATTGATTTTTATCTCAACAGAAAAAAGTGTGTATACTTCTCACAGAAATCGTTCATAGAACTCCCACCGGAAGTGATAAACATCAAATGATTGTTTTATGTCATGTCAGAAAAAAAAATATAATAACATAAAAATGTATAATCAACTACAAGAAGAATTTGATAGTTTTGTATAGATTTTCAAAGAACGATAGAAATTAAAAGGTAATATCTTGTTTCTTAATAAGGATGATAGAAGCAAAGTTATGGCTGGTTGTGTATCTTTGAGGACTTTTTATGATACAATGTTTCCATTAGTGTTTCTTCCTCTCTTCTTTCGCTCGCAGAGATCGTGCTTATATCTGAAGTTTTGTCTCTCAAATACACTTGACTATGTTTTGTAACTCATACAGAGGTCCGTATACATAGGCACTAACAGCAGTCCAGCAGAGAAAATGTACGACATTAAATACTCGAGATAAGACACACGAGTTACCAAACTAGACACATTGAGAAATAATGAAATAAAGAGACGAACATGTATAAGACCATGCACATAACACATTGAGGAGCAACAGATAAAATGGTTTGGACACATTATGAGAATGAGCCATAACCAGCTACCGACAAGAACAAATACCGTGAGAAGCTCCAGATACAAGGCCAGTAGAAGCCATAGAAAAAAGATGGAAAGATAATACGAAGACAACGCTGAGAAAATATGAATTCAACATAGCCAAGGCGACACATCTGGCCTTGGATAGACACCTAAATCTCCCAGTCATCACTAATACACTTAACGGCAAGCATGAATATTCTGACCATCATCCACCTGTGGATAGACAATAGAGAATTTACAAACGTATGTAAATGTTTTTAAACCAATGTTTTAAAACGTTTTTCTTCGATTCTTGTGTTTTTGTGCGAGTGTGTTTGTCTCAGCATTCCATATTCTGGGTATTCTTAAAGATTATGCTGCCCTGTTGCCTGAGTCGCCTGTCCACATGGACGTGTCACCAATATTGAACATTGCATAAATCTGGATGCGGAGTCGGCTCTCATACTTTGGTTGTTATATTGTATCAGAATTGGCTTTCCCGTTGTTTTTATCATTATGCTTTTATTGATGGCAAGGTATTGACATATTTGATTGATCATAAGCAGCACCTTCCATAGCCGGACGATCCACTATTTCATTTCCAGGTATCCCACAGTACGATGGCATCTATTGCGTAGCTTACGTAGCGTTTCTACTGTAAACGTCGTAATGGCTAACATATAGAAACAAACACAGTTTTAGCAATAACGATAAAAACAAGGTTCATAACTAATGAGGGTTGACATCATCAACATAATCATCTTTCCATCACTTGGTCTTCCCTATTGATTCGCTGAACACTCCAGGATTCTAGGCTGGTTGATTTGCCTGAGCCAGAGACATATTTCAGCAATCAGATATATCACTGCACAATCGTTGTAGATAGATAAAGGATTGTCACACTGGATACATCAACACACAATACTCTCTAAAACATATCTGTCCTAGTCGTTCGGTTTAGTTTAGAGACATTATGCCTGCACACTATCTGTATGTTGTCAATCCAACATTTTCTATGATCGAATATTCTCTTTCCACCGTTAGCTATTTCTTATACAATGATTGTAGATATCTCAATATACATAACAGGAAGCTTGCGACGTTTCACTGCCATCTAAAGCGGTTCTTAATAACCTGAAACTTTGTGTATTTGTTTCGGAGCGAATATATTGTTATGTTGTTCTGCACAACTAATATGTAACTGACGTATGTAGATCGTATATTTAATATGTAACATCCGATCAGCAATTGGCTACACACTTCCTGTACATGCAATATCAAACAAAAGCCTCCTACAGAGATTGGACAAAGTTCAAAATAACGCACTACAATTTATATGCAGTGCCATGAAAACCACCGCAGCTGATGCATGTGAGATCAACACAGACATAGAACCATTGCACTTAAGAAGAGAACGAGTGGTAGTATTTGAAAGATACATGAAAATGTACACCACCGAAGAAAATAGAAAAATGATAAAACAATTGGCCGGAAAAACACAGAATATTCAAGACATCATTCCTCAAAAAGAGAAGCAAGCAACAACAAAAAAACACCACCTGCCAACAAATAGAGAACATGAGGAAAAGATGAACATTGAACCGCCCTGCAAACAAGCAATAACTCCTACCATAATGACATAACTCTCTGACCGCTAGACATTCATTAACACTCTAACCCCATTCCCGAAAACCATTGCCCTAGAAACAATCCATACATACCCACCAGAAATAATACATGTAATCACAGATGGATCCGCACAAAACGATACCACAAATGCTGGATATGGAGCAGTGATAAAATACCTGAACACAGACCCAGATAACTAACCAAAAATATTCAGCCCATGCGGAGATATCTGCTCTAACTACACAGCAGAGATAATAGGAATCCAGAAAGCTCTGACTCTTATTTTGGACTTACGGAACTACTCCACCTGAAGACATAGTCTTATTCTCAGACTCAACATTAGCACTCCAGACCCTGGAGAACAGAAAAACACTCACTGGTTGCAATATAAATAGACAAATTACCAGCTATGGTCTACATCATATGACGCATAATTCACCCTCCAATAGAAACTTGGGCATGCCGGAGTCTCTGGAAGCGAAACGTCTGATACACTATCTAAGAGAGGTAGTGCCGCCACCCCCCCTCCCCACGTTTCACCGTTTTCCCCAAAAATCTCACTACAATAATGCAAACAAACCTAAGAAATAGCTATAGACATGAATGGCTACAACAGTGGACCAACTCAAAAACTGGACGCTCACTATATGAACACCAACAGAAACCACACTCAATGGAACCTCTGAGACAACTCGATAGAGCAAACCAGAGTCTCACATTCCAACTAAGAACAGGCGACGCCCCCATAAATAAACTGAACAGAATAAATCCATTACACGGACCAAATTTCAGACACTGTAAACCACAAAAGGAGACTGTCGAACACCTACTACTGTATTTCAGCAAAGTGGAAGAAATAAATGGAAGGGGAATACGAACATGATGCAATACATCGGGCGGGCAGGCGTGCGGTCGGGCGGACGGACGGACGGACAGACAGACAGACCGATAGACAGATAGATAGATAGATAGATAGATATATAGATATATAGATATATAGATAGATAGATATAGATGACTGGATGGATGGATAGATAAATAGATAAATCGATATATAGTTAGATAGATAGACATTTAAAGTTAACATTGAACATCACTAAGATATAATTGGCACAGAAGCACTATAAGCAATTATGAACTTTATGATTACATTTTTGCTTACTTAAACTTATTTCTCTTTACTGTAGGTGATTTTGCATATCGATCTGTCTAGCTTTCAAACAGTTATTAAATAGTGTCTTCTACTTTCTACTAATTCTTTTAAAAGCTAACTTCAGTATCTACCTTTCTGTGGTCAATCAAAACAAATCCATGACGGACCACTCAACTGTCCTTATTGTCTTAGTTACCTCTTAGCGAAAACATATAAACAATTCCGTAAAATAATGTAACTTTACCTCAACCCAAAATATATGTATATCAATTTTTTAATTTGTGTGTTTTGTTAAGTATTTAAGTTACTTAATATAATATGAAATTTGAAATGATATATCATTTGATATACTATTAATAAGAAATTATATTAATTTATGTTAAGTATTTCCAATCCCTATAAGACCACACACTTTAGAAACTACTGATATAGACAACACAAGATAATGAAACGTTGGAGATGGTCACTTACTCGCTTACTAACTTACCTTCTCACACATCTACACGTTCAGTCAACCCAATCTCAAACTCACCCATATAATCCCTCACCCAAAACACCCAACTTATAACGGCCTACCGCTTTCTCATTCACACACTCACTCACTTGTTCACTGAGCAACGCACTGACACACACTAAAATATTCGCTTCTTATTCACTCACACACTCAAACATTCGCTTATTCACTCAATAACTCACACACATTCGCTTCTTTACTTACCAATGTACTCAATCCCACATACAAACATTCGCTTCTTTACTTACCAATGTTCTTAATCCCACATACAAACATTCGCTTCTAATCTCACAACATCACTCACTCGCATTCATTCGCTTCTTCACTCACACATTAAAACAATCGCTTCATTACTCACTAACTCACTCACTGATTTGTGCACTTCCTCACTAACTAACATCCTTAATCATACATTCAAACACTCCCGTCTTCACTCACACACTCAAACATTCGCTTCTTCACTCACACACTCAAACATTGGTTTCTTCACTCACACACTCAAACATTCGCGTCTTCACTCACACACTCAAACATTCGCTTCTTCACTCACACACTCAAACATTGGTTTCTTCACTCACACACTCAAACATTCGCTTCTTCACTCACACACTCAAACATTCGCGTCTTCACTCACACACTCAAACATTCGCTTCTTCACTCACACACTCAAACATTGGTTTCTTCACTCACACACTCAAACATTCGCGTCTTCACTCATACACTCAAACATTCGCTTCTTCACTCACACACTCAAATATTCGCTTCTTCACTCACACACTCAAATATTCGCTTCTTCACTCACACACTCAAACATTCGCGTCTTCACTCACACACTCAAACATTCGCTTCTTCACTCACACACTCAAACATTGGTTTCTTCACTCACACACTCAAACATTCGCGTCTTCACTCACACACTCAAACATTCGCTTCTTCACTCACACACTCAAACATTGGTTTCTTCACTCACACACTCAAACATTCGCTTCTTCACTCACACACTCAAACATTGGTTTCTTCACTCACACACTCAAACATTCGCTTCTTCACTCACACACTCAAACATTCGCTTCTTCACTCACACACACAAATATTCCTTCTTCACTCACTAACTCACACAACCAGACATTCACACCTTCACTCACTAGTTCACTCTCTCACAAACTCATACATTGACTTCTTCACTCACTAATTCACTCACTGATTTTCACACTTTCTCACTCAATCGCACATTCATTCTTCCACCCTTCCGCTCATTTATTCAGCACCTTACTACCTCACCCAGACTCACCAATTCATCCATACTCACACACACACTATTCTATTAATTCACACACAGACGCACTAAACTAATTCACCCAATCACTCACTATTTTACCACATGCAAACAAATATGGGAACAATTTCTCTCAATTCAAAAGTGTAATCTGAATGTTTTTTGCAACAAAACGTAATATGTGTAAAGGGCGATGTGCGCAAGTTGTCGTGCTAGAAGAACTCTTCAGAACAATAATGAAGCTACATGAAGGCGACAAATGTTGTATTTGAGGATAAACTGGCCTGTCCGACATTTCTATCGATTACCTTTTGTATTTAAGCGTCCCTTCAATTCTCATCGTCCTAAATCTGTACAAAATAAACGCTCGGAGCTTTCTAATCATTAAATCTGTGTGCGATGTTTGTTAAACACATTTGGAATACGTAAATCTATTTGGAGATTGATTTGAAAAGAAAATGTATCATGCATAAATCTATTGATAAATTGTTTGTTTAATAAAATGTCTCACACATAAATCTATTTGTATTTTGATTGTAGAATAACATGTTTTATGTATAAAATATATTTATAAAATGATTGTTAAATAAATGTCATATGCATAAAAATGTATTTGTCAATATATTGTTACATAAGATTTCTGATACATAAATATGTGTGTAAGTTGGTTGCTTAATCACTTGTTGCATGGATAAGTACATTTGCAATTTTACTGTTGATCCAAATCTATCATACAACTATTTGCAAACCGATTATTAAATAAAATTACTTCTGAAAAAAAATCGTGCGTGTAAAGTGTTTGTTACACTAAATTTTCATAATAATAATGCTCAAGTCTTTGAGAATTGACTTCACTGTACTCACATCGCGAACAGCTCAATAAAACGCTATGTGAGATCCCAGAAAGCCCAGCTTGAATTCCACATATATAAATATATTTGTGAAATAGTTGTTAAACAAACATCTATATCTTGAACATATATAATATATGTATTGTAAAATAAGTTACAAACTTTTCTTTATTAAAAAGACAATTGATATTTACTCTGTAAACGAAATATCGCGTGAATGCATTGTACATTAATTGCTAAAAGTTCTAAAATATTTTTCTGTTCATTATTTTGGAGCAATTCTTGCAGATATGTTATACAGTACATTTCACATTTCTGAAACGAAACGTTGAGGAAACGTATTTCGTAATTAATGTATTTGGGCTAATTTGCAAATACTTTCTGCTACGCAAATACTGTTTAAAATACATTTTTGTAGCGAGTATGCCAGACGAATCTGT
Organism: Meghimatium bilineatum; assembly: GCA_034231615.1. NCBI lineage: Eukaryota > Metazoa > Mollusca > Gastropoda > Stylommatophora > Philomycidae > Meghimatium > Meghimatium bilineatum. The sequence continues at coordinate 90,787,269 of CM067298.1, forward strand.
TAGTAATAAATTATCATCTTTTTTTCATTTATTGAAATATACGTAATACGTAATACTACTAAAGTTGCAAAATAAAAAAAAACTGTAGAAACGAAGAACATATGGCTTCACTGCAACAAAATAACAAACCTAATTGTCCTTAGAGCCTGCATACTCCCAGTTCCAATATAATGATATGGATCTTGGACAATCGCCAATAAAGTGAGAAACAAAATTGCAGCATTTGAACAAACATGTTACAGAATAATCCTCCTATTTCCATGGAACACAAAGATCACTTATGTAGACATTCTGAAATAACTAAAAGTACAATAGAACTAAACAGAAGGCTCTGTCTAGAAATTTACAATATATTGGATACATCAAACAGCACGGTAGCATAGAAAAAACCATAATGGAGAGAACGATGCCAGGGCAACGACAAAAAGAGGAAGACAACGAAGGACATAAACATCTCCTGATAACATTACAATCACAGAAGTGAGAAGATTGTCTCACGATCGAAATGTTTGCTAACGCTGTGATGACTGCTACATCCTGTCCATGATATGCTACCTTATGATAATATGAACATGAACATTCATCAACATCCTGTTCCCACTTTGATATCCTCCCGCATCCTGTTCATACTTTGACATTCGTCCAGATCCTATTCACAAAATTATGTCATTATTTTATTATTTACTACATTTTCACCACATTTGTTTCTCATTCGCAACCACATCTTCCACACACTCAAGTCACACAACAATCAATATTTTAATAAAACATTTGTTTTCCTGATAATACGTGTCACATTAGCAATAAACTTTAATGAAAGAACAAATGTGTCATATATCTTAACAAAGAATTCTCGCTTGAAAAGTCCCCAATATAACAAGAGTGAGTGTGCACAAATAGCTAGATTAACAATTCAGGACTGATTATTTTTATCATCGAGTTAATCAGATTCCATGAGTTGATCATCAACATAACCATCAACATCAACGCACTAAGTATTATTATTATTGTTATTATTATTATTATTATTGTTATTATTATTATTATTATTGTTATTATTATTATTATTATTATTATTATTATTATTATTGTTATTATTATTATTGTTATTATTATTATTATTATTATTATTATTATTATTATTGTTATTATTATTATTATTGTTATTATTATTGTTATTATTATTATTGTTATTATTATTATTATTGTTATTATTATTATTGTTATTATTATTATTGTTATTATTATTATTATTATTATTATTATTATTGTTATTATTATTATTATTGTTATTATTATTGTTATTATTATTATTGTTATTATTATTATTATTATTATTATTATTGTTATTATTATTACTGTTATTATTATTACTGTTACTATTATTACTATTATTATTATTATTATTATTAGTATTATTATTATTATTATTGTTATTATTATTGTTATTATTATTATTGTTATTATTATTATTGTTATTATTATTATTATTGTTATTATTATTATTGTTATTATTATTATTGTATTATTATTATTATTATTGTTATTATTATTATTATTGTATTATTATTATTGTATTATTATTATTGTATTATTATTATTATTATTGTTATTATTATTATTATTATTATTATTATTATTATTATTATTATTATTATTATTGTTATTGTTATTGTTATTGTTATTGTTATTGTTATTGTTATTGTTATTGTTATTGTTATTGTTATTGTTATTGTTATTGTTATTGTTATTGTTATTGTTATTGTTATTGTTATTGTTATTGTTATTGTTATTGTTATTGTTATTGTTATTGTTATTGTTATTGTTATTGTTATTGTTATTGTTATTGTTATTGTTATTGTTATTGTTATTGTTATTGTTATTGTTATTGTTATTGTTATTGTTATTGTTATTGTTATTGTTATTGTTATTGTTATTGTTATTGTTATTGTTATTGTTATTGTTATTGTTATTGTTATTGTTATTGTTATTGTTATTGTTATTGTTATTGTTATTGTTATTGTTATTGTTATTGTTATTGTTATTGTTATTGTTATTGTTATTGTTATTGTTATTGTTATTGTTATTGTTATTGTTATTGTTATTGTTATTGTTATTGTTATTGTTATTGTTATTGTTATTGTTATTGTTATTGTTATTGTTATTGTTATTGTTATTGTTATTATTATTATTGTTATTGTTATTGTTATTATTATTATTATTATTATTATTATTATTATTATTATTATCGTTATCGTTATCGTTATCGTTATCATTATTATTATTATTATTATTATTATTATTATTATTATTATTATTGTTATTATTATTATTATTGTGATTATTATTATTGTTATTATTATTATTATTATTATTGTTATTATTATTATTATTATTGTTATTATTATTATTATCATCATCATCATCGTGAAGTTCACAGAGGGTGTAGAATTATTTTGTTTATCCAGTTAATGAGACCAGATGTGTCAGTTGAAGACGTCACTACATTTCGCTTAACTTTCCACTATTGTCAGAAACTCTCTTCGTCCTTGTCAAGCTGTTGATAAGGGGCGGGGAGGGGGGAATTAGCGTGTTCAACCACCCTTCCCCAAACGCTCTTTTAGGCAATCAGGAAATGCCTATTAGTATTATGAATGGAGCCAGAAATGGGTGACATCCACACCCTCCCTTTTACGCCCAAATATTTGTAAGCATTTTACGCATTTTGGTTCATATAAGTTTTCATGAAAATGACGTAAGTACACATGAAAATGACGTAAGTACACAGGAAAATGACGTAAGTACACAGGACAATGAACAACTGATTAATTTTGGTCATCACCCCCCCCCCTTTTTTTTTACTCAAAACACATTTACCGTCTTTGTCCTAGAATAAGCCTGGATCTCAATATTTTTGCACTATCTATGTGATGTACTTCTGGTTGGTTGGTTAGTTGCTGATCCAGCGGTCCATGGACTCATGATATACTTCTCATGCGATTTCATCTCTTCTGTTCTATGATAGCCTCGATTAATCTCAGATGTTAGTTTGGCACCAGGACTTAGGAAGAATGCGACTTTAGTTTGTATGTGCGCAGTGGGAAAGGTGACAAGCTTCTCTAGACTTTTCTCTTTCTATCAGACCCAGAAGATTTCAAATATAAAACAATGACTTGATAAGAAGGCCTCTACTCAGACGATTAATAATGTGTGTGGTTCTCGAGGAATGTACATACCTGTGCAGTGTGTGTGTTGTTGTTGTCGGTGTGTCAATCAACCGGTTTATATTGATAGTAGCTTCAGAATATACACAATGGTGGTCTTGACTAAAATCGTATCATTTTAAGGATGCTATCTGATGGAATTTGGAAAACGTGGTCATTAATTTTGAGAGGCGAATATGTGCCATCTGAGAGGACATGGTTAAAATCTCGGTGTGCTGTCTAATGATGTTTCTGCTCATACGATGGTCTATGTATGTATAAATGCGTGTCTATATATATATATATATATATATATATATATACGTATGTATGATGTATGTGTATAAGTAAATGTGTACGTATGTGTACGTATGTGTGTATGTATATATGTACTCATGAAAGAGTGTATGTACGTAGAAGATATGTTCCGCAATCACGTCTACATATTTCTAATAATATGAAAGTCTAAAACCATTTGAGATGCCTAATGCTGGCTTACATTTTGACCATCTAACTGCATACCTTCAGTAAGACTAGGGCTGTTATTACTATCTCATATTGAGATTGCTATGAAGTTAATCCAATCTACTCTTTTGCACTTGCAGTTTGTTAATGTAGACTTTCTACACATACATATTGTCCGGTTCTGTGGCGAAGTTGTATAGAGTTCGATCCCCGCCATATGCATTTGAGAAAGCAATGGTAAACAACTGAGCGTGTATATATTACCTAGAAAATCACTACAGTCAAAACATTCTGGGTTGCTGGCTACGTCCTGAATATGATACTGTACCAGATATATATATAATAATATAAATATTAATAATAAAATAATATATACAACATATAGCCAACGTAAGAGCATTATATTTGGGTGAAAATATTTCTCTTTAGCTTAGGAAAACAGTTCGGTATTGTTCTTTTTCCCCCTAAATCCTATGAGGAATTTACTTTATGTATTCTTGTGCAGTAAGATAACATATTTTATTTATTTTCACTTCTGCTGTTTTCGTCCATTCTCATCCATATATAAACACAAATAGTAGACATCTTGTGACTCGTATTTATTTTTTGAATCTGCTTTGCTGAGAAAGATTTAAACAATTTTTGTCTATTTCATAAACGCTATATTTGATTTGTTGATAGTACGGATGGTATTGTCGTACTCACATTGTACAACGTGTTTGTTATCCGTATCCTTTTTTTGCGAGCAGGATTATTGACATTGTAAATACTTGAAATGGATTGCGACATATCTGTTGGTTTATATAGTGAAGGATTATGTGCCAGTTATGTGTTTGAGCCCACGAGCTTTACCGGCACAACGACTAGGGTCGGCATTCGGTGTATAGTTGTGTTTATGTATGAGAGAATATGGTTTGCCAGGGATACTTATATCATGTACAGTGTGTGTGTGTATGTTTGAGAGATTAAGGTTTGTCAGTGATACTTATATCACATACAGTTGTGTGTATGTATGAGAGAATAGGTTGTCAGCGGGCATTTATACCAAGTACAGTTAGTTGTGTGTATGTATGAGAGAATAGGTTGTCAGCGACTCTTATACCAAATACAGTCGTGTGTATGTATGAGAGAATAGGGTTGGTCAGTGACTCTTCCTCTACGTAAAGGCCAATCATGGCAGTATTTTCAACTTCGCTGAGGATAGGTTGGAGAAGGGGGATATAATAAACTAAATCATTTAATTCCATTACGGAACACTTATTTTTCTAAGATTTCCACTATAGTCATTAGTGTATCGTAAAAATGGAAAGATGTTGCCTATTTTAGTATTTGATAATGCGGAGCGCGGTAGCCTAGTGGATAGTGAGCTTGCTTACTATCATCTGGTTACAGCGTGCCAGGTTCGAAACCACGTCCCGACATTTATAAAAATCAGGGTTCTGATTTCTCAGCTGTAAATGAGTACCTGACGCATGAGTTAGGGAAGGGAAAAAAACAGCAAGGTGGGGAACAGGCCGCCCCACCTAATAGTTGCTGCGGTTTAGTACATGACGAGTTATCTTCATCCCCGACGGCATGAGATGCCATGAATATGTAGATAACCAAATGGTCAGAGGGTGTCCGACAAAGTGGATGGTGCCGCAGTAACCTAATGAACAAATAGTAACGCAAAATGAGGTAAACAGGTTTACCTCATGAGATCTACCATTTTTAATGCTAAATAGCATAAATTATTTCCCATAGGGCCATACTAAATCTATCCCCTACCGTTTTAAGGAGTTGGCCAACGGCAAAGTGTAAAATTAATATTGTGATGAGACAACGTTCTCTATTAACTAAATATACCACAATAGTTTATTTTATTTGCGTAGAAAAACCCAATACATATTTGACGTGTTTACGTTTTCTATGTTTGACGAATATTTGCAGGTCAAAAGAAATGTCAGTAAAATAATAGTTTACAAAAATACATTCCAAAGAATTGTTATCTTTGACAAGTTTATTCCATTCTATATTTGGTGAGTGTTTGCAGAGATGAAAATTAAGGGGCAATAGAGGTTCTGTGGAAGAATACCGCAAGTACATTAGATAGCTAAGGTTGAGAGTTTGTTGAAGATACACAAAAAAACGAAAGAAATGTTTACGTGCCAACATAAAAAATGCTAATATTAATTTTTGAAAGTTTTATGAAAACGTGAAAAGAGGAAGAGTGAGTGGGGGAAGAGTTGGTTGTGAAAACAAAGGTGTAGTAACAGTTTGAATGATTGAAGTAAAAAGTGGTTAGAGGGCCATAGAGTGAGTAATCAGAAAGGCCACCCAATGAGTGATCAGAGGGGCCAAAGAGTGTGTGATGAGGCCACATTGTGAGTGATCAGAGGGCCACAGAGTGAATGATAATAACAGTGACAATGACTGTGATGATGGTTGTAATGATGGTGATAATGATTATTATGGCGGTGATGATGATTATTATGGCGGTGATAATTATTATAATGACGGTTATGATGATTATAATGGCGGTGATAGTGATTATAATGAAGTTGATGATTATTATAATGAAGGTGAAACTGATTATAATGGAGGTGATGATTATTATAATAAAGGTCATGACTATTATAATGAAGGCGGTGATTATTATAATGAAATCGATGATTATTATAATGACGGTGATGGTGATTATAATAACAAGCATGTCATGGGCAGAACCGTAATAAAGCACCAACGTCGACAAATATGTCATCATTGGCTCAAATATATCTAATATATATGTAATATATCCTGAAATATATCTAATATATATCTAATATCTAATATATCCTGAAATATATCTAATATATATCTAATATCTAATATATCCTCAAATATATCTAATATATATCTAATATCTAATATATCCTCAAATATATCTAATATATATCTAATATCTAATATATCCTCAAATATATCTAATATCTAATATATCCTCAAATATATCTAATATCTAATATATCCTCAAATATATCTAATATATATCTAATATATATCTACTATATATCTAATATATATTTAATATCTAATATCTAATATATCCTCAAATATATCTAATGTATATATAATATCTAATATATCCTCAAATATATCTAATATATATCTAATATATAATATATCCTCAAATATATATAATATATATCTAATATCTAATATATCCTCAAATATATCTAAACAAAACAAGCTAACATATTTTTGACAAATAAAACGACACAATTGTTTAGAGAGATAAATCGTGGAAGATACGATTCCAGGGAAGAGAACAAGAGGCAGACCAAGACTGCGACTGACGCGTGTTATGAGAGACCTTCTGAATATGACATTGGAATAAACTGGAGAGACTGCATAGACCAGTTTGGATTATAGAGTGGCAGTGAGGACAACATTATGAAAAGATAACATCACATCATCACATAGAAGGAAACGCAAGTATACGAGAAAGAGCCTATAAGAAAAAAAAACAAAGCTAAAATTTTCTCAAAACAACTTCGGGCACATATAGAAGTGAACTAGTATTTTGCACCTCATGTACCGTTGATGCACGCTCGAGTGGCAACATTGGACATTCTAATTCAGGTTGCAATGAATGGTGTTATTCTCTTATTTCGAGGTATGTCGTAGTAGGCGACTAAGAAATGTTAGGGGAATGTGGTGACAGTCTGTCAACATCAGTTTTCTTGCATACCTTGCCTCAATTAATAATTTTTGTCTTCTGCCAAATGGCTTCAATGTATGTCAAAGACATCTAGACCTCCGGACATTGCATCGTTGATCTTACTGTGTTGCAGATTTTTAAGTGGCTGGTCAACAGATCTAAAAGAAGAATGTTGAAATAATAGTTGACCCAGAAGTATATACCAAGCTCCTAGCAGGACGTGATGGTCCTGTGATAAAGTAGCATTGGAATGCGCCCTGTTGGGGACTGAATAATCCCCACCCTCTACCCGAACATAACCATGCCTTTGGGGCAACAATACGTTCACCTATCGAGTGTGCCATTGGTTACTCAAATTATGATGGCTTTTGTCAGGAAGGCTATATAACTATCTGCTACCATCTAAAGTGATTATTTCATCATCATCATTATTAAGACACGTATCTCTCGCTCTCTCTTTCTCCAGGATAGCTCTACGTGATGAATCATTCATCTGGGCTAACCCGACTGTTAATTGGTTACTTTGCGCATACTTCGTGTAAACCAATGAAAATCACGGAGAAGTAAAGTATAGTCACTTATCCATGACGATACTGGATTTGCGAACAAGACTACTCTGGTGATTGTATTTCTTAAAATATGCAGAGCGGATTTTATTAATTTCAAACTGGGTTCACTGTAATACTTTAGAAAAGTAGATCCCACCATTGACGATATAGGCACTAAGGGGCCCAGCTATTTGCTAGAAGACCACGAGTATATAGAACGTGATAATTTAGTGGCATTGGAAGCGTTTATGAGTGCACAAAGTAACTATATGAAATTCTTCGCACATATAAAGTAAGGAACACATGATAATACACATTGACGAGTATTAAAATGTTATTTTTGTATCGTCGGCAGGGGAGGGGGGACGGGTGGTCGGCACGTAAATAAATGTTACCTGAAAGTGGGCCACGTGTAATAAAAGGATGAGAGCCACGTCTTTGGAACAATACTTCTAAAAGTGGGTCATGTGGTCCCCAAAGAGGACCAATCTTGAGAACCTCTGACTGGTTTACACTATTTGCATCTCTCCATTAATTTATATATACATTATATATTTCGTTTGCAAATAGAGGAGGTATTGGAGGAATGTTCACAGGAAAAGTACTGAATAATGTCTCTTTTTTTGTACATGTTTCCGATATTAATCATCAAATCCCAACATCAATAGCTTCATTGAACTGTATGATTCGATTTAGATCGTTCGTAGATCCCCTCAGGTTCTGAAATAGCGCCGTCTCGGTATGCCGTATTGTCTCCATTCGTTCCCAGAAGAGACTATATGTATAAAGAATGGGATCAGCAATTTCTGGACTTAGTCTTGAAGTTCTCGTGTCTCACATATCTTAATATCTCTGTATCTGAAATTGCATCCCCTGTTCGGAGTCTGTTCTCTGAGTTATTAGAAGTTGTCTTCTGCGTTAGATCTCAAACATCTGCTGGTTAGCACGATAAGGTCCATAGAACTGAAAGCGTTATGTTATGATTTTACATCATAGTTGCGATATGCCAGTATATGTCTTTCGGCTTGGGATTAATACATCCGACTGCAGATGTTTTTCAATCATACCGTTTCATGGGATGGGGGAACCAACTGCACCCTAACCTTCATTAATTGTCTTTTAAGACATGAATGACAAGTTGCAATGTTACTACTCTTTACTCTCATTTAGTGTCTCGTCAATAGACTGATCACACCATTCTTTCGGTTCTCGATTCAGAAGCGTTTTCTTGTACATTTTCTGAAGTTATAGTATAAGCAGTTGTCGCCTCGTAATATAAAGTGTTAGCTTTACGCTGGAAGGTGTTACTGTCAATCCGTAAAGTGTTAGTTCCAACGTACAATTTTAATTAGTAAAGTATTAGTTTCATCTTATAAAGTATTAGTTTCAATCTATAATGTGTTCGTTGCAATCTACAAAGTGTTAGTTGCAATGTATAAAGTGTTTGTTTAATCCGTAGAATGTTAGTTAAGTGTTAGGTTAAATTAAAATAATATAGTTTCAATTATTTCTTCTGATTTATTCGTCCATGACATGAGTCAATATTTTCATATTGTTTCTACTTCAGAGTGGTCATACATTCATTTCAAAACAGTTTATTAAGTTATTATATTAATCTACAGTAAAGAGTACATTGTTGTCTTACTAACATATGTGTTATGGATGTATGTGCTTGTTTCATTACACAAGCCATAATTATTTTGGAAGATTGAATTCGTCAATTAAGTACATTTTTTATATTAATACTATCTGTTTTGTTGTTGTTATGGATTAAGTAGATGTTTTTTTTAAAATCATATGTGACATTGCTATCTATTGTGTTAATATCACCTTCTATTCGTGTTGGTATGACCATTACTTGTTGGCAGGATAGTCTCTGGTAGTCTAATTATTAGATCCCTTATATAAGGACTTGTGCCACTAATGTTACATCGATTAGGATGAAGCGCATAAGGATGTCTTTATGATTAATGGGCGTTTCGATTGCTGTCTGCATGGTTTCTATTTCTGATATAAAATGTATGAAATGTTTGCCTGCGAATTTAGAATTTTTGTTTCAACGAAATTCGTAATAAAAATTCATAATTTCCGCATTCCATTGCGATCTAATTTGAGATGTGGTCAAGATATTTGTTTAATTTTTTAATGTGATCGCTGGATGGAGAATGATACGTCTGTTCCACATTGTCACATGTCTGGAAGTCAATGAGAATTGTTTATGAAATATATTATCTTCGTACTACTTTGCTGAAAGCCACATAGTGCACATACCGGGAAGTCAAGAACAATTCTTCTTTTGTTAACGTGAAACGTGATTATATTTAGTTTTAATAATATGGCCATACATGGTCTTCTTCAGGATGTTTTGCAGGGAGATATGTCACTCAGACCAGTTCTACCACATTCCCAAATGCCAAATTTCACAATAAAGGAGAGTTGCACATGTCTGTCTCGTAATGTCATATATGCCATCATCTGAAAGCGATGCACCATAACGTACATAATTGGAGACGATTAAGAGTCTCGGAGATGGGTTATGTCAACATCTGTACAGAATCAACCACTAGATTAGCACTCCTGTTGTTGACTAGTTCAATAAATCATGGGGGCACGTGATGTTCAGGTGACTGCTATTAAGTCGTGCTCCTCCTTTGACATGACTTTAGACACGCTTGAGAACCGATACGTTTACTAATTGTGTTACAAGAGCACTTGTGATCAATAGCGTCACTCCTACAAACGTATATTATTTTGTTTTGTAATTTTTCTGTTTGTTGTGTTTCATATATTTTGCATTGTGTTTTGTCAATTTTATCTTTGTTTTGATTCATCTCTAACAGTCTAATTTTTACTCTTCGGATACATATGAATATGTGAGCTATTTCATGAATTTGAATATTTCTCGTTATTTGTTATGTTGTGAATGTGTACTTGATAAAGATATTTTGGTTCGATACGTCGACTTTCGTGAGTTATCACGTGTACGTAAAGTTAGTAGCACAGTGTCATAGTACTATTTCGCAGTTTCCCATGTTTAAAGCATGACATCAATATAAAGGAATAGCGTATTCAGTGTTGACAACCCATCCATTCAGAAGCACATACCGTACGGCTTTAGACCACAATACAGTTCATTTAGACCCATATACTAAACTTGTAGATTATCATACAGCCTAGATGTAGACCACTATACCGTATATCTGTAGACCACCACACAGTGCACACGAAGGACATTATACAGTACAAATGTAAACCACGATAAACTGCTTATAGACCATAATACAGTACATAAGTAGACCAACATATAGTACATAAGCAGACCACAATAAAGTACACATGTACGTACACGATACGGTATATTTGTACATCACCAAAATGTATATCTTTAGCCACAATAATGTTCATCTAAAGTCTGCGACACCGGTGGAAGAGATGATAGGGTACAATGTATTCAGGACTTCATTCTTACAATACATGGGTGTGCTATTTTTTCGTAGTCTGTGATTCCAGGAATACGTTGTTAATGTTATTGTAAAGGCCCACAAAGGACTTTCAGCTCTGAGAGTGATGGCAACAGCTGACACTAAACAACCACAGCTCGTAATCTTATATGAGGCTCTTGTCCTCCTTGTCATTGAATATGCAGGCGCCATTATCATGGCCAGTCACACACAACTTGAGAGGCTGGGGAGAATTCAAAAGGAAGCGATGCGGATCGTCCTTGGTTGAACATGGACACACTCTGTATGGCTATGAGATTTCTCCTTGATTTTCTGAACATATCTCACAGAACAGTTCGTGTACATACCTCAGAGTGAGCTCTGACATAAGACACCCACTATACAGCGAGCGATACCTTCACATTATACCTCGTGTGAAGGAAAGCAGGCTCAAGAGAGGAAATCGTGGATGGGTCGGGCCGAGGATACCGTTAAGCATACATCCACTTCAGAAGACATAACTCATGACGAGGAATGGATACATATTCCTACGGTCTTTCAAGAGGCGGTGAATACCGTCATTACACTCAGTATAGAGTGCAGGCGACTCAGCCATGTGAGCGTGGATGCTGAGGTCAAGGCAATCTGCGAGAATACCGATGACACAGATGTGATTTACACAGACGGGTTGGTCATTCTTCACCAGCGATGCGCATATGCCTTACTGTAAGATCAAAAGGAAGAAAAGTACATGAAACCAGTGCGGCCTTTACCGCGACAAAAAGAAGAGTAAAAATGGAAGTATTCTCCGTAACGCAGACACTTAACTGGCTGGAATCGCAATCCTATTCTCATCTTGCATACTAATTAGCTCACTGAATATGACTCAGAAAATCAAAACAGATGAAGTACGAAGGTGATGGGTAGAGTCGTTATATATATATATATATATATATATATATATATATATATATATATATATATATATAGAGAGAGAGAGAGAGCTATAATGCCGGCATCATTACGAAAGCTCACACTTATCTTTGTTCCCGGACACGCGGGCTTGGAGGGAAACGAACGGTTCGACCAAATAGCTAGCCTCGTAACAACAACAGATGGTCAGCCTATGGACCGAGCAAACATACTAATTGCTATTTGTGAGTCCTCACGATCAGAGGATTTTAAGATGAATGAGAATGACTCAATATCGAGAATGCGCGAGTTGAGAGTGAGGACTGGCCATGTCCGTAGCGAATCACAGACAAATATTTCAAAAAGAGCAGCGAACCAACATAGAACTGGAACCATCAGCCGTTATAACCTGAGAGATTTACTGAAGCGGATATTTGAGTACCTATGGACGTGTCCAGTATCAGTAAGTCAGTCATTTTCTCTTTTGCCAAATTTGGCACATAGGGCGGATGTCATAGTTCTCCATGCCTGTCGGTCAGTTGCCAGGGATTGCAGGTCTTGTGCATGTATGCCTGGTGATTTTAATTCATTCATAAATTTTCTTCTGAGCGTTATTTTTGGTCTTCCCTTTTTTCTTTCCCCGTCTGGTGTCCACATGAAGGCTTGTCGTGGAATTCTATCTTCCTTCATGTACATGGCCGATGCATGTCCAGCGGAGTTTACTGATGTTCGTCACGTATTCTTGTTTTGTCTCCTCTCTTAGTATGTCGGTTGATTTGAAGTCTTTCCAATTAGTATTTGTGATGTTTCTGAGGCATCTATTCTCGAAAGCAACTAACTTATCCATTATTGCGGTAGATTTCCAACACTCACATATATATGTCAATGATGGAATCACACTTGCATTGAATAGTCGCAGTTTGATGTGTTTACTTGCGATCTTTAATCTCCAGATGTTTGGGAGTTTGTTACAGGCGTTGGAGGCGAGAGCGATTCCAGTCTTGATTTCTGAGTTGGTATCCCCGTCTGCTGCTATCTTGCTTCCCAAATAGGTAAAGTCAGGCCGGTAAAGTTCATGATTTTCATTTTATGTGTGCTTATTTGAAGGATTATCTGTTATGCAAAAAAATTGAGTCTTTCTGGTTTTTATGGAGGTCTTAGTGTATTGAACTCAGGAGCGCAATATTATCTGCGGTTAGATCTTCCAGGGTCTTATTGTTTACCAATTTGATTCCTAGCTGTTTGTGGTCTGTGCATTTTCTCATCATCCATTGAATTATGCGAAGAGTGTCCGGTATGCGAAGTGTGTCCGGTATGCGAAGAGTGTCCGGTATGCGAAGTGTGTCCGGTATGAGAAGAGGATAATCAACAGACCTAATACTTAATGTTGATCTGTAGACTACCATAAAGTACATATGTAGACCAACATAAAGTACAATGGTAGATCATCACACAATACATCTGTAGAACGTCATACAGTACATATGTGTATCATTGTACTGTGCATCTGTAGACCACGGTACAGTCGATATGTAGAGCACCAGAAGTAAATATGTAGACCACAATTAAGTAAGCTTGTAGACCACAAAAAAGTACAGCTGTACACCAATATAAATTACACCTGTATCTCACTATAACGTACATATGCATACCACAATAAAATGCACCTGCAGATCACCGTAAATTACATTTAGGGACCATTATAAATACATATGTACATCACTATAAAGTGCACATGTTGATCACAGTACAGTATAGCTGTAGACCACCGTTCACTAAAGCTGTATACCACCATACAGTACATTTGTAACCTCTATATAACCCCTATATAACCCCTATCTAACCTTGATCTAACCTCTATCTGACCTCTATATAACTATTTCTAACTTCAATATAATCTCTGCCTTTCCTCTATCTAACCTCTATGAATTCTCTATCTATCCCTATCTTGCTTCTGCCTCAGCAGATCCTTCTTTCGGGAAACGTTATCTACATTTGTGGGTTTTCACGTTGATTGCCATACAATGCAGTTTGCTGCAACAGCAGATGCCAAAATATTTGGGCCGTGTGTGTGAATACTGACCTAAGATTATGCCAGAATGCATATAAACATTTCCTAATTGAGTCCACAGTGCGCTCGGGCAGAAATGCCCTCAGGCATAAATTGTGGGCCAGTTATGGGATTATTTCTTGCGTCAAAAACTACACCCAGACACTGGATCTAATTTAAGACTTCTTCAATAGAAAGGCTGCATCTTTTCTCTGTTGGTCCCAGACTCACAAATTTAATTTTTATAAATTGATTCTGTTTTTCTTCTTTTTTTTCCTCCTGGTATTGTGGCCTTTTTACCCCTGTCGTTCTTTGCTTGTTCGGTGGCTTAGATTGATGATCGTTGGGAGTACTTCCGGGCTGAGAAATCTCGCGGCTGTTGAGAGAAAAATCGATTTAAGGCAGAGAAGATGAGACACTGTACTGATGTATACACATGCGTGCACACGTAGTTACTGTTTGCACACACTTTCATGCGCACACATCAATAACGAGCACAATATTTTTTCTTAGTATATGTCTGTCATTTCATCGTCATGTGTGTGTATCATCAACCAATCGTCTCAAACAACAGAACAGCATGTATAGTTCTCAAAAGCTCTGGCAATCGTGTCAATAGTCTTTCAAATGCATATATATCCCATATATGTCTAGACTAGTTGACTCTATAGAAACCATTAGATAAATGTGTATGTCAAAAGTAGATACTCGCGGGTTCACATAATTATGACAGCCAATGATTATTAGGGAAATAGTCAATTAGTAATTTGAGAAGGCTGAATTTCCCATTTTTACCACAAGGTCTTATACAATAGACAGTTATGATTCAATAATGTTTATCTATGCCCCGCTCTATCTCGTCAACAACATTTGCCTTCATGAGTTTGGTTTTTCCGTATAGATCATTAATACTACTCGCTGGGAAATATCGTCGTATGTTGTCAACCAATATGTGCATGCGATTTTGACTCTTTGATTGATGAGAAATGAATGAGTTGTGGCATGTAATCGTATCTTGAATTATCACGCAGCTTGCGGTGGTTTTAACCATAAGGCCTGGCGCCCACAAAGTGACTTCAAACCGTTAAAAGCACACGCGATTACGATCGTAATTGTGCGACTGTTCCAAGTAAAAAGGGTGGAACAGAACATTATTCTTTGTATGCGATCTTGATCGGCCGATTTCATACGTTTGCAATGACACGGTTTCGTAGTATTGTTTTAATATGGATCACTCGACGGTTACACATGGAATTGCGTGTTCTTGTAGTCGTTTGAAGCAGCTACCAGTGAACGTCAGGCAGTTTTTCTCAATTTTCTAGAAAGTGGTAGTAAATCATTACCACTGTTGCTCTATTCTCGATAACAGCGGTTCAATTCCGATACGTTTACATGCAGTAGATCTGGTACCATTTTCTGCTAGCTGAATGAACCACAAGGGCTTTTGCGATTACGAGAGATGCCTCACTTGTTAGCGGAAATCATACATAGATCAGCTGATCGATAGACAAAATACCTGAATCACTACATAACTTCAACTTCCAGAAGCTTGAGTCTTCCAGCTATTCAAATATAGCCAACTCAGTATATTTCCTGAAAATTAGGCTATTATGTCAATTATTTAGAATAAGTAATCATGGAAGGCATAAAGACAAAAGGAAGATCAAGACTACGATAGACATTCGAACCGAAGCGTTTTCGAATTTGGTACTGTAAGAGGCTGGACAGCCTGTACAAATCCCGAGAGGCGTACTGAGTGGCAGTGAGGACAACGATCGGCAACGACACAGCATATAGATATTAAGTAATCTTTATTTTAATCCACATATCCATTCACAGTTGAATACGTTTAGGAAACATTGCGGACAGATGATTGGGTTAATGATATTTGCCTATTCACAGACCTTGGTAAACGTATAGATAACATATGTATACATTTTAGCGCATGCAGGAAATTAAACAGTTCAACCCTAGAGGGTTTATTGAATAGATGAGTGAAGTTACATCACATACCACGTTGCCGTAAATCTCTGTTTGACAATCTTATTATATTTTGCTGTGTGTCATTGAGTTTTAGCTGGATAAAAGATTTCCTCTGCTACCGCACTGCAAGAGTAAAAGTAGATGGTAAACTACGCAAACGTGTTACTCTGCAACAAGGAGTACCTCAAGGGATCTCTCCTACCCTCTTCCTAGTATTCATCAATGATATGGGAGAGAAACTGTCACATCATATTTCAAAGGCTCTTCATGCAGAGGACTTTGCTGCCTGGAGTGCGGCAGGAAACCTATCCACTGCAAAAACCAGAATGCAGACAGCACTTGACACCTTAAGTGAATGGGCATCTGACTGGGGAGTCCAGATCAACCTCTCCAAAACGGTGACAACCATCTTCTCACTTTCAAGCCACCAAGAAAAAGCAAATCTTAAAATAAATTAAAGTGAGCTAGCACATGTGGAGAACCCTACATATCTAGGGGTCACACTAGACAAGCGACTCACCTGGAAACCACACCTAATAACCACCGAGCAAAAAGCAACCAGGAGGCTATCCTTGATGAAGGGATAAATGTTCCAGTGTTGGGTAACAACCCTAAACAGGAAGCAGGTGGCTGGAGTAACACCGGGCAAATGTCAAGATAAACAAAAATAGGTAGATGTGTTACCAAAATAAAACATAACACAACCTAACAACGAGATACAGGGACAGACGACGTTTCGACTATTAAGCCTTCATCAGGACAAACGAAAGACAACGGTACAACGAATCTTACATGGAAACAAACGTGGTTGATAGGAAGGAAAGAGGAGGAGAGATAGTGAATAGATAGTGGAGGAAGTAAATAAGGAGCGGCATATTGGGGAGGAAGAGAGTATGGGGAGAAGAAGTGAGGAGAGAAAGTGCACGGAATGAGGTGAGGAGCGAAAATGGATAAGGTGTGGTAGTAAGTAAAATAGATAAGGTTAAATTAAGATACCTCAAAAGTGGCAACACGCAATGAGTATAACGAATAGATAGCAGAGGAAGCAGAGATGGAGCAGCCTAGCAGGGAGGAAGAGGGTATGGGAAGAAGTGAGGAGGGGAAAGTGCACAGAAGGAGATGAGGAGTGAAAATAGTTAAGGTGTAATAGCAAGTAAACCAAGATAAATGAGGATAAATTCAGATACTTACCTGAAATGGCAACAGGCAATGAGTATTAGCATACAGTCGTCATGGAAACGCAAAAGAGGATGGTAGGAGAGATCAGATGAGGGAGAGAGATGGAGATGAAGAATAAAGTAGAGAAAAAAAAGGGGAGAAAAGAAAGAAACGACCGAGCAGATATAGGCAGTGGAGAGAGACTATAAGTAGGAGTAGATAATGGTGGGAAGAAAATACAGTGATAATACAATGATGTATGTAAGTGAGAGTAAAATATAAATATAGGTGATAATATATAAAAAAGAACTTATCTGATACGTGGAGAACTGGCTAGCTTGAAACCAACAGTCACACTGGTGGGTCAGGGTCAATGGACAATGAAAGCTAGTAGGCAAGTAGCGTCAATAAAGTACCAACATGCCAGATTGTCACACCACAGGAAACTACAGGAAACTAAGAGGACTACAGAAATGGCCGCAGGGAAGATTGAGCGATAAGTATAAAGGTCCAGTATTATGACGAGAGACCGACTGAAATAATAGGCAGGGCCGTAGAGAGAAACCCGAGGCGGGTAAAAGTTAAAACCGTGACTCCTACAAATAGTCATAGAGACAGATAAAAAAAGGGATGAGAGGAATGCAGAGGAGAAGAACAAGAAAAGAGAGAAGAAGAAGAGAAAGAAAGAAAAGAAAAAAAAAAAAAAAAAAGGAAGAAAAAAAGAAAAAAGAAGAAGAAAACGGTGGATAGACGTGGGCCCCGAGCCGGAAATACGCCACGCAAGGACGGGATGTGGAAGTAGGTTGGAGCCTACCGGACAC
Source organism: Meghimatium bilineatum (assembly GCA_034231615.1). NCBI lineage: Eukaryota > Metazoa > Mollusca > Gastropoda > Stylommatophora > Philomycidae > Meghimatium > Meghimatium bilineatum. Next base: position 90,805,531 of record CM067298.1, read on the forward strand.
AGCAAGGTAGGGTGGGGGACTAACACGGGGAGGCGCGTCGTGCGAAGGTATCAGGCTGATAAAGAAAGAAGGTGCAGAAGAGAAGGGTACCAGAGTAGGAGAGAAAAGGGGAAAGGAGGCAATGTCAGATGGAGGTTTTTATCCTTGATGAAGAAACTTGCAGGAACAAGCTGGGAAGCAAATGGAAATATTCTCCGAAAAGTCTACATGGGTACAGTCAGACCTGTAGTAGAATATGGAATGACAGCCTGGGCATCAGCATAAAAAACAAACACTAATCGCCTATCTAAAGTACAAAATGCAGGACTTCGACTTATCTCTGGAGGGATGAAAACCACTCCAATCCATGCAATGGAAAAACATGCAAACATCAGTCCACTGGATGACAGAAGAGAAGAAGGAGTGCTTGTTCAAAGGGAAAAAATTAAGTGCATGCCAAACCATCCGATGTATGCGCAAATTTCTAGATCAACCACAAGCAGGTTGAAAAGAACCAGCTTCTGTCACATCTCTAAAGATATCCATGAACAACATAAAGAAATCTTCACAAACCTCCCAAATGAAATTGAAACACTAACGGACTTTGAAGAGCCAGGCAATAGTCTCCAGAATGTCTCCATAATAACACAAGTTCCTGGAATAATTAATAAGGAATACCAAACTCCACCTCAACTAAAAGCATTGACACTGGAGATGATAGAAATAAAATACAATCCCAAGGATTGGACACATGTCTACACAGATGGATCGGCAGAAGGAGCAGTCAGGAATGGAGGAGGTGTGAATTTTTATAAGACTCAAAGATGGGAAGACAATAACAAAAGTTTTTCATACCGGGTTATACTCCTCTAATTTTAGAGCAGAAGCAGTTGCACTCCATCAAGCACTGAAAGCCTTCACTGAACCAGGACTGCCAAGACCAAAGAAGATAGCCATATTCACAGATTGCAGATCCCTACTGGAATCAATCCAGAGCAACAGAAACGAAAGCTTTCTGTACAACATCAGACATGAGCTAAGACAGATCAAAAAATCAACAGCTATTGCCCTTCAGTGGATACCATCACACTGAGGAATCATGGGAAATGAGAAAGCGGATGCTCTGTCAAAGGCAGGAAGTGAAATGGAGCAACACAGACACCCACTGTCTTACGGAGAAGTACAAACAATAATCCGCAACACATACTCAGCAAAGTGGAAGAAAGAAATGGAAGGGGAATACGAACATGATGAAATACATCTCCTCCAAAGATATCAAGAGACCACAATATTTCGCCTTAGAACAGGCCACTGCAGACTGTTGGGTCACCTTTATCGATTAAGGATCTCATACACAGATGAATGTCCATGTGGCTCCGGAACCCATACTCCAGAACACATACTTCAGGACTGCCCAACATACAAAGAGCAAAGACAGCAGACCTGGCCAGAGGATACAGAATTGAGCAAAAGCTATGGGGCAGCCGCTCTGACCTGGAGAAGACAGTGGACTTCGTCCTGATGACAGGTCTGACGGTATAGCATGACCACATGCTGAACGCAGAAGAAGAAGAAGATGAGTGAAGATACATCACATACCACGCTGCAGTAAATCTCTGTTTGACAATCTTACTATATTTTGCTGTGTATCATTGTGTTTTATCACCTGCTTCTCTATCATGTTTCCAATGCTCGTGATGCCCACGGCTTGTATAATAGTATACCATTTCGTTTTACAGATTGTTCTACAAATTTGGGCAATGTGCTTAATTTTGTCACACAAGAATTTCCCTTTCTGAAATCTACTTTCTATATTCCAAAATGTGTCTATTCCACTTGGAAAATGTGCTTTCAAATATGGCTTTTTATTTCCCTGACAACAACATTACCTTCTTTCTATTTTTTTGGTATACCCTCTCCAACCCTCCATCACTGAACAGTTATGTACTTAGGCTGTATAACAAACGCACAAGGCAACCCAGTTTTGAAACTGATACTCATCTGGAGTTGCTCAAAGTTGCACAGCAAGGCAGTTAATTATCACTATTGTTAAAAAACATGACAGCTGATGTATATCTCACAATGTTATATTAACACATACTACGACATTACCACTACGAGATAGAAAACATCTTACGATGTTACATCAACACATACTACTATACTACCACTATGAAATATAATACATCTCACAATGTTAGGCAATATATACCACTAGTATATTTAGATCTAAGTTCCTCGATTATGTAAACCTCTCTCAAACCTTCTACACGTCTGTTCTGCGTCACAATGTAATAGTGCAACCATGTAGCATAGTTCTCGATGTTATAATTTCTATTTCTTTTTGGTATTCCATCCACACTTGTATTGTTATCTCTTATCTAGACTGTTTCTTTATTATTATTTACCAAAAAAGACTGTATTATTAGCGTACTTATATTTCCTGCTACGACTAATGACACTTGTATTACTTTATTTTGAGAAACTGTATTGTAGTATGAAATGTGTTATGACTGAAGAGTTTCCATTTTGAAATGTGAACCAGAACATATAGACTATATATCAATATGTTAAGGACTGAAGTATTTCCACTTCTTGCACTCAGATACCTCGATCTCAATCTAATATCTCTAGTATTTCTGTGTCTGGAACTAAACGTGGAAGAGTAATATATCACATATTGAATTATGTGATTTCAGTAGGTTCTGGTGAATGGTTTACACTGTGAAATGGAAACACACAACTCATACTAGTAGCACTAGTAATTGAACTGAGATATGTACCGAACAACCTTCATTGTAATAACAGCATCACTTGCAGCAAACGACACCACTTAAGTGCTCAAGAATAGCTCAGTTCATTGATCACAGCAATTGTAGAATTAGATTCCAAACATTCTTGTGTTTTTCTAGATGTGTGTCGATTATCACCTGTAATCTTACCATTGTTCGTTTGATAATAACATGTGTTATGGTTGAACAGAATCATGGTGCCATTTATAGGCGCACACTTAATAACCCACTTGCAAATCAGACACGATATTGGATATCTAGAATAGGTAGCAGTGTTGCAGATATAATGTTGAGCAGAAATGTCAAATAAAAATGTCATAGTTTTGTAAATTGGATTAATGTTATATACAGACCAGGTTATGGTAACTTATGCTCATCAATGTCAATGTAACACAAGACAATGTGAAATGCGCTCGGATAATCATGCGCAGGTCATTGAAAAATTGGACTTGAGTTAATTATAAAATGACATTGATAAGAATCTGAAATTCAATGAACTGATATTATGAATCTTCAAGAATTTGAGTGTGTCAGCTGTTGTCTTGTCCACCATAGTTTCTATGCCGAGTATGTCATCCTTATTAAAACTGGCATAGTGCACTAGTCAATTTTGAATAGAGAGTTCACATTTTCACGAACACGTTACACAATTGTTTATAAAAAAATACTTAAACATATGTTTTAATATTTTGCATATAATATTACATTATTCATGACTTTAACAAAACTTAACATTATTTGCCTTCATAAAATGCTTCTATTTTGAGAGATATCTTCTGTAAGCAGTTTTACAATCAGATCACCCCATTTGCGCGCGCGCGCGCGCACACACACACACACAAACACCACGCACACACACACACGACGCACACACACACACAAATATATATATATATGTCATCAGTTGTGTCAGATATAATGTCAACAGATGTATGTGTTGCACACGAAATAAATGATATTTTAATTGCAATAATATGTTATACCAAATAATGATATTACCGTGCACTGTACGTCAAATCATTCTTTTGAAAACGGAAATAATATTAACGTTATTAGTCCATTTAACAGTTGTAGGTGTAACATGAAATGTGTTTGAAATTATGATTGCATAACGTTTGTTTTTGATCACATACTACATCCATAATCAGTTGAAAGTGCAGATGTATGACTTTAAAGCAGATTGCTGTACAGAGATTTTTTCAGGGAGAAAAACGAAAACGTTTATATCACGACACGGATAAATATGAAATGAAAACTTATGTTGCACTGTGTGTGAATATTACTAATTTTTTTGTGTGTGGATGGATATAATATGACATTATATCGACGCCCGTGTATTGACGGGGTCCGAAAGGGGAGCAAAGAATACCGTCACTGTTTATCTTCCACGCATGTCGTAAAAGGCGACTAAGGAGGTTATGTGATGGAGTTGGCTGTCCCATCCCATATAGGGTAAGTGACTCAAAGCCACGCTGAAGTCGGATGTGTCAGGCCGAAAGGCGCAGATATCGCAGCAATGATGTAAACCATGACACAGCGCATTCCTTTCTACGGACTACTTCCTGCTAATCTGCAGGAGTTTGAGAACGAACGCAGAAGAAGACATTGTATCTACAAATATCAGGCGAATAAGAAAAAACAGTTGATGGTTTTGACCATGAAATTATTAGATGTGAGATATTAAAAATGTGTAAATCATGTTGTCACCCTACGGAACTTGAAGTTAAATCATCTAAAGTGGTATTTCGCAAAGAAGGGTCTACACCCCACAGGGAAGGGTGGGGGATAAATTTTATTTTTCAGGCAGCAATTGGTATATAACATATTTTATTCTTGAGGTTTAGTTTTGTATTGCATGTTTAGACATTTTACTTGGTATTTTTTTTTATTATTAATAATTTTCCAGGTGATTTCTTCCTAAAATTTTTCTTATGTCATGAATCGGTTGTAATTAAGTTTCATTTTGAGAATAATGCTATTTGTTAATATACAAAAATATGAATAAGTTACATGGAGAGCATGAAAAGTTTACAAAGACGTAGATGGGATGTGGTAAAAAGAAAATGTTGGAAAACACTGATCTAAAGGAATGTTACTGATATTTGGAAAAAAACACAACAACAACTAGAACGATGTAGGGGAGTAGGTTTTACTTTTCGGAAAACTGTTTTGGGCATGAATGCAGTCTGTGAAAAACCACATCCGAAGAAAATTCCTGAGACATATGCCAACGGGAAGAATTGTAGGGTACGGTATAATATATTTATGTAGTAGATAAATTGTGTGTTAACGCAATATCATACCAATAAGAAAGGATGACAACCTACTAACAGTTTTCATAAAATAGCAGATATCTGTAGTGAAGGATAACACATTATAATTGAGCATTTCGGTAGCAGTATGAAAGCCAAGATCCATGATGTTCCAAGCAATGTCAACAGAGGATAGAGACTAAAGACTGACATGAACGGACATGTATTCCGTAAATGGATGGAAACAAAGCTTCTTCTTGATTGTTATTCATTTATTGTCATGGAAAATGAGTCCTATCATAACGCTGCAGCACATGATGATAAAGTTCAAACTACATTCAACACGAAGAATATAATACGTATTTGTTTAAGAAATGAAAATATCAGTTTTTAAAATACATTTTTGAAACCTGAATTGTTACATGTATTGAAACAAACTAAGAGGTTTCAGTGTATTGTATTGACAAATTAATTCAATCATGTGGTCACACTTCTTTTGGACTGCCAGTTTATCTTTTATATTTTAACCCCATTGGTTAGTTTAAGCTAAAATCTAAGGACCGATTGCGACTAAATACTACTCATTAAAATGTGTGATGTCCACGCTCTTACAATTGATGCCATAATCTATCTATTTGCTAAAAACTTGGTTTCTTTTTAGAGTCAGGGGTAGAAGTGTTTTATGGAGACGGCCCTCTTGTGTGCTGGGTATAT
>CM067298.1:90811367-90940028 GCA_034231615.1 Meghimatium bilineatum
TAGTGAATAGTGTTATTTTGGCGTTTAAATCGATATTTTTGTTTCTGAATAATAAATATGCCATAATAAAGATATATTGAGTTTTTTAAAACAAAAAAGTATTAGGTTATGTGTTTCGATAAACAGATACCGACAACGCGATGGATCATACTTCACCCATACAGTAACCGCTGTTTATTTGTAGGTGTTTATAAGTAACTTACTGTACTGCCTACGGGGCGTGCAGATATAGAATGCACTTTCAAACGAAAGTAACGTTGTTTTAAGCTATTACACTTATACAATTATTCATATGTCATTTGTAATTCACGTTTCTTGTAGGAAAGATCAAAGGCATTACTCGTTGTTAAGGTACATAAATAATATTAAAAGCAACATATTTATAAGGTCACTGATAATATAAATACACGAGTATTGTGCAAATAATTTCGTTATGTATGTGATCAAGGACACTAAATAAATAGTCAAGAGAATAAAGGCTTTCGAAATGAAGTGCTATAAAAGAATTCTAGAATTCTGACAATTCTCAGAAAGAGTTCTTAGGAAGGAAGGCCAACCAAGACGTCATTAAGAAAAATCAGTGTTCAAGAAGTCTGGCTTGTAAACACAATATTAAGACATTGGGTTTTTTTCAGTCAAGTTATGAGGCAGGTGACATGGAAAGAGTGATGTTAGGGGGCGATAGAAGGCAGTAGGGGCAAATGCTGACCATGATGTCGCTGGACAAAATATATTCAGGAATGCATGAATATGTCGCTAGAGGAGGCAGGCCGATTTGCCAGAGACCGTGGGAATTTCAGGGAATTCATAAGGAAGATTAAGTTCTGAAAAGAATACGTCACATAACACACATACAATCATCACATTACATCAAGTAGGTGTTTAGAAAACAGTTTCAGACGTGTTCATGAGATTATGGATGAACTAATGCTTGTTTACCTAACTTTTATGTGATTTTTGTTGTTGTTTGTCCATCACAAGTGATAATGACCATTTGTTACAACCACTTTTGAAAATTCAATTTTAGTTATGTCCTTGATTATGAGTTCGTAGATGGCTAATGAGCCCTATTCGAGCTGTAAATGTCCTTGGACAGTTCGGACATGGAATGACAACTGTAGACGGATCTTGGTCTATCCGTGACTTCTTAGCTGCTCTCCACTGTTGAGCTGCTGCATTTCTCTTCTTTTCACAAGATGATGCGCTCTTTTTAATTTTAGAACGCTATGTAGATCTATTTTGTGCAAGTTCTTCCCATGTATCGTGGTCTATTTCAAAGGCTTTCAGTGAGTATATGTGATATCTATATGTGTATACCACTTACACGTATACAAAGTTTCAGTGGAACAACAAGCAGTGATGTTGAACAAATTTCATGTCAGTGAAATTTCACAATTAGGGGTTTACAAACAACTGTCACTTAGAAGAATAGAGTCAATGCTGTCCCAGAATGTGTGTCATTCTGAATCTTCAAGAAGCTATAGAGCTATAATGTTTATGAGAGATCTCTCCAACGGGATTTATAGGTTGAGTTCCGAGTTTGAATGAGTGTTTTGCCTGCCTTTGTGTGTGCCTTTCCAAAGTGTGTTCCAATTAGATAAAAGTTAGGGAAAAATAATTGATGTATTCCTCTAATGAAATTTCAGACGACGTATTTGTTCCTGAAGTAACCGATAAAGAAGATTATGAAGTTTGTTGCAGAATGCTAATCTTCGCCAAGAGCAGTAGGAATCATTTGTTCCTGAGACAATCTTCATTGAAGATTGTAACTTGTTATTGAGATGAAATTACCGATGTAAGTACTCTTTGAAGTCCAGTGTTCCAGATACAACCTTAGGTATGGTTATATATTCTTTTATGAAGTCTTCCATTGAATCAGGTCTGCCAGGAAGTATTTTCTTTCGACTACTTGCAGTCTTATTTGGAGAAGTGTAGATGCCGAGGTCATCATCTATTGCAGTCGAGCAGATGAGAAAAATCGGAGTATCCGAAGACTATATTTACCTTGAAGAGACGAGGGAGCTCAACCCAGGGGAAACCCATTCTAGGGAATGCACCCGAGTGATTAGATTGTCGTGCAATAATATGAACACTTCATTATCAAGGTCACACCGTGTAGAATTAATATTTGTACTCGTAAACTTGTGGATAGTCTAAGAGAAAGAACTGTGAACATTTCGTTATCAAAGTCACGCCCATAGTTAGTATCCGCCCTTTTGAGATATTTTACCATCTAGAAAAGAACTAAGGAACAGTTACTATAAAGAACTAGAAAGACGGACACATCCTGAGTTAACAATTTGTTAGTTAATTAGTAAAGATAGGTAGATAGATTGACAGCCAGGTTTTTGTAAAGACAAGGAAATCTAGGCGGGGTTTTTGCCTAATTTCCAGAGATTCAGCTGATAACAAAAGTGAACAATTTATGTGGAATACTTGTTAAATGTTAACTTCTGATGTTTTTGAGATACACGTCACTCCTTTCCTGACTAACAATTGTAAGATTGGTATTAAAGGTCAATCATACCTGTAATGGCATGTGTCTTCTATACTTGTTAATCTGAACTATTAGTTAGGTTAAGTATTGCAGAAGGAGACATGTCTTTCTCATTTCAAGTATACACAATGAATCATCTTTAGAAGTACAATTACCACAAATACACAACGGAATCAGAAGGATGTCGCGGACCATTTGAAAATGTAAGTCAACAAGAGTTTTTTATTACAAGTCAAGATTATAAATAGGGAAGGTACAGTTGAGTGTGTGTTGGGGAAACACATGACGATGAGTGCCAAAGTGTTGGTAGAACACGATCTGACATTTGATTTATGAGGTATATGCAAACCTCCTCATTATACGGTAGGGAATCCAGTCTTTTATTACATAGAAAACAGTCTTTTACTATTGAAAAAAAAATAATATTCACAAAGCATAAGTACCAACATATAGGGACAGTAGTTCAGAGAAGTAATGTTTCTTTAGCATGTTTCTTCTACAACTGGTATCATAGATTGGAAAATATATCCATGTGAACGAAGGTTCAACTAGTGACCTTATAACGTAATTGAGACAAACATGCTTCAGAACATTTACTAACATGATTAAATCCTATATAGGTAATTGAGACAAACTTGCTTCAGAACATTTACAAACATGAATACATCATATATCTTTCATTTCATTTACGCGTGTTTTACTGCAAAGTTCCGACATTCGGGTTTCTAGTAAGCTATGGAAGTGAATGCCTGCTAGTCCTAACAGTCACGACGACATGTGGATGATTTTTATAGTACTTCTGAAACATAATCACTCGATTCCAACAAGACACATATTCATATATATATATATATATATATATATATATATATATATATATATATATATCCAACGATCTTTTAAAAAAGAAGAAATGAGACAATAAAGTGTGTTACAAAATTCATTAGGTCACAATTATCAAGATGAATACCTTTCTATGCCTGGATTACTTCATGTTTTAGACTTGTATAGAATCCTATATTAAGATTCTTCTGGAATTAGAGTTCGCTTAGCTATGGCTGCACATCACTTGTTATTAGGAGTCTAGAGAACTTTATATACACACTGATTATTTTGACTCATGTATTCTATTTTTATGCAGTAAATCTAATTACTTAGATGAGCCATACAGGGCGACTGTTTTGTGATTCAATAAAGATAATAAAGATAGCGTTTCCTTGGAAACCGCAACTTGGGATCTTCTATTTATCTCCAACAGAATCACTTCAGAGCCTGGAGAGTAATTATGAAAGTATGATATTAAGCTAATAGTAACATTGTTTTCTTATAAGGATAGATTGATGGCGCGCTAAATGTCTCAAATTGTTGTAATAGCCCTTACAATATTGAGGGAATATACATTCACATTCCACTTTATTACTTGTTCGTGAGCAGTTTTTTTTCCTGTTTATCCGACAAATGTTTAATGACTGGCAGTATGTAATATCCATTAATAGTATGCGATATATTATTTGACAATTTATATTACAAGGAAAAATATGCAGTTAAGGAGTGCATAAGAGAACCAAATAATATAATTTAAGTTCGCAAATGTAAATGAGGTAATAAATATGATATAATAAATACATATCAGGTAATTATATATATATATGTATATATATATATATATATATATATATATATATATATATATATATATATATATATAAAACCTCACTTCAAGACATTCAAATGCTCTACTTGAAGTTCACGGTGTATAATACCGATAACTGTTATTTATAAAGAAAGAGCAACAGGGAATGTAATGTTGCATATTGTGTAATCAAGTTGCAAAGATTAATTGAATAGGGGATGGGCGTTGACAGATTAATGTCACTAACAGATGGGAATTGATATATTAATTTCACCAGCAGATGGACGATGACCGATTAACTGCACCAAGTGATGGAAGTTGACATATTAACTTCACCAAAAAAAAACCCTGCAATGTGAGGTTTTCAAGTAAGCCCCAGACCAGAAAATATTATAGATCACAAGCAAACTATCAGAGGACAACAAGGTGGAAAGTGTCAATGTAACAGCAATACGAAGCAATAACACCTATGTTAAAGTGTTACTGTCCCTGATTACTAACATAAATACTAAACAGCAAATATAATACTAATGAGAAATAAGACAAATAAAAACTAAGGAACAATGACGTCTTCCATATTACGGTACATTTCGGACCAGAAAATAGAGCAAAGTACAACATGACTGTGGCCTGTAGTGCGAGTTGTAAGAGAAGACTAGAGATGTTTAATGTGAGGTTGTTTAAGTATTTAATAGTATATCCAATTTCCCTTCATGAATATTTGACCTTTAAAAAAATGTTGTTGTTGTGGATGGTATGTAAATAGCTCAGAGGTTGGTGGTGACGGGATTACCACAAACGGGAATTCCACTATTTTTAATGGTTAAGAGCTCTGGTATAAACAAGATAGATCATCTTAAGATGGACAGTTCAGACAGATGATTGTTCCCTGTAGAGCGACAAGGCATACTTGTATTTCAAGTAAATAATGGATATAACTAGGATGTTCGTCTTAATTCATGGCACTGCCATTGACCAATAGTTGATTATTAACTACATATAATGTAGTTACACATTAAATGTGGTGAATTATACATAATCTATTTAAGTATTACATGCCATGTTCACAATAGCAAACACTAAAGACAGACTCAAATAAAATATTAAATCTGTAAATTAAAGTAATTTTTTCTTGTTCTTGATAAACTAGAAACACATAATTTTTTTTATTTTGCACTAATTGTGTTATAAAAATATTATACAGAGATGATACAATTGGTGAAATAATGTTTGCCTTTGAACACCTATTGACGTACACACCATTCCTTAAAATATAACAATATTTCACAATATTTTACACGTATTTTATGATGTTTGCAAGCTATAAATGTGGCTTCACATTCTGGTAATATTGGTCTCTGAATAGAAGCATATATCACATCTGTTAATGTTATTTCGCTAAAGGGTATTTTAAACTTTCACGACCAAATATATCACAAATATATCTACATGTTCTTATACCATTAACCACGATTCAGATTTAAGACTGTATCTTACATCATCATCATCATCAGGTGCCATTCCGGCTGGCGTAGGCGATCATGTCTCTCCACAGCTATGTCTCCAGTATTGTGTATCAGAATCGTCGTTCTTTCCTTTTGCCATGTCAGCTGGTTAAACTGTCTAATATTTACTCACGTTGTCGTCCTCTGTCTCTTTTGTCCTCAACCTTGTCTGTTGTGATATGTTCTCCAAACCTCCTTGTTTCATAACGTTGCCAAAAAAATGAAGATTCTCTTTTTCTTGTATTATTGACTAAGCTCCGTCTCGCATTTGACTCTTTCATCACCTCCACATTCGTATTGGCTGGCACGCCATGGTATTCTCAGCATTCTTCTGTAGAATCACATCTCTACTGTTTTATAGTTTCCCAATTTCTTGTTTGTTTATTGTCCAAGAATCACAGCCATATTTTAGTATATCAGTTATATTGCACTGCAGAACTCTCTTCCTCAACTCTAATGACAAGGTCATATTACACAATAAATATTTAATTTTTCTGAATGTTGTTTTTGTCTGTCCTATTCTGCTTCTTATTTATGTTGAACTTCTTCCGTCTGCTTTAATCGTTGTACCTAAATTACTTGAATATTGGTGGACCTGTTTTAATACTATATCACTCATTTAGATCTTGCTAACTGTGGTGTTTTGTTTCTTTGAAATAACCATTACTTATGTTTTCTTGATGCTTAGGCAGATGCTTTTCTCTTTACTGTTTGTCATTACCACATTTTTTTGTTGTCTTCTCACTTTTAGCAATACGAACTGTGTCATCTGCATATCTTTATATATGTTATGTGCTCCCATCGATATTCCTGGAATATCAATTATTGCACGCATAATGTTTTCACTGTATAAAGAGACCAGGTCTATTGAATGTACATATCCCTGTCAAACTCCTTGTTTTATTTGTTGAAAGAGACACAATTCATGACCTACACATTTTGCTGTTTTTGTTGTTGCCAGTACATGTTCTTGATGGTTCTTAAACCCTTAAATTCTACCATGTGTATTACTTCAGTATGTTTAACTTTATCAAATGCCTTTGTGTAGTCTATGAAACAGATATACATGTCTATTTTTATCTCTATACACGAAAGGTATGCCACATTGCAATAATCTGTCGTCAGGGATGGAGATAACTCTTAATGTACTAAACCACAGCAATTATTAGAGGGGGGGGGGGCAGTTCCCTTCATTGATGTCTTTACCTCCTCTAACTCATGCCTCTGGTATTCATTTGCAACTGAGTCGACTGGATGAATTTTCGTTTCAATCGAGAAATCACAACCCGGATTTTGTATGTATCCGGACGTGGTTTCGAAACTGGCACGGTGTATCCCGGTTATAGCAAGCAAACTCACTATCAACTAGCCTACCACACTCCCATTTAGACCTCCCATTTACCTTCATAGACCTCTCTATTATTGTTCTCAAATTATATACAACATTGTTGGTACCTTTGTCTTCTACGAAGCCACATTGTTCTGGGCTTAGTTCTGTTTTTATTGTTTTCTCACTCTTCATGATGATTCTGAGAAGTATTTTTGTTATTTGGCTCATGATAATGATTGTAAGCTGTTCTTCAGATTCGGCGGTCCTGGCTTCTTTGGTCAGGCTATAAATATAGATCTCATTAAGTCATCGGGTATGTTGTCGCTTGTATATACGTCATTCAGCAATTTGGTGATTATTTCACCTCTAAAGTCTCCTAAAATTACTAAAACTACTAATTCATCTAATGTGATATTGTCTGGCCCTGGAGTGTTGCCATATTTCATGTGCATCAGGGCATCCCTTAATTCTGCTGCAAGTATTGATGGACCCTCACCATTATCTGTTATGTTTATCTCTGGTCTTTTGTCATTATTGAGTTCTTTGATACATTTTCACCATCTCTGTACTATATGATCTTTGCTCATTAATACCTGCCTATTTTTAGATTTTAGACAACATGTTACTGTTTGCGTTCTTTTCTCTGTTACTGATCTACTTATGTAGTAATACTGTGTCTTGATTGTTCAGCCATATTTATTTTGCTACTTTGCATATCTCTCTGATCTATTTATGTATTTTCTGATATTCCTCTATCTTGTGTTTATTTTTTCTTCTGGCGCTCAGTTATTTTAATATATCTTTTGTCATTCATTTTTGTTTTGAACAAATTGGTTTCTCGTGCTGCCCAGCTACAAAACTACCACTTATACCGGTGGCTATCGGTCGCTTCCTTGTTCGCGCCTAGCGAAGATCATTACGGAACAATGACGTCTGAACTTCGACTCCCCTCCAGGAATATTGATATGTACAAAATAGAAAATATACAAGACTATTTCTACACAGTCTAGTTGTTAGCAATGTACTGTTTAAAATAGGCACACACTACAAAAAAAAAATAATCCTCAAGTGAGGATTTTTTTGAGACAATTGTGTTTAACTCCTAATATGTCAGTGTTTGTACACGACACACTTATATAATAAGGATGGAAATGTCTTTGCCAAACCACACATGGTTTAGTAGGTAATGAGTTCACGTGGTCTCAACCATCTTTTCCACATTTTAGAAGCATATAGGAACCAAAATATTCAAACATTCCTTGGATGTATCGTAGTTTGACTGGCATCCCGACATACAATATTTTTCTAGGCATTTTAAAGATACAAATCGATCAAAAGAATGCTTACATATTTCCATACTTACTAGTACATATTACTATATTCCTCAGTGAGATCCTTTTTGCATCTGTTTCCATGAAAACAATACTATTTACATATTTTTAAAACTATCACAACATATACATTAAGATGTTTAAATCCGTTTAAATCATTTAAATTATGAGTCTCCTACCGTAACCAGGAAGCGATATTTCTGGTGACCTTAATGAGCTGTATATGTAGAAGGACGTGCATGCTCTTATTAGACTAACATCCGAAGCTCACGGGAACGCATCTCACCATAAAAGATAACGTTTATTCAACCAAATCAAACTGTTTGCGAGGAAACTCAATACTTGTTCGAAAAATGTTATGCTTGTGGTAAGCTAAGACTCCGCAGTAGTAGCGTTGATAATGACCTCTCCTCGCAGATCATACTCGTCGATCTGCTAAGTGGATCGAATACCGATATTGTACTGGTGATGAGATTGTATGTTGGTGACGTCTCAAAATGCATGCACCTTTCTTTCGTTACTGCATGTTTTCCTGTGAAGGAGTGCACGAAGGTTTTCTATTTCTCTGGGCTGTGGAAATAAAATCCGCTGTGCCAGAACGGCGTTCTAACCACACGTCCATGCGCTCCACTCATTCGTGCAACAATAGTTCAATATCGACGTCCTGCACATATACCTTCAAGTTTTAACCTAACATGTATCTCACATATTTTTTAATTGTATACTTTACGGTGGGATTCTCCTTCTTCATCTTTCGTTAACTGTGGGTGAGATAACATAGAATAATGTGTGTCTTGTAAGGAGACACTGATACTCTGATCGTCTAAAAAGTTTATTCCTTGTATATAATCTCTTGTGATTCGCGATCAGTGTAAAACGTATTATTTTGGATTTGAAAACTTAACAAGGTTGGAGTCGTCCTATCAAAGGAATCTGATGGTTGAGCTTCCTGATTTTATACTGCTGTTGGCATTGATGCTGGTCATTAGATGTCAGAGAATGCCACCGTACTGTAATTTTAAATGCATTTGCTAAGATATTTATACAAAAATGTCAAGTATTGAGAAGAGCGGATGTTAAATAATTGAAGCCAACTTCTAACATGTAGCATTCTTTATCGCAAGCAACTGAAAACATTTCTGAGAACATCGTGTTACGTTGGAAAATTACTTCAATTTCAGAATAGAAAAGCTAGAGCCATTTTTTCCAGATCAAAATGTAAACTTTTCTCAGTAAATTTGATTGGGGATTATTTTCTTAGAAATCCAGGTTATGTTTTTGATCCGCCTGCATCAATTTAACAACAACAACAAAAATGGCTAAGATTACATGAATTAAACACAGATTGAGTCTTAGTAAACGAACTTCCAGGATTACCTTATTTTAGACAAAGATGAAGTTTTAATTAAGAAGAACTTCTAATATTATGTGATTGGAAAACAGTTGAATTTTGGTGAGATATTTGGAAGGTAAACGCGCAAATAGCAGGACAAACATAAGTGCGTATGTGATCCATAAAGGAAGCAAAGTTCAATAATATTAGTGTAACTTAGTAGGCCATGCATGTAGTAAGAGATGAGTAAGAAAGTTTGGGATGAAATTGGCTATCCCATCCCATAGGCAAAGTTCCCATTACGTCATGCTGAAGTCGGATGTGTTAGGTTAAAATCACATATATTGCACATATGTTGTAAACTGTGATGCAACTAGTTGTGTTCTCCCTATACATTCTGCTAACTAGTTGCGGTGTGAGAGAAAACGCAGAAGAAATAGAGAAGTGAATTTGTTGAATATTATTACCGGAAGTTGGAAGTTCTTCATGTACAAAAGGAACATTAAATTCAGTTCTCATAAACTGTTTAACTAACGCTTAAAAGTCTGGTGAATATACAAGAACAATGTACATGATTGATCTACTTCACGTAATTGATATTATTCATGTAGTTGATCTACTTAACATAGTTGATCTACTTAACATAGTTGATCTACTTAACATAGTTGATCCACTTAACATAGTTGATCTACTTAACATAGTTAATCTACTTAACATAGTTGATCTACTTAACATAGTTGATCTACTTAACATAGTTGATCTACTTAACATAGTTGATCTACTTAACATAGTTGATCTACTTCACGTAATTGATATTATTCATGTAGTTGATCTACTTAACATAGTTGATCTACTTAACATAGTTAATCTACTTAACATAGTTGATCTACTTAACATAGTTGATCTACTTAACATAGTTGATCTACTTAACATAGTTGATCTACTTAACATAGTTGATCTACTTAACATAGTTGATCTACTTCACGTAATTGATATTATTCATGTAGTTGATCTACTTAACATAGTTGATCTACTTAACATAGTTGATCTACTTAACATAGTTGATCTACTTAACATAGTTGATCTACTTAACATAGTTGATCTACTTAACATAGTTGATCTACTTCACGTAATTGATATTATTCATGTAGTTGATCTACTTAACATAGTTGATCTACTTAACATAGTTGATCTACTTAACATAGTTGATCTACTTAACATAGTTGATCTACTTAACATAGTTGATCTACTTCACGTAATTGATATTATTCATGTAGTTGATCTACTTAACATAGTTGATCTACTTAACATAGTTGATCTACTTAACATAGTTAATCTACTTAACATAGTTAATCTACTTAACATAGTTGATCTACTTAACATAGTTAATCTACTTAACATAGTTGATCTACTTAACATAGTTGATCTACTTAACATAGTTGATCTACTTCACGTAATTGATATTATTCATGTAGTTGATCTACTTAACATAGTTGATCTACTTAACATAGTTAATCTACTTAACATAGTTAATCTACTTAACATAGTTAATCTACTTAACATAGTTGATCTACTTAACATAGTTGATTTACTTAACATAGTTGATCTACTTAACATAGTTGATCTACTTAACATAGTTGATCTACTTCACGTAACTGATATACTTCATATAAAAAGGAATGTGTAGCGTATCCTATTCAGGAGGTAGCCATTAACCCAACATATTTTGGCTGTAGTGATTTTCTAGGCAAGATAAATACGTTTAGTTATTTGCCATTGCTTTGTGAACGGTCTAGATGTTCAAATGCTAGTGGCGGGGATCGAGCTCGGTACCTTGGCCGTCACAGACGTGCAACTGTTTCGCTCTGCCACAAAGAGGGATGAAGCCTATACTTCATACAGTAACTCTAATTCACACCTTTTATCTATTTCACCAGTCCTGTCTTCGCAGAATCAGACCAATTATGATTTCTAGAGAAAATGCCTTACATAAGTATAACATTTAAAAATGATACTAGTCATGGAACCATGAATGGTATTCAAATAGGAAGAGATGAACATTGATTTGCCATGTTGTGGGCATGAATCGTGATATCGCCGAAAGGACTCTCACTTAGACAACAATAATAAGAACGTATACATGTCAGCTAACAACACACTAAAGGAGGTTCATGAAATACACACTAAGTGCTGCACGACCCTCTGTTATAGGAGGCGAAAATGGCAAAAGATAGTAAACTCTCTATCTGTCATTTTTGTCATATGAAGTAACCGAAGATATTAACCACTTCACACCGTGATCTTTGTTATGAAGCTTGTTGAATATCTGTTTATACGGCTGGGAGAGAATCGACGTTTATCAGCAGTATGCTTTCAAATTATAAGAGTCCCAACAAAGTGTCTTCTGAGGATAAAGTCCTCTCAGTTGGTAGAATTTCCCCCTTCAGTTGCAGTGAGTTAAATAGTTATTTGGGACTTGCAAAAGCTCTAAACACATTCATCAAAAAGAAATTCAGAGGAACACAAATCTAGAAAGTAAACGTTCACCGATGGACAGACGATATGAACAACAAAGTCATACTCCATCGTAGGTCTATCATCATCATCACAATAATGATCATCACCAACATCATCATCATCATTAAGATATTTATTTGTGACACTGAGATACAAATGACTCATAGCAGTGACTGACAGAAAATAATTACTGAATTCATAATTTCACTGAGAAAAACAAAATTAAGAATACAATCAAAATAAACCCTACAAGTAATTATTTTGGCTTAAGATCGTAGTAAAATGTGACTTGAGTTTTAGCGGACGTGAATCTAGAACATGAACACACATGATGATAGTGGTGGTGATACAGGGAAAGGTTGCTGTATGTTCGGATCTTAACTTATTTCACTTAATTCAACATTAAACAGCTATATAAATAGATAGTTGTGATTAGAAAGTAATGTGGAATCGATAATATAAAATTAATGTACAAGATGTATAAATACATAAGTGGCACGGTGTTTAAAAGTTAATCTTTTTTTTCCAGTTCGGCTACATTATCGTGAGGTTAAATGTTCAGAGAGGTCGGATTTTCAGATAGCATTGTTCATGTCAAAGAAAACATCACCTGTTTGGTCATATAAAGAAACACAACTGTTTAGAGAGACAAATAGTGGAGGCCAGAGCACCTGGGTGGAGGAGAAAGACCAGGCCAAGAAGACGATGGGCTGACAACATTAAAGATAACGTGATACGTCATTGGAAAATGCAAGTCGCATGGCCCAAGACAGAGAAGGGTTCAAAGAGTTCATTGGGAAGACAACGTTCTGGAGAGAAAACGCGACATGACACATTATTCAGGGAAACATCATAGGATGGAAGACCAAAATAACAATATTAGTTTAACAGCTGTGAAGGATGCATATTATCTTGTAGTTATATACAACTGTTGGATATATTGCCACGGTGGTTAGTGTAATGGCTTCTCAGCCCGGTAGTCCTGGATCGATGCTGTTGAGGATATTTTTTCTCAACCACAACAGGCAATTGTATTGACTGCTTCTTAGTAGATTGACACCAGAATACATGTGGGAAAGTGAAGTTTGCACTTAACTTTAATTTTGGCCCAGTTCGAAATATATGAAAAAAAGTATCATCAGTATCTCAAGTAAGATCAAACTGAATCTTGATATTGTCTCTATCATGATGGATAATGATATAGTTGAATAATCACACGACATCTAGAGAGAGGCATACAGTCATTTAAACGTAAATGCTACAGATAAATACTACGGATTTTCTATGAAAACACGCACAGCACATATGTTAAAAATACAAATAAAATGTACACGTTCGAAACATCATTCATATCAAAAGTTAAAGGAAGAAAACTGATATGATTTGTGCATGTAAGACAACACGACCTGCTGTCTAAAATAATCTTGCAGAAAAAAGAAAATTCTAGAGTGAAAACAACCAAAAATGGACATAACATTTTTCGCGTTCGTTCTCAAACTCCTACTATATTTATTGTATGGCAGGATAGTAGGCCTACTAGATTTCCAGCAGGATGTAGTCCAGAGAACACACACGTGTTATGCCGCCGTTGTATGGCCTGGCATATCCAACTTCGGTATTAGTAACTAATAAGTTATGTGTTGTCACCACTTTCTCTGAACGGTGGATTTCTGTAACGATTTCGTAGTAGGCTACCGTGCGACAAAACTAGTTACTTTACATACGGGATAAATGTCTTATCAATTACTTTACTTAAGACTGCATAACATCCTCAAAGCTAACAATTGTAAAACCTGTTTTATCTGTTTGCCACTGTATTACGTCCTATCGATATAATCCCAGACGCACAATGACACAATTTAAATGTATACACTATTGTCACCACAGTAAAAATGAACATCTCTTTGCGCTGATGCATCATCCACAATTCCTCTGCGACCTTACATCGTTCTGGAAAATACTATTACTATTACTACTACTACTAGCATTGCGCTGATCAATGAAAAATACCGTTCCAGTACAATGGTCCTCAATTGTATAAAATTTGACGTTACCTTTACTGTCCCCTCAGATTGGTTACTCCTTACTAGATCTAATAATGTGGTATTTCAAAGGTTGACTGCGTTTAATGATAATAAACCAAATACTATTCGTGCTGTGTCTGACATCGAACTGTGGTTACAATTGATTTTAGTAGGTATAGTCTCACATTCAGATTAAAGATTTGTTACACTTGTTGAGAGCAGATCGTGTGCCGTTTTTACATAAAAGGAAGATCAGATCAATTGAAGAAAGTTTAATTTCTACATAAAAATATTTAGAGCAACTATAGTGCCTTATTATCATGGAAAGAATTCTCAGAACAAAACATTTGGCATCCCCAGTCAAATTGTTCATCAGCACAAATCATGTAATATGTACACAGAAATATACATCAGAACCGATAATGTCATATATCCATTAAACGTTAGATCAGCATAGTTGACGTTGTCTATCCACGAAGCTATACATCAGAACAAATTATGTCATATACCCACGAAGCTATATATTAGAACAGATCATGTCATCTCTCCACTAGACTATACATCATAATGCGATTTATTCACGAAACTATACATCAGAACACATCATGTCAATTATTCGTGAAACTATACATCATAACACATCATGTCAATTAATCGTGAAACCAAATACCAGAACCGATCATATACCATATGCCCCATGAATAACTGGTCAGAGTAAATTATCATTTTTTCATTAAATGAATAATTAGAGCACATCCTGTTTATGATAATTCGATACAATTGCACTCCAAATCAATCCACATATGCTCAGTCTGTTCCAGCATATGATGATGGGTACGCTTGCTGATTGTTCCCGTGGCCCTCTTGTTAATCATTATTTAGATTCCTCACTGCAGGAGTCCAGTCCTACCACTACCATACTTATTACGCAATTCTTCAGATGTTATCTTATATATATGTATGGAGAGAGATGTTCACATTAAGCAGGCGCTCATCAAACAGTTTCAGCAGCCACTCTTACCAATTATCAACTCTACGTCTATAGATGCCAGTCTGTCTACTCTCTCGTTACCGTGCATGCCCTTGAAAGTAGATCCATGTGAAACCTTTGGGTTTTAACTCACATATAGATGATATTTGCTCGTAACGACACATGTATTTGAAATCGTTCGAAGCATGGAGTAGGAGTCGGACAAAAAAAAACATCTTCGGCATAGGTTCCACATAGACACATGAGAGCTGCCATAATAGCTGTTATCTTCATCCTCGTAATGGATATCACTGTTTCGAATGCATCGCTGTGATATGTTACGAATTTACTATCAACTCTAAATATAATACCCCAGCCAGATATCTCTCCCGGACGCACAGCTCCATAGATAAACACTAAATATAACACCACATCGAGACATCTCTCCCGGACGCACAGCTCCATAGATAAACACTAAATATAACACCACATCGAGACATCTCTCCCGGACGCACAGCTCCATAGATAAACACTAAATATAACACCGCAGCCAGACATCTCTCCCGGACGCACAGCTCCATAGATGAACACTAAATATAACACCGCAGCCAGACATCTCTCCCGGACGCACAGCTCCATAGATGAACACAATGACATCATTATTTCCGTATAACAGATAATGTGTCACCTACACTTACAAATATTCACTAAACTTATTTGAATAGTCTTCTAGTAATTTCTATTACCTTCATTAATCAATATGTATATACTTTGTGTGATATCCAATATGTCAATAAATTGGACAGGTAACTGAATCACTTAGAACGTGTGATATTCAAGTCTCCTGTGGTTTTATACTGTAGATCGTATGGTAGATGTTAGTAGTTGAACGGTATATACTCTATAACATTTTAAAATTTTATTTGTATTTTAGTGCTGGAACTTACAATTTTATTCTTACAGGTACAATGTCTTTGCCTGTCTGTGTTCCTGATCTTTTCCTCCAATCCATCCTCCCAAATTCATATGCTTATCAACCCATGTTATTCATACATCTATTCCTGATTTCTTTGAAAGCAAATATTTTTTTATTCATCTATGGATGACTCGTTGTTTCCACACCTGTTTCTTCATTTGTATGTAATCATTAACATTCCAATCTGAGTGTATTATTATTGACGTACCATTTCTTTAACAAAAACATATCAATGTTTAAAGACCAAATATCATTCTTCAATGCTCTTTTCTTATTTGCAACAAAAGAGACTTATGTTAAAACTCCAGTGTGATATCCGTGTTGATATATGATTGGGAAAGGTGGAAAATGTAAAAGGCGCTGGAGAGGAAATTCAAATAATTTGAAAATAAATGTCTTAGAAAACTCGTAAATATTGGTTGGGCAGAATCCAAGTCAACATGCAAGAAGATACGACACCAAACATCAATATTTCTACAACAATAAGAAGAAAACGATGGACTTATATCGGACATGTACTTAGAATGAATGAAAATAGACTGCCACTACAAGCATTAAAATGGATACCAGATGGCAAAAAAAATAGAGGAAGACCAATAGAGACTTCTCAGAACAACCATCAAAGAGTGTAATTTATGGATTATAACAACATACAAGAATTACACACAGTAGTATCACATAGCTCGAACTGGAGAACTAAGGTTTTTGCCCTATGCACCGTGCTCGAAGCTGAAGGAACGTATATAGAACTGGAGAGCTTTGTTTCTGCCCCATGCACGGTGTTGAGAGCTGATTGCAGATAAATAGAACTGGAGACCTCTGGTTTTTGCCCTATGGACCGTGTTCGGCCATGAAGGAACATAGATGGTTGGTTGGTTTGCTGCTATCCAGCGGTCCATGGGCTCATGCCCTTTGACCTAATGACATTAAATGGCACTATATTGCTGGGAAGTATGTGGATTTTCGACCCACCCCGGGACAGAGTCAGAGAATAACTATCCAGGAAGGTAAGTTTCAACCTATGCACTGCTCCTAGCCACTGTAGCCAAGTTTGTGTTCATTCCACGCCACCAATTGACTACTGGTTATGCCGAACTTCTCTATTGCTCCAGGCATGCAACCAAATGTTCAAGTCAAAAGGTTTGTCACGTCCTGAGTCACTGTGCCTTTATGATGGGTTTCAGCCATAGGAAAAACATTACTGTCAGTCTCCTCCTCCCCAGTGCTGCAGAGTACATCTCTGGCTCCCTCCCAATCACAGTGCATACATATATATTCAGGTAAACATTTCAACAACAAAATAAAAGCATAATTGTATAGATGACGTGCCATGAAGCTTCACTAAGAAGATAACCTCAATATAAAGGCATGTCATCCACTATTGTTTTCTGTTGCATTGGTGGTTTGTCTAGTGGGCCATTGGTGAGAACCACATGCGTGAAGGAAAATAGATAGATATACTACTAGCACTGCGTAGAATCTAAATTATGAAACTATATAAATGTTTATAGCAGTCTAGGCTATGACCTATCTCATTTCGTGAAAAACTTAACAGTACTGATGGGACCCTTTGTTTGACTGCTACCTGTGTCGGTATCATCAATGTGGAAGTCTTTTAAAAGAACCAGGAAGAAGTAGTGGAAGAGAAATCTTAAGAAAAGAATAACTCAGCGTCTTACTTTTCTTTAACCGAACTCTCATAGCTGTACGTGTAATAACTGAGGATACTGTGTCTCATGGATATGAATGAGGAAAACAACACATAATGTTAACATTGTTTCTCAGGGATATAAATGAGGAAACAACAAATAATGTTAACATTGTTTCTCGGGGATATGAATGAGGAAAACAACAAATAATGTTAACATTGTTTCTCAGGGATATGAATGAGGAAAACAACAAATAATGTTAACATTGTTTCTCAGGGATATAAATGAGGAAACAACAAATAATGTTAACATTGTTTCTCGGGGATATGAATGAGGAAACAACAAATAATGTTAACATTGTTTCTCAGGGATATAAATGAGGAAACAACAAATAATGTTAACATTGTTTCTCGGGGATATGAATGAGGAAAACAACAAATAATGTTAACATTGTTTCTCAGGGATATGAATGAGGAAAACAACAAATAATGTTAACATTGTTTCTCAGGGATATAAATGAGGAAACAACAAATAATGTTAACATTGTTTCTCGGAGATATGAATGAGGAAAACAACAAATAATGTTAACATTGTTTCTCATGGATATGAATGAAGAAAATAACAGAGAATGTTAACATTGTTTCTCAGGGATATGAATGAGAAAAACAACAAATAATGTTAACATTGTTTCTCAGGGATATGAATGAGGAAACCAACAGAGAATATTAACATTGTTTCTCAGGGATATGAATGAGGAACACAACGTAGAATATTAACATTGTTTCTCGGGGATATGAATGAAGAAAACAACAAATAATGTTAACATTGTTTCTAGGGGATATTAATGAGGAAAACAACAAATAATGCTAACACTGTTTCTCGGGAATATGAATGAAGAAAACAACAGAGAGTGCTAACATTGTTTCTAAGGGATATGAATGAGGAAACCAACAGGGAATGTTAGCTGGAATTCGGTAGAGAATAAAGATGCATGTGGAAAGGAGATTTGTTTGGGGGAAAATTTAATTTAAATACTGAAAGGAGAATAAAATAATAGGAATTGGCATAACATTGGCTGCGATTTGCAGCGGCGACAGATCAATAAGTCAGTTAAGGAAAGCAAACGTGCATTAATTTAAACCAGTTAGTCTGTCTCCGAGAGGAAGGAAGGATCAATGAATAGAGATGAAAGAATGTACACCAGCATGACTGGCACGCTTCCATTAAGAGTATTTTAATAGTCAGGAAAGTGGCAGATTAACAGAGATAACAAATATTGTCTCCAGTGAATTCAGGAATATCGATCAGTCTCCGTTGCGCGTGCGTTCGCGTATTTGTGACCGTATGTACTCATTTTTTCAGGTATTGATTCGAATGACGTTAATCACAACTAAATGTGGTTAGACATTCATGTGCGCGAAAGCTTATCGTACAATGCCAGCTTTGAAGAAGTTGCTTTCACACCTGAATGGTACTATTTAACGTACGCATGTTGAAGATATCATTGTCTCCACTCATGACGAATTGTAATCTATTATTTAACAGTCGTGATCCCTGTCTTGAAAAAAAGTCGCTAAAGTTAAAACCTAGCGATTGTACTAAGTATATGGTTTGAAACATTTACGTAACAGTTAACATAATACATGAAGGCTAGAAATATGTGCAACGTATATAGTATAACTAGACAGGTTTGTGGTTTACGTTTTAATAATATATCATGGTAGATCGCGTAGTCTATAAAATTATAGTTTCATAGTCATGAGTACTCTGGTTCAATACATGACTGAAAATGGTTATAGCTTCTATTTTCAAGCTAAATTTATTTGGAAGAAAGCATCTATGGTACAGTGTGTTGATGCATTCATTGTGATATATAAATGAATTAGATTTATGACTCAACATTACCCGGGAGAAAATATATATGGGTGTAATTTGCATACCTTTAATTTCATAATCAAAAGAGGAGAGTGATAAGAAGTGTTTTAGCTGTTGACATTAGGCGCAACAGAGAATTACAATTTTGTGTTTGGTGTAGTTTTAAGTAACTTAAGGACGAAGAAACCGATACCCAAATAAGGTAATGGCCAAAGTTCGTCGCTCATTAATTTCTATAGATATCATATATGCATATGCAGATACGTTCCATAAATGAATGAACTTTTCCATAGAAATTATTGAATTAATTCATACATAATAGTCACCCATCGCATGCTATGGTGACAAATCATCATATTTTCTGTATCTCTCTGGGGTGTAAGGAGATAACCAAAAACTCAAATTATGACAGAATCCACAGCTCAAGTGGCTGAAACAGTTGATGGTATGTTTGTATTAAAGCATTTTCACATTACAGTTAGAAGTTCCGCTAAACGTCAGCCTTCTCTACACCAGAGGACGGTAATACATAACCGCCGAAGGGCCAGATGCATAAATGAAATATATAGCTGGTCTCGGGCGGTACGAAAAAAAAACCAATAATAAAAAAGGTAGCAAGTAGAGAGTTATGTTAGTTTCCAGAACCGTAGTAATATATTAATTATTAATGAAATTTCTTTAAACATTTATGAATATTTCGCCTATATTTAAGTGTAAATAAATTTCGAAAGTGTATTATTTTCTGTGATTCTAGTCCTGGCTCGAAATATGCATGTGGATTATTTGTTATAGGAGTACAGCGGCTCAGCATTCACGGTGTTTTTGTTTAAGTTTTGCGGGTCGTGTATTGTGTACAGATGAGCCAAGCACGCAGGCAGTATATTGCTGATCAATGTTCTAGACAATTCGAGGAGTTCTCCCAGAGTGTGGAATATGAAATTTACATGTGAGAGCTAAATAGCACACGTGCTCAGAGAAAGAGGTACTGAATCCATAGGAAGCACGACATGTTCCAACACCAATGTAACGATATCTATGAATGGTTTAGTTTATATTTTAAATATCTTTATAAATTTCTATTTCTTCTCATCCATGTTATGCTCATATAGAAAATTAAATATATCTTTGTAATTAATCAGCGAATTGACCACATTTTCGGAAGTAAGTCTATACACTCACTTATTGCCCTGTACCCCAGACATCACCAATGAAAGCATTTGTGATTTGCTAACACGTCACGGGCTACCTATACCTGTTTAATTTATTTCCTTAAACTGTTGTTAATTCATATGAAAGCACACTAACATTAATCTATATAAATTAATAATCTCTCTTGATGTGATTATCATAAGATTGCATCACAATATCATGAACTGTCGCTTAATAAGTGCAAATGTTTATTGTTTCATGTATCCATACACACAAATGAATATATTGTATCAAAAAACCAAATTAATATATTTATAATTGTTAACGGCGTAAAGTTGGCAGTGTCCCAACCAGTAACTGTGCAAAATTTGGTTCTAATTTCTAAACGGCTCATAGAAGTATAGGGGCCAGACATCCCAGGCAGACAAACGAAGTATATATATCTATATCTATATATATATATATAAATATACTTCGTTTGTCTGCCTGGGATGTCTGATATATATATATATATATATATATATATATATATATATATATATATATATATACACGTACGCGTTCCGTACCAAGACATCACAGAGCCGAATCCTTAACAACCGATTGATAAATAAACAATAATTTAAATATGTACAACTATGATGAAGAAAATTACCAATAATACGATTGATGTCTCTGACCATGTGTCCATGACTGCATCCTCTCATCACATCAGTTTAATACATATGTTTCCAAACTGTTAGTGCCACATCCCCCTTTGCAAGACATAAATGTTGTACCCCCTCCTTCCATTACGAAAGTTGTCGGCAGTTGTTTAATGTTTTCTAAGTATTAGCAACTATGGATGCATTGCTGCTTATTTCGTTAAATCATTGAAAAAGTAGTGGCCAATAAGTGCTTCATCCTGAACAATGCTATGCCGATTTTGAAGGAACATAGCCCATATGTGAAGATTGTAAAGTGTATGTTCGAAAAACATTGTAAATAGTTTCATACAATGATTTAAATATTAAAATTCGAAATATATATTAAGATATTCCATTACATTAGTAAGAATCGTCTTGCTATAATTAAAACACAATCAAATATAATAGAATGTTGTTAATTTCGATCTTAAAGTACACGTTCTATGCAAAAAATAACAGATTAATGTGAAGGATGAGCCTGGTGCATTTTAAACATGTTTTAAATATCTGGTTCAACTGTCGTTAAAATAAGGCGTACATCGCCACGCTGAGTAATATGTAATCTATTCCTTTTCTTAGTAAATTCGCTACAGCACTAAACCCACGCTCAGACAAATAGGAAGATGGAAATGCAATTAATAACTGTTTAAAAAAAGAAACGCAACTTTTCTGGAACTACTTTAAAAAAAAATATTCGCTGATTGGACATCATTCAACCTATCGACTGTATCCAACTGGTTATCAACTTCTTGTGGTTACCTGAATTGTACTCATCTCGTGAGGTCATGGAGGAGGTCAAGGTGAAAACATTTTTTGCAGTAACCTGTGACAGAGTCATGAGAATCCCGTAAAACTTACTGAACACAAAACTATCGGATCTTGATATTGTCTATCGTCTTTTCCCAGGTGGTTTGCTATCAACTCTTGTCGTTTAGTGTAGGGTTTGATTAGAGCTGGAGTGTGTGTTCCAAGGCCAGATGTGTTGCCTGTGCTATGACCATGTTTGTTCATGATGTCCCTGTTCGTTTTCTATTCACCTTTTTCGTGGTGTTCTTCTAGCTTCATACCCTGATCTCATATGGTTATATGCCTGTACGGGCAACCTATCTTAATGTATTTTCATAATGTGGCTAAACCACTTATTACGCTGCCTTTATATATTCTGTGCAAGGTGTTATACGTATTCTTTCCATGATGTCTTCATTTCGTAATCTATCAATCCTGGTGACCACTGTAGCTTTCCTCAAGCATTCCATTTCAAATGCCACTACTTGTCATTACTTTCTGTAATGTGAAGATGGGAGAGATAAGGTATGGAACTAGTAACACGTTGTTGACAGGAATATACTATAAACCATTTGACTTTAAACTTCCATCTGAATCTTGGGATAGAAAAGTAGAGATGACAGCTGGTATGTTACTGCATTTGCACCTTGTTATTTATTGAATGCCTATAAAAGATTGACAGTAGACCTCGAATAAATTCAATTACAAATTCAATGCACACGTACGGCTCATCTCACTGCACAATAAGGACACGTCATCATTGAACGCTTATAGACTGGACAATAATAAAGTGGAGTGGCCAGACATTTAATATGGTTAGAAGCACAATTAGTCGGCTTCAGCAGTGATTTCAACAAACTGGTTCAGTTGCAGACCGGTCGCGCAGTGAAAGACCCAGAGTCATAACCCCTGCCGCAGACCGATACATATGACTTCGTCACTTCAGGAATCGATTTGAATATGGGTCCTCCACAGTCTAGTCAATGCCAAAATCACGTCGAATTTCATGTCAAACTGCCAGAAATCGGCTGCACAACCTTGGTATTTTGGCTAGAAGTTCTTAGTGTTACAGACCAGCACTGCCAGAACTGACATCAGTTGGCGAACCAGCATCGTCAACGGACTGGAAACGGCTTTGGTTTAGTTAAAGTCTGAAAGTTTCTTCATTCCAAGTTGAAGCACTAATTTCGTAAACTAAGTTTTGGTACACGTTTGAAATAATGTTGGGCTTTTTTTGTGAACATTATATATTGATACGCCTTTAAAAGCCCCTGTATGCTGCAAGTAGTTCAGGATTTGTCATTTTAGCTGTACATAGTATACATACAATTATTCTGTAGTATCTCATTTCGAAAACAGCGACTCTCTTTGCTACTGTTTTTTTAGTTTTGTAATGTCCATGCCTCACAATCATATAGTGCCACTGGAAATACGCATGTTCAGATCAGACATTGTTTTAGCGTTGCTGGTGGTACCTTGCCAAAGAGTGTTCATTTGGGCAAGTTTCAATGTCGCCATTTCAATTATTCTCTTGACTTCGCAATCTCCTGAGCTATTGATGTTTGGGCCCAAACACTGGACATTTGCTACGTCCTCAAGATCGAAATTGTCAATTATGATATTTGGTTGCACTTTCACTTTATCCGTTGCCTTAATCTGCCTGAAAATACCAACATTCACCGTTGTTAAATTTGCTATATCCTTTTCTCGATCAACGATGTTCTGCTATTCCTAATATATCTAGTCCTAGATGTCCAGTTTCTTTCGCTACAGTGTGTATGTTCTCTTGATATACAGTTCAAACGTTCCATTTGCTACATACAACACTTTGTTTTACACTGTTCTTATGTTCTTAGCGTTACCACTGACACGAGTATTACATTTGGCAACAACAATGGCGATAGCCACATGATGATCCTCGTACGTATAATTTTCGTTCTTGGTGGATGTTTGGCTATTTGCAAATTGGGTTCAATTCACGTGTGTTCATAATATCCAAAATAGAATTGTTATGTTATGTTATGTTTCTCTAGGGCCATAGGCGGCTCATAGGGCAGAAACCATAGCTTTCCATTTCTGTCTTTGTGTTGCCAGGTCTTTCAATAAATAGAATTACTAGGCACATTACTCCTGTCGCGAAGTGACAGTTGTGTTATTTCTTGTGACCAGAAATGGAAGTCCAGTTACATATTTCTGGACTGGAATATGTGGTTTCTCTCTGTATGTGTTAGTTAGAGATCGCGGTGTATCTATGTAAATTTGCTGATACAACACTTAGACAGGATTAGCAACTGTTTAAACAGGATTCATATATGTAGTAAAGCATACCAAGAACTTTGGAAAATTTCACCAATCTTCAGAAACATAAATGTAGATTTAAACACCAAAATAACAATATTCAAAATGATTATTACGACAACGATGTGCTACCAATGCCAAACATGAACAACGACAGAACAAGACAAAAGTAAACTTGTGACAGCTGAAATGACATTCTTACTCAGAATCCTAAGAATTAAGCTAAGATACAGAGTGCGGGATGAGGATATAAGACAAAGAAAAGGCACCACCCAAAACTCGAAATATATTAAGAGACAACAGATCAAATGGTTTGTACACATCAGCAGACTACGATCAGACAGCGTACCACATCATGCTATGCTATACAGATACAGTAAAGACATACACAGATGCCGACCACGAAAAAGATAGACCACCGAAATATAAGAAGCGACAAATTCCACAATATACTCAGCACACAAGAGGGCCATTTCCAGAAAACTCTTCTACCCCTGGCGCTGAAACTCAACAAATGGTTTGGCTAATAGGCAGAATAGATAGATATATTAATCATGTAGATTGCCATTGATTTCTGGTGTAAATCCAGTTATGGAATAGAAATTCATTCATTTTCTACGCCATTCATTATCATCAGGTGCCATGACGGATGGCGTAGGCGGTCATGGCTCTCCACAGTTCTCTGTCCACAGTATTATGTATCAAAGTCGTTGTTGTTTCTTTGCCGTGCCATGTTGTCAAACTGTCTAATATTTTCTCACTTTGTCGCCCTCTGTCTTTGGTGCCTTCAATCTTACCTGTTGTGATTATGTTCTCTAAACCTGCATGTCTCATGAAGTAGCCCAAAAAATAAGATTGCCTTTTTCTTATATTGTTGATTACGCCATTAAGATTAACTATACTAAGTGATTACAACTTTAAAAAATATGTACCGTCAGTACAGTAGGCTCTTTCCCAGTAAGGGCAGGGTTTTATCTAAAAAAAGATCATTCACTGTTTTAGAATGTTATTACTTCTTTGTTGAAAATTTGATGATTTGTGTGTGTGTGTGAAAGAGTCTTAAGGGGGGTGTTTTACCCACCTTTTGACTAGGTTCCTAATGCTAAAGATCAGGTTGCGATTTTGTAAATGGGAGGTTTTGAACAATCCTACGTAATGACGCATACAATCGATTTTCTAAAGGGAAGGTTGTGAACAACCCTTCGTAATGACGCAAACAATCGAATTTCTAAAACAACGTTCATTAAATGTTGATCGTGTGTATCAACGTCAACTTAAATCGTTGCTCTTTTATTTCCAAATGTTCCATCTGAATACTTTTCCCTAGAGTTTCTGGTTTCCCATCTCATGAAGTTTCTTGCGTGATGCTTCCTGTATTCAGATGCGTAATTACTCCCACTCTGCAAGTTGGAACCATGAGTGACGTCTTCTGCTGCACAATAATACAACTGGCGTCAATGCGATCCAAGATTATCCCGGAAACAAGTAATGAAGAATGAGACTTGGAAATACGAGTATTATGACCACTGGGTTTCAACAGAAAAGTTTTTTAACCCTTTGAAGAGATGTACAATGATGTCGATTATTTTTTATTTAGTTAGCACCTTACGCCATATATTACCTGACTACGCGAGAATACATTCGGAAAATTACCGTACATCCATATCTCTATATTCCACATCCCTACTTCTTATGGTATATGTCGTGTGGCGTTCGTTATCATGTCTTTCCAGAGCCTTTTATATCGTGAGCTGTCAATCATTGCTGATACCGATGATTTCTCATGAAACAACGCTAGGTTGTTAAGCTTCTTCTCTCTTGCTCTTCCCCTACATCTCTTGCTCTTCAACTTGCCTGTTGATATGATGTGTTCCATCTTCCCCTACATCTCTTGCTCTTTAACTTGCCTGTTGTTATGATGTGTTCCATCTTCCCTCTTCTCATTATGTGCTCAACAAATGCACACTGTCTATTTCTGATGCGGGTAAGCAACTCTATTTTTGAATTAACTTCTGTTAAAAATTCTGCATTACACATTTATCTGTCCATGGTGTTCTCAACATTCTTCTATAACACCACATCTTTGCTGCCTCAATATAATTCTTCACTGTTCTGCTGAGAATCCAAAATTAAATTCCATACATCAGAATTGGTTGTATATAATTTAATGTGTGTGGGCATATTTCCTTTGTATTAATACTCACTGTAGGGTGCAATTTCTTTTTACTGGTTGGTTTGTCCTAGCTATTGTGCCTATACTGGGCAGTGTGTCCTAGCTATTGTGCATATATTGGGCAGTTTGTCCTAGCTATTGTGCCTATACTGGGCAGTTTGTCCTAGCTATTGTGCCTATACTGGCATCCTCTGCTTAGCAGAGTTGAAGTGGCTACAAGATATGAAATAACGTCTCAGCTCCTCGCCGCTTCTATTCGTCTGCTTCTGTGGCTTCACGTGTGGCTATCTAAACAGTATTACATGCATCATCATCATCAAGTGCCGTCTTCGCAGCAAAGGTTGGCTGCAACGGATCCCCATCCCCTGTCTCTTGTCTTGGCGGTGCACTCTACTAGACTGTAACCTGTTCATCGTATGATGTTACTCTCACACTTGTATCTCTGCCTACCTCTTGCTCGCTTACCGTTGACTTTCCCTCAAGTAATATCTTTAGTAAGGTCTCAGGTCTATTAATGTGTCCAAAATATTTTATTTGCTTGATCTTTATTTCTCTTAGTAGTTCTTTCTTGATATTAAATATTTTTAGCACTTCATTAATTGTTTTCTTCTCTTTCCATGATGTTTTCCCTATTTACATGCGTACTAGCTGAATTAATGAGGCATTCTTTCGTTATTTTTTCTTGATTATTCCCATGTTTTCCTTTGACCAATATTTATATACTTGGAATCGCATGCCAAAAATAGCCACGGCTACTATATGGGTATACATAATAATCAATGGAAAACGTGACAATAATCACAAACGTACCGAATCAGAGGGATCGAGGGGGCTAAGCGGGTACTCAATCTCTGTCATTGAGGTGTCCCGTAGACTAGGCGAGGGAAGATGGAGTCATCCTTTTCCTGTTACCCTACTCTGCTAGGCGCATTCTACATTTATTTTTAAAAAATGCACACGTAACTATTGAAATACATATTAAGCATAGTTGTATAACTTCCATAACAATTATCTATCTATCTTATCTATATAATCTATCTAATCTATTCAATCTATCAAAACTCACTATCTAATCTATTCAATCTATCAAAACTCACTATCTAATCTATACAAACTATCCAAACTGTCCAGTCTAGATTGTCTAACTAGTCTAGCTTGTCTATCCATCCATCCATCCATCCATCCATCCATCCATCCATCCATCCATCCATCCATCCATCCATCCATCTATCTATCTGGGATGCAAAGGAATCGCATTGATTTCGTTCGGACCCAGGGTTAGCAGATAACCAACATCATAAAAGTACCTCCTCGTGGTGCACCCGTGGAAAGAGAATTACATCGGCTCTTGCTGCTTCCTGGCTAACACTTCGTGTTCGTGTCCGTGGATTATGTAGATTGAATTAGAATTGCCTGTAGAGAAATAGGAAATATCCCCGAAACCTCTGCATTATTATATCCACGGTATCGGTGGATTTCGTCTTTGCCGGCTTAAAAAGCAGAAACATTAGAGGGGCGACCATTGTCGATGTCTCGAACATACGGTGATCTTACGGGTACACACCGAATCTGGAAAAGGTAACACACACCAGAGGGCAGTATTGTGTATGTGAGTCGACTCAGTGGTTACAATGGTCTAGCACGAGTCCGACTGTCGGAAGTGCTGTTCATGCTCTTGAACATACAGAAGCTCACGTCCCATCACAATTGACCCCATTCAAAGTAGGAGTCATGACTCAGGTATTGGATATGCCAATATGAATATGCACTCCTGGGTATGGAAGAAAGCTTCGAATACAGCTCCCCACTGCACACAGGAGCGCATTATTCAAATGTTTGACCGACACAGTGTTAAGACTCGGAATCTTGACACAGCGGGCAACGAAGAGAGAGGCGCAAGTCTCTAACCACACTGCAAACCTAGCCCAATTCGACTGTTGGCCGTTGACCAGTACGGTTCTTAAAGAGAGAATTAGGTTCAGTAGACAAGGGCTCACTGCGAAGCACCTCGTCCTAGATTCGTATACTACCTACCTATTTGGGTAATATACGCAATGGCGAAGAGTCAAAATACACAGACCGCGCTTGGCGATAGATTGGAAGCCCATCTCAAACAGATGTGGTGAGTGCGTAAAAATTGCACAGGTCAAATCCCAGATCACCGACGTGTTTGGCAAAGCAACCCCTCGTCTAGTAAAGTGTATCAACTCTGAGTCTAATTCGACCGTCGCCGTTACTCAAAACACTGCTCATACGGAAGCAGTTAGGTATGGGACATAGGGACACAAAGGAGAGTAATGTAATGGTCTTCCTACACGATGAACAGCTCGTTGGCTGGAATAGTCAGAGAATAGACAAACAATGGGTGACCCAAGCAAACTATCAGCACGCTTCATCACGTCTCATGTATTCTCCCTGAGAAGAAGGCTTATCCAATAGGCATTGCACTAAGCCGAAAGGTGAAGTCTCCTGGGTATGAAAGCTGAGAATCCCCCCCCCCTTTCCAATTGCACATAAAAAATAAGAACTCTAATCGCTCGTATTTCCTGGGGTTCTCAAACAAACAAACAAACAAACAAACAAACAAATAAACAAACACAACAACATTTATCTATCTATTTTTAACTCTGCTTTTGCTGTAAGGGGTCGCAGGATTGAATGCTGATCGGTTTTAGGGATATGGCACGTTTGGTCGCTTAATGTTCTGTAATATTGTCAGTTATCAGAACGTCGGAAATCCTTCACTCCGCATTTATTTTGGTCTTCGTGTTGCCATTCTCTTGTTGTATACACTTTCTTAACTAATTATATTATAACATAGTAGTAGATGGGATGAAGATTGAGAGACTGAGATTGAGAGATGGGCATTGCTGAACTGAGATTGAGAGATTGAAATTGAGAAATAGAGATTTACGGGCGGAGATTGAGATATGAAGACTAAGAGACGAAGGTTAAGAGATCCAATAGGCGAAACGTGAAAGCATGATCATGAAGTGTTAATCCATGGATATAACCATGGTAACACACGAAAATCGACGTTTCTATCAAAAACGTTTCTATCATTTATCAAGAACACACCGCAACACAACAAAAAATGAGTAAGAACGGCGCTGTATGCGCCGATTATGGATGTAAGCCTTAATTATGGATGTATGCCGTAAGAGTTAAAACTAGAAGGTTAGATGTGAAACAAAACAAATATAAAATCATCAGAACTAAACCAAATATCTATAAAATAAAATCAATATAAAAATGACAGAAATAATAGAATATCTGCCCGTGCGGATGAAGAATATTGATCCCAAAGGGCTATATTGTAGCAATTTAGTGGGTGTACTAATTCTCAAGCGCGTATCAAGTCCGGTCATCTGAGGATCACGCCTTAATTACAGTCATCTGAACACCACTAGAATCTCGATGGTCTATGTTATTGAAGTGATCAGCAACACGAGTGCCAGTCTGGTGGTAATACTGTTCATATATTGACAGGAAAGGTCTCCGAGTCTGTTACCTGTTTTCCGTGTGTAGGTCATAGTGCAACGTTTGCAGATGATGGCATATAAGGTGTTGCAGGATTCATGTGAAACTCTTTATAACGATGAAAGTGTCGAATGTAACAGAACAGGTATGCATGCTATGAACATATGCATATGATCTACTATGTCAGACACAGGTGGTGAAAAACAAATGAATCTGAACGTCAGCTGTGAGATGACAATGTATCAAGACATATGTGTGTCGATGTCACACAGACCTGTTCTGCCACATTCCCATAATCCATTTTCAATATTGAAGAATGCTTTACATCTTCCCACTATCATCTGCATGCGTTGCACAATGACGTACATAGAGGAGACGGGAAAAAGTCACAGGAACCGATTCTGTCAACACATGTGCAGAGGCAACCACTAGACCTTAAGTTCTTAAAGTGGACGATTCCGCCCCTCCTCCGTGGGCGCTGATTCCTTCTACGGGAGGGGAGGGCGATAGTCGAGTTAGAAGCAATTGTGAGCTTTCAGGCAGGCTAGGGGTTGATGGCTACTTAATAAAAATAAAGGAAATTATTAATGCAGGCACATATTTAAAAAGTAATTACTTTCGTGATTTTGGGACTGGATAATCATTTCAAATTTCATTTCTGCAATTTAATTCATCGTATGCATTTCTTACGTGATCTTTCTGTATCATCATTTTATTATGTAATTAATTAATCATTTGAAAATTGACCATGTTTGACAGAAATAGATGTCAGTGGCAATATGAATACAGAGCGTGCACACGTGTATGTATAATAGGTTGTGTTTACAATACTACAAATCCGTTCGCTATATTTCATTCTAAAATCAAGATGAAGCACATATTAGCCACTACTATTTCAAACAATTTAAAGGGATAAGCAGTCACGTATCATTAGTCGTTAGTTACTATTTACGTCGAAAATATCAAACGACTTAAACGCAAAACAAC
This sequence comes from Meghimatium bilineatum, assembly GCA_034231615.1. Lineage (NCBI taxonomy): Eukaryota > Metazoa > Mollusca > Gastropoda > Stylommatophora > Philomycidae > Meghimatium > Meghimatium bilineatum. The sequence goes on from CM067298.1 coordinate 90,842,567, forward strand.
TGTTATAATGGGATGCACGTTACAAATTTATGTCTTGAAAAGTGGGCGGTGGCCCGATAAAGTTTGGGAACCTATGAATCTAGACTGACACTAATGTTGATAATCACTTTACCTGTGATGCTCATCTGACTGTCATAGTCGTGCTCCTCGGATGTTTGGTTTCGACAAGCTCTTGAGAAATGGTACATCCACCGAATTGGTACATATTGCCTTTTGGGATCAATACTGGGCGTTTCTACGAGTAGATAACTTGTTATTTTATGTAGTTTGGTTATCGTTCTCTTTTATACTTGTTTTGTTGTGTTCTGCAAAATTTTATGTTAATTTTGTTTAACCTTCAAGCTTAAAATTTTTATTATTCCTTCATGTACCCATAGTTAGCGATAACATATGAATGTGGGCAATGGCATTCTTACTTGTTTATTATGTTATGTTATGAATGCTTTCTTAATAAATTCCTTTTGATCGCAACATCGATTTTCGTTTGTTATCATATATTATAACACTTAATGATTAATAAAACTTCATCAACCTGATTGCAAGTTTTGCATGTTACATTTCAGTTTAACTGTAGTTATTAGTTATAGTTTGAGATATAACGATTGATACTATTCTATTATCGTCGATTTGTTTAGTACCCTAATTCAATTGTATGACGCGTATAATGTGAACTATCGATGTGCTAACTGTGAACAAGATCGACCGAATTGTATTTGTAAGACGGGTTCACTAAACAGTTTATAACCAGTTCGACATATTTCTATGAGTGAACATAATAATTTTAAACCTAAGCAGGTCAGAGGCAAAGAATATCAATTTTTAGAGCCCAAAAGGTACAGATGATCGATTTAGTTGTACTAGGGATTCCATATATGTACCGTGTGCATCTCGAGAGAGAGAGAGGTACACGTGTATGTACCTCTCAACAATGCGTTAGCCCATCTACCAAAAATGTCACACATATAAAGTATATTTCTAGTTTCCAGTGATAATCCCTGGGGATCTCCGAAAAAATAACACTTGTAAATACTACGTCACAATACAGGATAGAATCGGTGTTTCTACAGCATAAAAATAACTTAAGTACTAAGCCAGGAGATTCCCCAGTTTTTAATTTATAATAAATGTAAAATTTGAACATTACCTTTCTTGATGAGTGAGAACGCAAAATGTACAGGTCATATTCTATTACATTTCTGCCAGGTAGGAAAAAAGTACAGTATGAGAACGCAAGAAATTAAAGCCCATGTTCTTTACATTTCTGCCAGGGAGGAAAAAAAGTACAGTATGAGAACGCACGAAATTACAGCCCATGTTCTTTACATTTCTGCGTGGAGGAAAAAAAGTACAGTAACCACAAATGCACATAACAAGAAGTACACAAAAACAAATATCTGAAGAACAAACATCCACCAGCGTGTACTCTCATGTAAACACCGGTATAAGGGACATATAATTGCATCAGTAAACTAAAGAAGAAATAATATGCGTTAACAGATGTGATTATCAAACACTTTAGGAATACGGAAAGTTGTGAAATAAATAAATATTAGTGAGTGAAAAAGGAGGGATTGGAGATAAATATGAAGTGAGAGAGTTATTATATATAAAAAGAAATGAATGATGCACGAGATAGATTTAGTGATGTCGAGTGTGATATATAAAGAAAATGGATGAACTGAAAGAGTTGAATATAGTGATAAGGACAATGAGAGATGTTAATTTAGAGATATCGATTGAGCTTTGGAGGTTGAGAGATGGAGAATGTCTATCTATCTATACGATGTGGCCCTTGTTTGCCTTGCGGCGTCAGGGGTAGAAGAGCTCTCTGGAGATGGCCTTCTTGTGTGCTGTTTGTAAGCTTATCCCTGTAGATTCTTTCATTTCTGTGATCCATCTTTTACATGGTCTGCCTCTGGCTTTACAATCGTAATGCCTATGTTTCATGACCATCTGTGGCATGCTGTCTGCTGATATTCTGAAGTGTTCGAAAACCACTTGATCTGTTCTTTTGATGTGTTTCAATGCTGGTATTGTTTTGGTTGTCTGTCTGATGTTATCTGTCTGATGTAGAATATTAGAGTGAGAAATATTAGAAAAATAAAGTTAGAGAGATGAAGAGAGAAGATAACTGTGCTGACAGAAAGATTGAAAACATAATGTTTATTTCTAATAAAACTCAAATTTCAAGTACAGACTGTGACTTAACATTATTAAGTTACTAATTCTCAGAAACACTGTTATCTGAAGAAATATCCAGAAGGGACAGGATGGATTTTTACTAGCAATTATGCAAAACCTCGGCAGCTCACGGTATCTGAAATCTCGTGGCTACGTTTCGACGATGTTTGTCCAAACGCTCGACTTAATGTACTGTTAACTTAATGTGATTTGGTCAAGCTCGACTTACATGTGATACTTTCAATAGTAGACATTAAGTGGACAATGTATGGATTCTTTGGTGATGATGTTCCAGGAATATATATATATATATATATATATATATATCTTTGTATGATTTAATAAAATTGGTCTGGGAAGTGCAAATAGTGCGTCGACATTACGAAATTAAAATTATCGACAATGAACCAACATCAGCTGCACTGTCGTTGTTTTTTTTGGGGGGGGGGGGGCAGGGCAAGCATTCCTATAATTTCTCAACCTGCCAGTCATCAGAAATCTTATGGCGTATTAGCCCAGTGTTCCAGTCAATCTATGGTTCTGATGGCGTATAAGTTCAATGTTCTAGTCCATGTATGGTTCTGATGGCGTATAAGTTCAATGTTCTAGTCCATGTATGGTTCTGATGGCGTATAAGTTCAATGTTCTAGTCCATGTATGGTTCTGATGGCGTATAAGTTCAATGTTCTAGTCCATGTATGGTTCTGATGGCGTATAAGTTCAATGTTCTAGTCCATGTATGGTTCTGATGGCGTATAAGTTCAATGTTCTAGTCCATGTATGGTTCTGATGGCGTATAAGTTCAATGTTCTAGTCCATGTATGGTTCTGATGGCGTATAAGTTCAATGTTCTAGTCCATGTATGGTTCTGATGGCGTATAAGTTCAATGTTCTAGTCCATGTATGGTTCTTCGTTCTTTATATATTTTTTAGAGAAGGTGCACTTTCCCTTCTCTCCTGATCATTCCTGTCTCTATCATTCCCCTAAAATGCAAACTGTCTCTTCTTCTTGGAAGCTATCACTGTGGTATGGGTTAAGCTATCCGCCATGTGCTCAAGAGATCACGGGTTCGAATCCGGCACGTGGCGTTTTGTTTACAATGTGGATTTATCGGGAGATTCCTGAATATTAACGCGTGAAGCTACACAGTTACGTGTTATGAGTAGTAAACTTAAATACAACTAAGTCAATCCTCTACGACTTTTGAGCATTTGAAGAACTGTCTCTGTCAGCCTCTTCTTTACTGTGGTGCATCCAGAACTTGCCTAATTAACTCGACCCTGTCTCTTCTTATAATAACCGTGATATTATACTATAGCATTGTAAGGAAAATGTAATAACAGTTACAAGAATAAAGGTAACTCATTAGTACGATTCTGTCTTTTGCTTTGGTACTAGTGTAACGTATTGAAAGCACAGTGGATCCCAGACCAGAGTATGGTGCACGGAGGTTGGGTTGGAAAAACTACTCGAGAAAAGGCTGGGGTCAATTTGGAAGTCAATGAAAGTCAATTTGAAGGGAAATGTAAAATTTTGTTATTTCAAAGATGACAAAACAAAGATATTAATTAAAACAGATTCAATGGAAAATGGCTGAAAGAACATCCAAAAGTGATAAACAAAACAGCATTAAATAATTTTTTAAACGTCCAAAATATTATTAAACAACATCCTAAAAATGGCTAATATAATATCCGAAAAATGGTTAACAGAAAATCCAAACAATGTCTAAAGAAAATCTGAAAAATACTTGCAGATTCCCACTAGTCATTGCCAAGAAAAATCCAGTTAACCATCTTCAGACTTAATTCTTGCCACTGTAGACCTGGCCATATATACAATATGTTGAACATTTCTCAGACAAACGTGTATTAATTCCATCTAGAGAAGGTAATCAGACGATAGACAGACCTGAATTCTATTCCGCTAAACTGTCTTCAGATTTATAGCAAATGGCCTGAAGAATGACCTATTGGTTAGCAAACAAGTCCGTCAGTTATAATGATGCAGATTCAACATCCTGTAGGTTCCTATATTTATTTAAATATTGAAGGAGTGTTGACAGATAGTGAAGACGACATATAGTTTTCTAATAAGCAAACACAAATTGAAAAGAGCACACTAACAGTTCAGTCAGTCAGCAAATACATAGTATTATCTTGCGTTATATATCAAACTCCTGCAGATTTGCAGGATGTACTCTTGAGAAAGGACTGAGTTGCTATTGTTTACAGAGTGACTGTACCTTTTGGACTAATACAAGCAATATCAGAATGCATATTGTGATTCACTACGGTGTGGGACAGCCAAGTCTACTCTTAAGCCTCCTTAGTCGTCTCGTACGACATGCATAGCTGTGCATTGTTCCTCTTTCGTGTCTCGTCGGCACGTGCAATTTTTCCTTTCTTTCTTTTCGCTTTCAACCCCTGATGCAGAATCAGGGATACAAGAGTTCTCTGGATACGGCCTTTTTGTATGCGTCATATATATTTGTTTTTGTTGAGTCTTTTATTTCTGTAATCAATCTTTTGCATGGTCTGTCTCTGGCTTTGTATCCATCGTGTCTTTATAGCATTGTTTTTTGAAGCACTATCTGATGATAGTACATGCAATTATCAGCGTAAATAAGCATCGCCACCGTCGGTTGGAATGAAACGTATGTGTGCTAAGTAGGATAATATTAGATATCAAAGTTTTGCAGATTTAATATTATTAGCGTAGCCATCTGTGGATATATCGAAAGCGTTGCAGACTATGGCAAAATAGTAAAGCATGTTTGACCGTGGGTATATTTGAGGTTGGCGACCAGTAAATAGTAAGGGAATTAGTTTATCAAGTACGACTAGCCTACTGGCGACATGATTACAGACTTCCACCGTTAGGTTAAAGTGGTAAACAGACAGCGCATTTTAGTGAGTTTAGACACTTTTTATTATTATTAATTATTATCCAATTCTGTTGTATCCATCTCGTATCATTTCTTTTTTCTTTTATACATAAAAAGTATATCACTTCACAGTTATCTTCAATTCTTCATTTTTCACTCGTTAATATTCATTTATTTATTTCACATCTTTAAGGATAATAATTATTATTAATTATTATCCAACTCTTTGGGATCCACCAATCTCCATCTCTTGATATCAGTCAATCAATCTCGATCTCTAACCTCAATCTGTCAATCTCCGCCTCTCAATCTTCATTTTCAAATCTCCATCGCTCAATGTACCTGAAGAAAGCCGTGGTTCCTTGAGAGGGATGTATTGCTTCTCTGAGACATAGTGCAGTACAGGTTCTACCTAAATTATTATTAAATGAGTTTTTGTTACTGCTGTGTATGTAAATATTTTCTACTCCAGTATTCTGCTTCATGTTTCTTCATAATTCATTTAGATAGTAACGAAACGTTTCAAGATATCAATTCAGAACAGTTTGTAGTTTTGCGTTTCAAGATATCAATGCAGAACAGTTTGTAGTTTTTTCATTTGACTCGTTTGAATTGTTTTTATTACCTTCATTATTTAATCAGCTATGGTGGATCTGTTTTCATCAATATTGTTTGAGTTATAATACTTTGACACAATATATTACAATTATATTCATTGAAGAGCTAATTTACATTTCCGTAGCTCCTGCTGGGCGTTTGAGTATATTTTCTTTTATAAAGAACGACAGAAATTATAATGACATATTTTGATCAACTTATTCATAATTCACAAGAAGAGAAATATCTGAACCGCAATGACATTGACATAAATGGCGTGCTATTCGGGTATTCCAAAGTTCGCTTTTTGTTTAAACAGGAAACGTTTATAAACTACAGACAGCTCATAAGTCATCATAGAATAAGAAAGTATACACGAGGAAGTCAATAAATAAGAGACGTTTGGCTGGAACAACTATAAGTAAATACAAAAACACAGGAAAACTATATAATATTACAGAGATATTATCCCGTAGTTTCTCCATCTCAATATGCCAATTTCCATCACTCAATCTCCATCTCTCAATATTCATCACTCAATCTCCATCTCTCAATTTCCATCACTCAATCTCCATCTCTCAATTTCCATCACTCAATCTCCATCTCTCAATTTCCATCACTCAATCTCCATATCTCAATTTCCATCACTCAATCTCCATCTCTCAATTTCCATCACTCAATCTCCATCTCTAAATTTTCATCACTCAATCTTCATCTCTCAATTTCCATCACTGAATCTCCATCTCAAAATCTCAGCCTCTCAATTTCAATATCTCAATCACCATCTCTTATACCATTGATCTACCATTACGACAATGTACTAAGGATAACAGTGTTTCTTCGCTCAACTCTCAAGGTATCTATCGTGAGGACAATTTCTTGAATGTCAATGGGTCACGCATTATGCTGTAGGATGAACCATACCAACACTCTACTCCTGTTGCAACTTGCATACTACTTTTAATTACTTTGAATCGTTTTCTACACTCACAGATGCTTCAGTTACAATTTCAGCAGGACTTTCTGTCGCCCTTCATCTCATGAACACCATTGTCAAAATTGATTTTCCCAACTACACCTTGCTTTATGTGATATAATGAAATAACTAGCGTCATCAACAGCTCTCAGAGTAAGCAGAAATAATCTTATTATGAATTTCAGTGGTAGAAAGTTCTTTAGCTAAACCACTAATATAAAAAGCACAAATGCACACTGTTCATTCCTTGTACACTGTGAGCAAGGTCTCCATTTCGCATATGCGCTGCACATTCGTCTACAATAACTATTGGTGCAACACGTGTCTGCCACCCACATTTAACACATAACTGGTTATTAAAATCATAATATAATCTTTAAAAATCATTTTTTGTATTTCAATTTTTTCCTACCTTTGTTTGTGACTGGCTTATTGACCCCCCCCCCTTGTTCCATATTATCTGGAGACATAACAGCGGCTGACGTCATGTTGACACCACTATCCGTATACTAAAGTTCAAATTAAGACACTTCTCTAACACTGCTTTCAATAATATTCTTAAATACAACACTTACTGTTAGTGCAACCATATGGCGTGCTTATTTTTGTTTTAGTTGACACTAACTAGGCTATGTTTCCCTTAGAGCAGTGAATGCCAAACATTTTTGCCCCATAGACCCATTGTCGATTTTTTTTTTGGTATTCAAAAATCAATATTAGGCCTGCCTGATATTGAATTTTCCTAAACATATTAACTTCAAATGTTTTTGACAGCTGACACAGTGCTGTTCACTTTGATCTGGGTAGTTTTGAGCACGGACAATTGTAAAAATAGAAGAACATGTACATTTTGTTTTGTCACACCTGTATTAAAAATAGTACATCTCCTTCACCTCCATTTGTTTTTCTCGATGACATGGACCCCCTTCAATACCGAATTTACCTTTAGGTGTCCGTCTATATAGACCACTTTCGGAACATATGCCTTAGAAGTGAGGGTTTATTTCTGCCTTACATTATATATCGTCATTATATTCAAGGTTCTTTGTCCCTTAGAAATATATATTTATCTGACGCACTTTGCATATTATCAACCCAGTCTTATAAAGTTACGAATGCATTCATTGGATAGTCTGCGAAAGACTTTAATTTATCTTATACATTATTTAGCTCTCCATAATGTTGATAACAAAACATTACTATCAAATCGCTAACATCATAGATTTATGCGTGTCTTGTGAAATATATCCGCTCACGTACGTTTTGGATAATTGCGGCTTTAACAGACAGGACCCGCTGATATCGTTTCTATCTGTTTCGGACATTACTCGACACAGACAGAAACTAACAACAACTTACTGCCCCGAGTAATAATTCACAGAATGTGAATTCGGAGCTACAATTAATACCTCAATGTACATTCTCGTAATGGGCGCCGTCATGAAAGCTTCACATTTCTTGGTAATGAGACTGTCTTAGCTGAAAACCCTCTCACTGATTATCCAGCACTTTATACAATACCGTTGGATTTTGTAGAATAGCACGACTTATCAGTCTCTGGGACATATCTGCTGATTGTTATCGGTGATTTCTCAATGCATTATGTTTCTAATTCTATCTGTTGATTATTGTTGAACTGATAGTAGTGGAACAATACTGTTAATATTCTTCACTTCCTCTTCACAACTTCTTCCAAGAAGAAGATGGACTGACGATATTAAAGATAACACGAATTCGTCGTTGGAAAATACAAATTGTATGAGGCAAAACAGAGAGAGGTTCAGGGAGTTAATACGGAAGACAACGTTCTAGAGAGAATAAATCACATGACACATATCTTCTTTAGTTGGTGTTACAATTAGAAATGTATTAATTTGTTCGTTCTGTATCTGTGCTATGATATCTCTTTCGGGGATCTATATGGAGTAGTGATTAAGCTATTTGCCTTGTGCTCAAGCGATCGACGATTCCAATCTGCCGGTGATGTCTGTTAAGAAAGTGGATTTCTTCAGAGATCCTTGAGGATTATCGATTGAAGCTACTTAGTTACGTTCTATTATTAGTACTCTCCACAGCCCTCTTCGTTGAGTGGGATAGAATACACATGGAAAAAATAGAGTACAATAAACTGAGTCCTAGACCTTGTTATATTCTCTTTACATTTTATTCACGTCCCTAACGTAATCGGCACTGATCTGTTGATTATATATTTGGTTGTCTTGAGTTTGCATATTTACATAATTGTACTTCAATTAGGGACAGGTTCTATCTTTTAATAATGTATGTGATGATGATGTGTGTCATTGGCAAGGCAAGATGTGCATGAAGTAGAAAACATTCCATTGTGTTTGATGTTTTTGTGCTCGAAAATGGCTCAGAACTACAATCCGGTATCGGAAGAAAATGATATTGCAGTGTTAAATGGAATGCATAATGTTTTAAGACTATGAAATGCTGTCAGACTACTCTTTAGGTTTCTTTTTAAATCTTTGCCGTCAGCGTGAGAAACGAATCAAAGATGCTAGTTGATTTGGCAATGTCAGGCTCTTCTTAAGTCACGAACCAAAGAGTTATAACTTTACATCACTACTGTACAATTCTTAGTGCCTTTGCTCGCAAATCTCTTCGAGGTTTGATGGTTGACACCACATTGATTCAATTTCCTTGTGTTTTTATGTGTAGTCCACTGCATCCATATTCTACACTAAGAGGCCTAACATAGACAATAGGGCTGTAGATAAGTCTTTAATACTGGGCGTTTAACTAATAAAATGCATGCGCCCATTTTCGTCTGTAACTTATTTTCATGAGAAAGTTGACCTTTTTTGGAAAGTCGCTAAAGGTGGAATGGGATTTATCAACTGCTTTGCTAAATTCTTAGTAATAAATATAATGTTCTGCTAAAGCGGGGGGCCTTAAAACTCCAACCTTCCTATCTAAGGCTTTGATAGACAATACCATTACGCGTCCCACTCATTTTCTATTGCATAGGAGAAATATTACCAACACAGTTCATTTCATACATATATTCTTCCTTTGAAAAAAAAACCCGTCATATTCGACGATGGGTTTAGTCACTCGCTGCTCCACACTTTCACGCATATGTACACAGTGCACAGTACAACTCACTGCACCAAACATTGACACATGTGTACACAGTACAACTCGCTACTCTACACTTTGACACATTGGTACATAGTGCAACCCATTCAAAGTTCCCTTAAAAATCGTTACCAATAAAAATATACAAGTCAAAATATCGAATGTATGCTGTACATCTGAATATTAGGACATTATATATATATATATATTTACACTAGGCCGAAAGCTGAAGTCTGATGGGTATGAAAGAATGATGAGAAAAACCACACCACAGCACATATGAAGTAAGAGCTAATCACTCGCAATTCCTGGGGTTTCTCAATCAAACAAACAAATAATATAAATATTTCGGGCTGTCCTCGAATTACGTCAACAATAATGGACATGTCTGAAAAGATTTAACAAGGGGAGACTTAAGAAAGTTTGTTAGACAAAAGATGTGTTTTACTGTTATATATATATATATTGGGAAAGGGGGGGCGGTGGTTAACATATCTTGGGACATAGTTAAGCATATGGATGGTGCCTGAATTCTTGAGAGTTGCTGACAAGGAGGGTGTGGTCAATAATGGGCAAATACCTTTCACGTAATTTATGGATAGTGCATTTAGCCGCTGTGAAGGCATGCAGTCATATAGCTTTTATCGTCAAAAGTGGTTAACATTCATACCAGCTCTTGGTTGCAGGCACTCGTGAGATGGAATGTTTGCATATCAAACGCTGGATCATTCTTATACATAAAACACACGGCTCTCTGAGTAGGAAGCTTTTCCTAGAAACATTTCATACATATATGTTGATATTTCCATGTTGAGAACATCATCATCACGTGACATATTCTTTCAAGAACGTTTTCTTTGCATTTGATGTCCTGAACCCAACTCTATCATGTGCCAATCTTCCTGCCTCCTGCAATGATTTCTTCATACAGTCTTTGATGTCATCTGCCTATCTTCTTCTAGGTCTACCTCTTTTTCTACTTATCGGAATTCTGCCCTCTAATATGCGTCTTTCCATGCGATTGTGTCTTTGTATATGTCCGAAATACTACAAGTCTCGCAGCCGTATGTTGCAACTTGGAAAATGTATGATCTAAGAAGTATAATTTTTGTCTCTGTATAACAGTTTAAGCCATCTATAGAGAACTATTCTACCCCTAACCGTGCACAGCATAAATCGGAAAGAAAAAAAGATATCATTGTTTCCATATATTTTTCATTTTTTAAAATTTCGTTATCGCTATCTCTAATCTTTTCTTAATTTTCATTGTATAATTCTCTAAGCTGTTTATATTTTCACCCAGGTAATCAAACTTGTCGTCATTTTCAATTTAAATGTTATCTATTTTAATTCTTGGTGTAATTTTAGTTTCACATCCATTCTTGTCGGCCATTCTGACGGAAGCCAATATACTATGTTAATAGACAGAGATAAACAGTAAAGTAAATAATATTCAATTAGGAATTGATTGTTGATCTACCAGGAGTCAAGGAGTGTATTTTTATGTTAATTGGGTGTACAGTAAATTTTGGATACCACACATCTCAGATTAGTTAAGCATGCCTTTATATATGGAAGGAAAGCGCCTAGAATCGTGGTGAGTTCAGAACATCCATAAAGCAAAACACGTTCTTGAAAGAAATTATCTCCTGATAATGATGATGATATTGATAGGAATATAGTGTGTTGAGACAATGTTTGTCCACGATCATCTGCATACCCAGGAAGGTGTAGTCCGAATTACGCGACCGCCTTTATTTTTCAAGAATATATGGCACTTATTTCCTTATGTTATGTAATATAGGAAGATATTGTCCTAACAAATTACATAATAATTAGACGTGCATCTTTACAAATACTAGTAGTGCTACACTTTACTCGTGTACCACTGGCAGAGTCGGAACTAGACATGTGTTACCGAATCAGCCTCTTTGAGTAGATCGACAAAAAGCAATAATAAAGCGGGACCCAGAAGAAAATAAGGCTACTTTATGTAAACGTGGGAGAATGGGCAGAGGCATGTCCTCTGTAGCATAATTCGTAATATTGAAAATAATTAATAGCGCATAAGATATGAACACAGTTGAATAGCAATAATATATACAACTGTGGTTCTCAACGTGGGCCATATAGCTCCAATTGGATGACAGTATTGAATGTGGGAACACAGACACGTTTAAGGGGTGGGGATCCTAAATAAGGACCAATTTCAACAAAAAGGATAACAAAGCTTATAAAGCCTTGATCCTCGGAATATTATAAAGTACATAAATGGATTTTACAGTAACCAATTTTTTTTTTGGGGGGGGGGCACGGAAGAAAGTTTTCCCATTAAGGCAACCACAGTCCACACCAAACTAAGAACCACTGATTTGCAATGTATGATTCAGATACATTATTACAATATATCAGTACATAGAACAACCAGAATAGATGCTAGAGTAGTCACTGTTATTCTCAGGTGAGCACGTCGAAGATTACTCAAGCAAACGTCGATGCTTATTCTAAAACAAAGAGCTGGAATTATTCATGAGTAGAGGACCTGGAATTATGGTGAATCTCCGGTGTCATCACGTAATTCCATAGTCATTTTCTCATTCTAGACAGAGGATTAGAACTGTCTCAGGATGTGACCCATCAAACTATGCAATCTCAATATGGCATCCCGAGCGGTTTGCAATTTCAAACCACTGTGTTGTTTGTTAAAGTTAAAACATATACAAACCAATAATTACAGATGTAACTAACAGGGTTGACAAAAAATATAAAGACGCATCATAGAAACGCATTTATTTCTTTATGCTTTGTTACTTTCAAATTTAAATATATATATATATATATATATATATATATATATATATATATATATATATATATATATATATATATATATATATATAATTTCCAAAAAATTGAGACAGTAACTAAGCCAGAAACTGATACAAAAATTAAACAAGTACTAGATACAAACATGACTCAAAGTCACATTAAATGACTCAACTGACATTAGGTCAGTAACTGACACCACAAACATTCATTAAGTCAATACCTGGCGCACAAAACTTAATCCAATGAATAGCATTAACAAACATTTAGCCAATAGCTTAAACACAAACATTAAGGACACATAACGATTAAGCAATACGTTGCAGAAAAATATTAAGCCTATAAATGAAATATACATATTAAACCACTGCCACACACACATTACACCATTGGCTGGCACACACTTACACACACATTATGTCACAAACTGATACATGAACATTGCGTCACTGAGAGACACACACTCATTAAGTCACTCACAGACACACATTAATCAACTGACTGACACTCAAACATTAAGCCACCGACTTCTTCTTCTTCGACTTTTAAACTCCCACATGCTTTCTCTTGTAGTAGTTCAATGGTCCAACTAGATTTCCAGCAGGATTGTGTCGCCGTTTTATTTGTGCCCATGGCTCGACTTATCAGTCCTCGGTGGCAGCAAGACACCGACTGACAAACAAACATTAAGCTACCGACTGACAAATATTAAACCACCGAATGATAAACAAATATTAAGCCACTGACTGACAAACAAACATTAAACCATTACTGATAAACATTAAACCACCGACTGACAAACAAACATTAAATCACTGACTGACAAAAAAACATTAAACCACTGACTGACAATTAAACATTAAGCTACCGACTGACAAACATACATTAAGCTACCGACTGACAAATATTAAACCACCGAATGATAAACAAATATTAAGCCACTGACTGACAAACAAACATTAAGCCATTACTGATAAACATTAAACCACCGACTGACAAACAAACATTAAACCACTGACTGACAATTAAACATTAAGCTACCGACTGACAAACATTTAACCACTGACTGAAAAACAAACATTAAGCCACTGACTGACACACACGCACACATATTAAGCCAATGAATGACACAAAGATTAAGCCAATAATTGATACACAACGAGAAATACAGGAAACGGATATTAAAAGGAAACAATTACAATCGGTTTCTCTGCCTGTCAATGAAATTTGTATTAACGTGTGTTATATTATGTCATCTACGATGTTCTTTAACATCTGTACTTTAAAAAAATAAATCTAAACGTCAGATATTGTTTTTTTAAACGATGTGACTTCATTTTTTACTATACTCAATAATTATTTATTTGAACCTTTTTGGTCTACAAAGGTAGGCTCGCCCTAGTTGTGTGGTATTGTGGTTATAGCCATTTACCTTGTTTTGAGTTCAAGTTGTCGCTGCGTCGGTCACGCTTCATGACGTCTTGTTTAACATTAACAAATTTGGATAATTAATGGTATTATCGTTCGAAATTACGAAATGTGTGTTAGAAATGCTACGTTTGGTGACCTCCAATATTTGTTTGATGGTTCTAAAGTTCCATATAATCAAATTCTGATATAAATAGCGTCCGCGGTTGAAAGAAGCCTGCATCTAACCACCTGTTTCTAAGCACCTGTATCTAACCATAAAAGGTGGATTTATTTTACCAACAGCGTGCCACTTTATTAATATTGGGATGAGAGGGGGGGGGGTCGAAGAAGGTAAAAATATGAAAAATTTCGAGTAAAATGAAATAATATCTGTACGCAATCCCTTCTTGATCTAGGGTTTTGTAACTTGTTAATCAGATTTATTGGTAATGTTTTGCTATTACAATGAGACCAAACGACATCAAGATTCTACCACAAAAAAAAAAAAAACCACGTAGAATGCTATATTGCAAGCGCAATACTACAGGCCTAGGATAAATCATCTACTTTGGCGCTATATTTCTACAATGAGACAAATTTATGTGAGAGTGGCGACACAAAAAGTTCCAGATGATGATAGTCTTCAGTGAAGGTTTCTGTAAAAGAAGCATTTCTTTCTATGAAGTTCCGGATAACTTGACACGGGTGACAAAATAGTTCCGGATTACTTGACAAGGCTGCAACATAAATTGGGATAACGTGATACAGTTAGAAATATACGGAAATGACAATTCACGTGCCCATAACCTACGTCATCAATGACTGCTCATTAAGTCATTATTGGGTCTTAAGAAATGTGACATTTATTTGCAAGTGAGGAGCGTATGTTAAAAGTTGGCATTAAAAATACTGCTTTGTATATACAACATACATTATCTCACTGTGAAACTTTTTTTACTAGTATAAAATAAAACATGCACTTTATTCGAAATTTATATGCTAAACATTTGGGGAGAGGGGGAATACAGGGGATGGAGTTTAAGTCATTTTTAACATTAATAAGCATGGGTGGGGGCTAATTCCTTGATATCTGTTAACAATGGGTAACAAATTCTGGATCTTTGCTGTGTTTAATAGCAATAAATATATGTGTTTCATATGTTGCCAAGACAAGAACAAGGAGTACATATGAACAACGCTGTGCCCCGGTATGCATAATATACAAGATGACTAAGGACATTTCAGACGTCGAGGTAGTTCCCATATGGGACACGAAACACTCAAACGCCATTATAGTCGGATGTGTCAGTTCGAAGGTGCACACATTGTTGCTAAGCAGTAACTCATGACACAACACATTCCGTTCTCCTCGCTAAATCCCAATAGTCAGCAGGAGTTTGAGAATGTAAATATAAGCAGAATTAATATAAAATTTAGCAAGAATTAGTATAAACATTACCAAGAACTAATTCAAATTTAAAATATTTTCACAGCAGCCCTCCTTTTATTTTTAAAATGCGGTATCTCGTTAAAGTTGTAGCCAGGAGTACGTTTCAGAAACAGCATGACAGTGTGATGAACAATATGGGTTTACACATCAACATTATGTGGAGTTGTGAAGTTATATTATTGCACTTCTATTATAAACTAATGTGGTGTTGTTGAAAGAGTCAGATGCGAGACGGAGCTTAATCAATAATATATAATATTTAAAAAAAAACTATCTTCATTTTTTGGCTACGTAATGAGACAAGTAGGTTTGAAGAACATAGTCGCAACCGGCAAGATTAACTATTAGACAGTTTAAGAACCTGATACGACTGGGTAAACAAATACAATTCTGTTACATATTACTGAAGATTGGGTGCTGTGGAGAGCCATGCTCACATACGCCAGCCGGCATGGCACCTAATGATGATGACTTCCATTGTGAGACTACCACTAAAATGGCATGGAATGACAAGCGAGCTATATCTAACTCTAGCCTCTCAGCGTAACTAGCCGTATTGCAGAAATCTAGCCCAAAGCAGATGATTTATCTTAGGTTTCTATTTTCCGTAGTTTCGAACCCACAGGGGACGTTTCCGAGAGAGATGAGCGCCACAATGTAAACCTCTGCCCGCTGAAATGCTATGATTTTAGTATCGGCACAACATGGTTTGTTTTTTGTAATGCTGCTGGCATCCCTAAAAGTCTGAGTGGTTATTAAGTATCTCACAACAATAATGATGATAATAGTAATGATAATTATAATTCTTACTTGTTGAAACGAAGAAGTGGTCCAGTGAATGAAGATTTACCTTCGAAATAAGGAGACCTGGAATTCTTCCCTAGTTCCCTCAGTCTTCAGGAAAAACAGAATAATAAATACATACCTCGGCTACATATAATACATAGGTAAAATATCGACCCAAAACCCGGTATTTAAATATAAAGATGCTGTGCTGTACTTTTCAGGGTCTAAATCTTCGCACATCTACGGCATCATGGGATGCAGGATTACACTTTAAGCCATTTAAAACTGCAATTCGTCTATTACACGTTAAGCCATTTTAAACTGCAATTCGTCTATTACACTTGAAGCCATTTTAAACTGCAATTCGTCTATTACACTTGAAGCCATTTTAAACTGCAATTCGTCTATTACACTTGAAGCCATTTTAAACTGCAATTCGTCTATTACACTTGAAGCCATTTTAAACTGCAATTCGTCTATTACACTTTAAGCCATTTTAAACTGCAATTCGTCTATTACACTTTAAGCCATTTTAAACTGCAATTCGTCTATTACACTTTAAGCCATTTTAAACTGCAATTCGTCTATTACACTTTAAGCCATTTTAAACTGCAATTCGTCTATTACACTTTAAGCCATTTTAAACTGCAATTCACCTATTACACTTTAAGCCATTTTAAACTGCAATTCGTCTATTACACTTTAAGCCATTTTAAACTGCAATTCGTCTATTACACTTGAAACCATTTTAAACTGCAATTCGTCTATTACACTTTAAGCCATTTTAAACTGCAATTCGTCTATTACACTTTAAGCCATTTTAAACTGCAATTCGTCTATTACACTTTAAGCCATTTTAAACTGCAATTCGTCTATTACACTTTAAGCCATTTTAAACTGCAATTCGTCTATTACACTTGAAGCCATTTTAAACTGCAATTCGTCTATTACACTTTATTCATTTTTTTTTCTCCATAATTCAATTGGAAAATGTGTTTTAACTCTTCTCGCGTGAGCACATTTAGTAAACGAAATACACATTATAGGTGATATAAATCGTATTACTACAATTAGAAATGCAGTAAATCAATATGTGTATCCTATTTATTGATCTACGTAGTCTATTTGGTTCAGTGGCTACCACTAGTCGATTGATTTGAATGAAAAAACGCACAAATATTAATTTATATAGCACATGCCGGAGATAAAGTAAAGTAGCATTGTTGGAAATGCAAAATAAACAAGTCATCAGAGGCCGGCTTGACTTAGTTTGTTGACGAGACCCCATGAGTCTAATTAATCCAACGTCGTGAACTCTTTAATCGATCTCTAATTAACTATTGATTAATGCTATAGTGACAGTATGTTATGTAGTATTACATTCTAGTCTTGTGGAAGCTGATATATCAAGTCTTTGGCGTTTGAAACTGAAATGTATTAGTGATACACAAAAAATGTGATATATAAGAAAATGTGATATACGAAAACTGATATATAATTGTGATACACGAAAATAAATAAGTAAAATAAAGAAAATGCGCTTGTGTTGTTGAAGCTCGATAAGGGGAGAAAATGACGATACTGTTGCCTGTCATGGACGACATAAGAGACGACTACGGAGGCTGTTGCGGTGAAGTGGGTGTCACAACCCATTAAGGGGCAAGTAACACAGAAACCATATTGGAGTGGGATTTGTCACTCCTAAAGTTGTAGATATTGGAACCAATATGTACTGCTTGTCACAATGTATTCTGTTCTTTGCACCATATCAAGTGACATATTCTTTCCAGAACTTTCTCTTCGTCGCAGATACTCTTAGAGCCTCTCTTTTCAGGGCAAGCAGACCTGCATTGGCCAGATACATGTGCATAAATTATTCAATGTCGCTGGTCTATCATCTTCTTGGTCTTATTCTTCTTCTCTAACCCGTAACTCTACCCTCTAGAATCAGCCTTTCGATACCATCATGTCGCTTTAAGTTTTCTTAAACAGTATTGTACTTTGGACTACATCCTGTTAATCTACAAGAGTTGACCAACGAATGCAAATCAAGAAAACTAAACAACATAATTGCGTCTCGTGTATTTCTGTGTACTTTACAAGGTGACATACTCTACCCCTTGGGAACCCAATGTACTTGATAAACATAATAAGAACACTATTTTAAGGGTGAATATATTGCAACCACTTAGTAATTTTTCCCCTTCTCAAATTGTGCTTAAGACTGTATCACATGAAATAGAGCTTTTGCCAGTCTATATAGAGCTAGTCACTCAGTGGTTCTAACTTCAGTTTTACAGTAATGATTTCTTGGATTGAATTGACGTACGGGCCTGGACCTTTTCTTGCTGACGTAAGATTAAAACTATGACCGGCGCATGTAGCATATATATATGATTTCCTGCACCACTCGGTATTGCACTTAGCGTAGCGCAGTGGTTAGCACATTAGCTTCGCATATGAGTGGTCCTGAGTTCATTCCAAAGTTCAGGCGGAAATATTTTACAGACCGCAACGGCTCCCGGTTCCACCCTACTTAATTGGTTACCGAATCAGTCTGAGAAGTAAAGACTGCGAGGAGACGAGATGGCTGCCGTCCTCATATAGCAGAGCTACTGAAATATGAGATCACTAACATATCATAACCCTACATCAGTTAAAAGCTGTCGGTTAACTTTACTTTACGTTAGATACATGCTCGAAGGTTGTTGTTTACCATTATTTTTTTTTTGGGTAAAACGTTCTGATATAACCAAATTGGTCTGATGTCCGTGTTTGAAAGAAGCGTACTCCATCATGACATTTACTTTTTTTTTAATGTGATAATAATTACAGTAAAAAATGTGGGGAGTATAGTTATTAGACAGTTAACTTTGATGTGTATGATAACACAAGTATCTCCACGCCAAACTCCCTTAGTTGGAGGTTACTATATGCACGACATATAATACTGTTGTTATTGCCTGCTCCCTCTTTAGGCATCACCAGGCCTAAGAAACATTCTATTTTTATTTCAAACGTGATAATACTAATTTTATTTAACAAAAACTTGAGATTAGAAGAAAGAAAACATAAACACTTTATGAACATAGAAGACAAAATGTCAAGATATGACCACTAATGATTAGGCTTACTCAAAAATAGCACTTGTTCATAATGAGCCAGATTACAGATGTGTCGTCTGATGTGGAATGATACACGTATGCCGCATTATATCCATATTCAAGACAAATATCAGAAATCGAACTAAAAGTAAAGATTATTTATTATTTTAAAACTATTAATGTTGAAATGGCTAGGCGTCATTATACATAATTTCATTGACTTCATTTCCTTCATTTTCAGAATCGTGCTCATTAGCAGGTTGTTAATTCCAGAGAACTGAATGCGTTGTCATGGTTTATAGCTCAAATCATATATTTGCACCTTTCGGCATAATGTGTTCGTTTTCAGCATGATTTGCGGTTGACTTAGAACCTATATTAGGATGTCACGGCAAACACCACACGCACAACAATCTTAGTCGTCACTTACAACATGCATGGTACGAAGCAGTGTTGCTACAATTTTCTCACTTTTGGGCGCTGACAACACACAAATGTTTTTGTCGTTAACGTTTGCAACAAGATCGTAAAAGGAACGGTAAATGATAATGATGATTGAAGTTGCCATAATTTGATAAATTAAAGTAGAAATAAATGATGACATTGTGTTATAGCATATTGGCATTAGATTTCAGTTCTTAGCCTGGGCTGGTTCAAAAATTTTAATGAAATTAAATAGAATAATAACAATTGTATGCAACTTCTTAGATTTTGGAAAAAAAACCACACTTGACAGAAGTGATTTGAAGAGGATAATTGTCTGGGGAATTTAATGAAGTCTTGGTGTTGTATTTCCTGATCTTTTATTCCATAATTTGATTGGATAAGATCGACTGTTATGCTAGTAAATATTTTTATTATTTCTGTTGTTATATAGATCAGACACTTTTTGCGACATTGTGGCTACACTTTCTTCAAAATTCATGATTTGTATATGCTCTCTATGAACGTTTGTTGTCACATAATATACGCTCTCAGGCAATTATTGTCACATAATATAGACTCTCAGTCATTGGTCGTCACACATTACATACTCTCAGTGGTTGGTTGCCACACATTACATACTCTCAGGCATTGGTTGCCACACATTACATACTCTCAGGAATTAGTTGGCACACATTACATACTCTCAGTCATTTGTTGCCACACATTACATACTCTCAGTCATTTGTTGCCACACATTACATACTCTCAGTCATTGGTTGCCACACATTACATACTCTCAGTCATTTGTTGCCACACATTACATACTCTTAGTCATTTGTTGCCACACATTACATACTCTCGGGAATTAGTTGCCACACATTACATTCTCTCCGTCATTTGTTGCCACACATTACATACTCTTAGTCATTTGTTGCCACACATTACATACTCTCAGTCATTTGTTGCCACACATTACATACTCTCAGTCATAGACGTTGGTTCATAACTTATAATACTTTATATTTACATAAAATATATACTATTTTAAAATACAAGATCTACTGATGGAAGAAACAAACCAAGATTGTGTAACACGTTCTAATAGAAGAATTCATTTAATTTACATGGGCTATTTACTTAAAACTGATGAACCATACGTCATAAACAACCATTCATTTGGAAGGAGGTCGTAAAAGAAAATTAGTTCGCCAAAAAGACACTTTACGCAAAAAATAAACAGAGAAAGCTCAATATTGGATATAAATGATACGCATACGAGCCACAGTTAACAAACTGGAATTTAACTAAATACTTTACGTTACATGATTCGTTGCTTCCCTGTCAAGGTACGATAATACACGAGTATAAGCAGGAAGTCATAACTCACAAAAAAAAATGGAATCATTAGAAGAATAGTCGAGTGTCAGTAAGAGATAGAAGTAGAAACGATAACATCATACAGATAACCAAAACAATACAAGTATTGGAACACATGGAAAGACAACAGATTAAGTGGTTTTCATACCACGCTTCCAGACTACCAACATATAGCATGCCACAAATGGTCATGATAGATATCACGGCTATAAAGCCGAGGCAGACCATGTAAAAGATGGATCACAGAAATCAAAGAAGCCACATGACAAAGTTTACAAACAGTACACAAGAGGGCCATCTCCAGAGAACGCAGCCACCCCTGACGCCGCAGGGCAAACGCGGGTGACAGAGTATAGAATAAAATAGTCATAACCCATCACTTTATGTGGAAATTAAGATATTTCAGTCGTTATGTAAAGTTCTATAAAAGAGAGCAGATACATCTGTTAATTTTATTCTAACAAAATCAACACCTCCATAAATGCATTAAACACCGTTAGAGTGCCGATTTTCTTTTAAATATCTAAACATTTCATGGAAAATACTAAAACAGTAGTGGTTTCGTGTAGCATTTTTTTGTTTTCCACCAACACAACAATTTTCACCTTGGCAGACAAGGAAATCAATGGAAGCTGAAATGTAACACTACTCAATGTTGAGTGAACGCAGAGCTCTCAAGCTAGACTACAATTATTCTGTTGAAGTAGGATATATTACACGATAAATCAAGTCCTGGTTTTATATCATTTGATACGCTAATTGACAGAAAAGAGTGACGATTACAAGTGCCTTGATCAATTAGAGGCGTCATGCTAGAAATATATACATATATGTAGATTTAAAATAAGTTTGCAAGCAACGATTGACAGTTAGTCATGTGCGACTGTTTCTACGATGGCAAGCCGTTCCTTCTGAACATTACATAAAGTGATAAAATGTTACTATTATTTGATATTTATTGGTATTGTCTTTTGTTTGGGGATCATCATGGTGCTGTGATTAATCCGTTCGCTTTGTGCTCAGAAGGTTGTTAGATCAGATCTCAATTGCAGCGTCTTTTTTATAAAGGGGGTTTTTCTGGGATCACTGGGGATTATCGCTTGGAGCTACAAAGTTACGTGCTATGAATGGTACTCTCAGAAGGAGAGGTGCCGCTTGATTGAGAGGGAAAGAGTACATATGAGGTAACTCGAGTACAATGAAGTCAATCCCCTGTAAGCTTTTTGAGCCCTTTCTTTGTCTGGTGGCAATGAATATTTGTAAACTAATCCGGTACTGTGTAAACGCAGTTTTATCAATGGTGTGTCTATTTTCTCCCACATTTTTGTCTTTATCCATTTCCGATTATCTGCTTGCGCATCACTTATCTCTTCCTTGTTATCTTTCTCTTCCACCTATTATCATCATCATATCATTTGTTTCTCTGTAAAGTTTGTTGTTTGTCTTGATGAAGAATTTATATACGAAACCTCGTATGTCTCTTTTTCTAGTTCATTTTGTCTATAACTGTTGATAACACGTATACATGTTCATTTTTATCATAATATTTTCCCTCTGTTACTACATCTATCACATGAATTTCAGCGCGTCAGGTTGTTTCCAAACATAAGACATATATCTCTTTAACATTTTTCATTTGACGGAAGACTGTCACAACTTTGAAATGTTGAGCTTAACGTTACAATTAGGGAAACTCTAGTACAATGCATTTAATCTTCTACGCACTCTGTATATCTTAAAATAGAAGCAGGATTTCAAGTGAATTCAAGGTCTCAAGATGACACTAAATAGCTCAAATGATTCGTATCGTATCGTATGATGTCTAAGCGTTTTGCTCACATGTTTATGTTCTAAGGGAATCATATAATGACCAGTGGCGTTGCGTGAGTTTTTAGAGAGGGGTTCGCCGAGAGACATTTTATATAGTAGGTCCCATTTTATTTGGTCATCCCAGAAACACGTTTTTATTTCCCTGTACAAAATAATTACTAGTTGTTTTTTTAAAAGAAACATACCTTATATAATCTTGTAATCTATAAAAAAATATGCAAGTAAGAGTAGACACAAAGCATAGCAATAGATTTCTACAACAATAAGAAGAAAACGATAAACGTATATCGGACAGGTACTTAGACTTAATGAAAACAAACTGCCACTACAATCATTAAAATGGGTACCAGATGGCAACAGAAAAAGAGGAAGACCAAGAAAGACTCCTCGCAGAATAATCATCAGATATGATATGACTATGGGTCTCAAAACATACAATATTTACACACGTAACATCACATAGCCCGTACTGGAGAGCTATGGTTTCTGCCCTACGCACGGTGTTCGACGCTGGAGAATATATACATAGATATAATCTATATCAAAAGATAAATAACAATATTTGAGTCTGGTAAATTTACCTTTTCC
The DNA here is from genome assembly GCA_034231615.1 of Meghimatium bilineatum. Classification (NCBI taxonomy): domain Eukaryota; kingdom Metazoa; phylum Mollusca; class Gastropoda; order Stylommatophora; family Philomycidae; genus Meghimatium; species Meghimatium bilineatum. The sequence goes on from CM067298.1 coordinate 90,866,108, forward strand.
CGTTATTCAACAGTTATACACAACATAATTAAGTACTCACACACCATAATAGTGTATGGCTTATGCACAGTATAACAGATATATGTTTTCATTTTGCAATTCTCAGAAAACGCGTCATCGTATACTATTTCTAGCCGTACGCTTGGTCTGAAGCCAATGTTCTTTAGGCCAGTGCGGTAGATATTTATACATCAATGTGTCTTTCAGCTTCTGCATTACTAGGCATTATGGACGTTTCCTTTTTCTATTGTTTAATTTATTTTCGACGCCAAAGATTCTGAGCGCCAAACTTTCAGTGTATTTTTTTCAGATAGATGTTTTTTTTTCTTGACGCCAAAGGCTTCTGGCTTCAAAATGCAAGTGCGGATGCAAAGTGTGTTCCTCAAGGACGGATACTTATTTAGTGTGTTCCCCATGGGCGGATAGCTGTCAAATAATAAATAAAACAGCTATTATCTTTCTGTAATGTTTATAGTAAATATATATTAATTTGTGTGGGCTACTTACGTTATTTAAAGGGGACGGTCGAACGTTTTGGCGTCTATTGATGTTATGCCACTGATAATGGTTAACTCAAGCAGGATCATGTGACAGATTTTCTCAGTATGATGCAAGTCTTCGAAATTTCGCCCCTCCCCCAACCGATAAAATGTTTTTCTTCTAAATGCCGTTCCTTAAATGTATTTTGAATAATGACGCCAGATACGATCGCCTCTCTGCATCATAGCATGTCACGACGCTGAATTAAAGGTGAATTCGAAGACGTTGGACAGAAACGAGTTGTACAACAGCTAATCGTAAAGCAGCACACTTACTTCTCATAAATTACACACAAAAATAACATCAATACTTTATTGACTTTCAAAAGTGAAGAAATGTACGACTGTACATATTATATCAATAGTTTGATATACCATATTTAAAGGAACATGACAAAATATCAGTAAAAATCTCACTTGGGTTTCATTTATCTCTTGAGCCTATTGATTTCCGACCGCATTTTAAACATTCAAAATTTGTTAAAATTGTTTATTAAAAAGGGAACGAAATTTCAAAATATAAAATAATGTAGTTTTATTAAACATATGCAAAAGAACAAATCGACGTTTCTACTGTATGCCTTGACCAAGCAGGGATACGAATAAAAACATGACATGATGCATCATTATTTAGTTTTTTAGATACAACGGTCAGTAATACGTATGTTTAATTTTACGAACTCATTGTAATTAACGAAACATTATAATACAATATTTCGTATCTTACATCCCGCTCATCAATATTACGCTTTCTCGTGAATCAACATATTTTCGTATCAACAAAAACTGCATTATTGTTCTGTTCTATGGTTATGAGAAATTGTTTGCGACCAATAGCACCATGTCCTAGCTGCATCATTCATCATCATTTGTCTTCCTCTCATATTGTGTAACCTATTGCTAGAAGTGATAACAAATACAGCCATGGCACTGCATCAACAAATACAGCTACAAAATGCAGGCAGTTGTGATGGATTCAACATAGCCTCAGGAAACAAACGCAGAAACTCAAACATGCTCTAGATTGAAGCCCACTGGCAATCAGAATCGTAGAGAAACCACAGAATGTGGTGTTATTGACAACAGAAATGAAAATCAAAGAGGCCACAGACTTATGAGTAGATACGCAAATAGTCACACATTGAATTCTGGGAATTGAAAGAAATTAAACTGTTCTTAAAAAGACACAACAATAATAGTATCAGGGAAGGCTATCAGATACTATGTTGATAGTGAATACACACTACAGATACAACGCTAGAGATATAACGTTACAAATACAAAGCTACCATTACAACACTACAACTACACCGCTACAGATACAACGCTAGAGACAGGCCTGGATTAACCATTAGGCAAACAAGGCACGTTCCTAGAGCACCAAGCGTTTGGGGGGGGGGGCACCACAAGTCCTCAAGAAAAAATGTGTATATTGTCCCGGTAGCCGTGCGTAATCGACATAACATTAGCAAATCGTAAATGTAATATTGAATAGCACATTATTTAACCTTGATCCCACAACAAGGCGGGTAAAATACCTCCCACCCAGTTTTGTTGCTATGTTTTGTTATTCACTAGCAGATCACTTGCATGAATCTATGAATGAATTTGAAAGATTTGAAGAAGCTGCAAAAGAAATAACACCCGTTGTGGATTATAAGTCATCTTTTACCCGTAATCGTAAACGAAATACAGTGATCTTTGATGGTGTTGTTCCTGGGGTATATCTGTTTTCTATGCCATTGTTGAAAAACGTGGGACAGAGATGAGTAGACGAGGACATATTTAATATAGCATTTCAATTTTCTTGTGTGGTCGATGTACCACAAACATCTCAGTTTTGTGAAGGACTAATAAATGCTTATCCTGAAGATCTGAATAATCATTTATATGCTTAGCTACAACAGTTCCACTCATATATTTGCCACAAGTTTCGTGCATCAAAATCTGAAAACATCATGTTCCGTCATGCAGAATTATACAAAGTAATAGAGACAACATCGAGTGTGCTTTTCCAAATGTAGAAATCGACTTGCGCATATTTTTAACATTAATGGTTACGATCTGTTCAACTGGGCATTGTTTTTCTCAGTTGAAACGTATACAAAATCTAAGTACATCGAAAATGAAACAAGAAAGGTTTGAACCCTTATCTCTGCTGATGATTGAGGCAGACTTGTTGCGCAAAATTAACTTCGATGATGTGCTCAAAAACTTTGCCAGATGTAAATCTAGAAAAAAGAACTTTAAAATGTAAATGTGCTCTCTCTCTCTCTCTCTCTCTCTCTCGCTCCGACTTTCTCATCTATTAAAAAAGTTACAGTATTTTTGTCTATTATTATTACAAAATTCATCATCATCAAGTGCCGTCTCCGCAACGAAGGTTGGCTGCAACGTATCTCCAACATCTCCTGTCTCTTGTCTTGGTGGTGCACTCTGCTAGACTGTAACCTGTCCATCGTGTAATGTTACTCTCCCACTTGTATCTCTGCCTACCTCTTGCTCGCTTCCCTTTGACTTTACCCTCAAGTAAGGTCTTCAATAGGGTGTCATGTCTTTTAATGTGTCCAAAGTATTTTATTTGCCTGATCTATTAATATTAATGAACTATTAATTTTAATTAAGAAATACCTCATTGTAGGTTTTATATGAGTGATAGTATTACAAACATATGTGTTAACCTATTTTTCTTTGGTAGTTTTTTTTGGGCATAATATTGAACATACCAGTAGTCAGTCGAGGATCGGCCCCGGGGCGGAAGGGGGAACCCATGTGGATTTGGGCCTAAGGCACCAAGATGGCTTAATCCGGCCCTGGCTAGAGATATAACGTTACAAATAGACCGCTACAGATTAAATCGATTACATAGAATACGCTAAACATAGATGTAATTGTGATGATTATCAACACCAGAAACAATAGAATTTTGTGATCACGCAAAGAAAGAAAAAAAGTGATACTTAACTATGCCAAGCAAGTGAAACATGAGATTATTGCATTTATATCAAACAAACGATACAATTAGTATGGCTATTTCAAGCAAGAGAACCAACAGCTTATTGCCACTAAGTACAATATGATACATGATAGATTATTATGATTATATACACCTAGACAATGAATATATTAATGCGACAATATCCATCAAGACAATAGATTATTGCCACTACAACCAGCAACAGAAACACTGGATTATTATGATTATGTCCAGAAAGACAATCAATAGATTATTGTAACTACGACTAGCAACAGAAATACTAGATTATTGGGATAAGCCTAGCAATATAAATAAGATTAATTTATTATTCTGAGCATGAAAAACAGGAGATTATGACAGAAACAACAGAGTAACGTTACAATGCCCAGCAAGAGAAATAAGAGATTAAAATAAACAGGGCAGAATATGACACTGCCTAGCAACAGAAACTGTAGTTAAACGTTAAATATAATGGCCAATAGTTCACGCCGAACAATTTCGTGAAAAATAATTATTTTTACACGAACAAGATCGTGATTTTTTGACTTTTGTCTAAATGAAACCTCCACTGGATTTAGTTATTGTTTTACATAACCGTTCGCTTAATCGATTTAATTATTTACTTGACAGAGAATTAAATGCGAAATCAAATATGTACTGAGGAAATTTAGCTTGTTAAAAACATCGACCAGACGTTGCAGAATCCGACGTAATTTGTTATTTAAAGCAATTCTTTGCACCTGTTGCACTAACGTGTTAATAATATACATAAAACTAAGTCAGTCAATCAATGTTGGCAAATAATTAGTAAATCGGAGGAGAGCTCAAAAGCCGTAGAGGATTGGATTCATTGTATTTGGGTTTATCAATAAGTAACACTAGTCAACAAAATTTTCAGCGTTTTTTGTACCAGACTTTAAACATATCATTTCTGATTGATTTTGGCATGCTGATTTCAAATATCACTATGGAATTCCCCTATTAGCTCTGGTTTTTCTTTTAAATGATGAATTTAAATTTCAAAAATACAAATTTCATGTATACTTTTTAAATCTCTTTGGTGATGATTGTGTTCCTCCTTCGCAAGCGAAGATGAGCATGGCATGAAAAAACATTAAATGCAATGAAAAAGAAAATAAAAGAAAATTGGTAATTAACGAATTTGGTTTGTGAGTTCGTAGATGCCCGATGAGTCCGATTCGTGCACGGAAAGTTCTATTGTAGTGCATGCAGGAGTGCTGAGGGTTCAGGGTAGGAGAATTTACGGATTTGTCCTTCCGCTTCTTGCGCTTGTGGATTGCCCTCAGTGTTCTTTCTTTTTCAAATTTCGTGATGCCACCAAGTGATCTGGGTGTGCGAGTCTGGACGATCAAGTGATGTAGTTTCCCAGGAGCTAGGATCGATGCTGCAGTTCTTGAGAGAGCTTTTTAGGTGAGACTTGAAGCGCTTTTTCTGCCCTCCACTTGAACGTTTACCTTCGCACAACTCCCCATAGAATAATCTCTTTTGAAGGCGCTTGTCTGGCATACGGACAATGTGGCCAGTCCAACGGAGTTGGGACCTAATCAGCATAGTTCATTCTTTGGTGAACAGTTATTCTTTACACTTTAGCATTATATCAATTTTTAGTACTTCTTCTTCTTCTTTCGTTCACTTAAAACATGTCTATATCTGTAATTCTGTCTCCTTAATAAAACCCAAATTGGTAGTATAAATTCAGTGGAGTTATTTCCATCATAAAATGTTAGAACAAATAAAACACACTATTTAAAGTTCACCTATAATGTTTCTAAAAGACACAATTGAACCCATGCCTTATTCAGTCGTTGTTCGCTCTCTTTGCTTTTTTCGTGTAGTAAATAGGTGAGGTGTCTCTTGTGACAGTCCAACATTAATCACCAAATATTGAAGGGCCCCAATTGCCTTGTCTCAATAGCAGCAATGTCTTAGTGAAATCGGTCATCATTGACAGCTCAGCATTTTGACTTTCAAAATTACAGGTTGATTGGCCACTGCCTTCTGATATAATGGTCACTTCGTGCACGACTATTCTACTCATAGAGAAAACAACAGCATTTGATGTATCCACCCTGTAGTCCAAGCAAAAGATGTACCAATTTTACGTCCCACTATAGTGACTAATGATGATGATTGTAGTTTATGTACGTAAAAAGTTGCTTAATGTGTGCATGTGTTATTTTAATATGAAATGAATTGTTAAAAACAATATTTCGAATATGAAATTAAACTGGTATTGATGGTAAAAATTCCCAGTATTCAACAAAACAGCTTTAAGACTTGTCTTGGATTATTCAATGAAAAGTCTTCACTTTTCCGGTTTGTAATTGATATTGAGAACTGCCATTAAACCAGACATGTTGTGGTGCACAGACATGTCACACTTTTTTAGAAGGAACGTATTAAGCGGCTTCTAGCGGTTCCTAAACACATAAATATTAACATTTTCTCCTAGAATATTCCACGGTTGCAACTGGAATCTAGAAGTTCCGCATTATTTTTGGCTAAATTCTGGTTTCTTACAATATCATTCAGTTCACTTATGTTTATTAAGTGCAGTTTTGTAGATATAGTTTATTCCAATTCTGGGAATTTTGAAGTTGATGGCTTAGAAATTTCATCTTTATCATCGAAAGCAGCTAAAAATAATTCTTGCACTTTGGAAACTGGTAGGACATTGCCGTGCGGTACCGGACGTATTGCAGAGGGACTGCTTGGATATTGCAAATATATTTTTATTCTTTTATATTTCTTTCCCAATTGGGGCCCCATGAAAAAGTAACAGTTGTTGGTAAGATCAGTGGGCTTTCTCCAAATCATTGGAACTGCAAATTTCATAGCTTGCCTTTTGCCAGCCAACCATAGTTTCAGATGTGCGGCACATGCATTGCAGCATATGCGTGGTGTCCAATTCTTGTCTTGATCTCCTATCATGTAGCCAAAATACAGGTTGTACGCTTTCATAATCAGTTTATACATATTTCGTCTTTGTGATAGAAAAGTCATTTCATCACATATATACCATACATTATTCACACTGTTGACACATGTTTTGTGCATTTATAATAAAGACAATTTTGAGAAGGAAAAATACAATACTAATAACGAAATTTAATCAGAGATAAGACATGTATACACACAAGTGGTTAATACAAGGAAATCTCCGGAATAAATAAGATTAAAAGAAATAAAAACGATATCGCTGACTGGAATTGAACTGGCGTTCTCGTAATACAAGAACAAAGACTTAAACGATATGCCACGTAACCTACCAAATCAAATAACAAAAGTACAATTAGAACAATTTAACAGTTTCTACCACTTTTTGTTTTGTTCGTGAACAAGTTATTAATATTTATAAGTTGATATATGAACAATATTTTGTTATATTGAAGAATGATGAAATGGTAGTTCCCTAAAGGAGTATGACTTTGATCATCTTCTGTACAGGCGGTAATTGTTTTATTTGCTTTACAATTATTTTACTTTTCATAGAACGGTATAGTCATGTATCTTGAATAGGGCAAAGTGCAGAAAATGTAAGCGACTCACTGAGAGAAAATCAAACACAATGGTAGTATTATATAAGACGAGGTCGATATATACATTTTAGAAAAAATCCTTTATCATGCAAAGTCGACCTATTCATTGTTGACACAGTCGACTTAGATATTATCCGGGCACTCATGCGAAAATTATAATACATCGCCAAGGAATTGAAATAAAGGATATATTTATATAATAACAGAAATAGAGATCGGAAATACTGGTATATTACTTGCATGATAATCATGAAATAACAACGAAGGAGAACGATTTTGTTATTCTTTTTTCCTGTGCCGGTTGGTTGGTTGTTTGCTGATCCAGCGGTCCATGGCATCATGCCCTTTGACCCAATGCCATTAAAATGGTATTATAATGCTGGGACGTCTGTGGCCGGAGCCACATTGAAGGCAGGCTTCAACCTATGCACTGCTCCGAGCCACTGCAGCCACGATAGGATGCACTGTGCTCATTCCCCGCCACCAATTGATTACTGGTTATGTCGAACCTCTCTATTCTCCAGGCACGCAACCAAATGTTCATGTCAAAAGGATTGTCACGGCATGTGTCCCCATGCCTCTATGATGGGCTTCAGCCTTAGGAAAAAAGAGCGCTGTCAGTTTCCTTCTCCTCAATGCTGCGCAGTACACCTCTGCCCCCCCCTAACCACAGAGGGTGCATACATATATAAAAATAACAAAGCATTAAACTTATTGCAACAACAAAATAAATGCATGAGATGCATAATTGTATAGATGACGTGCCATGAAGCTTTAATAAGACGATAACCTCATTATAACGACATTTCATCTATTAAGGATTTCTGTTGCATGGGTGGTTTGTCTAGTGGGCCATTGGTGAGACCCACAGTCGGAACCGCATGCGTGTTCCCTATGTCAGACAGTGGGCACTCTACTCCAGATTAATGTTTCTCTGGCAATGTTTTGGATTATGATGTCTACCACAGAATCCGCAAGTCTCAGATGACGGTTTGATTCAATATAGCTGCATCGTTATAACAGGTCATGTTGGTTCAATATGACTGCAGGGTTGATAACATATCCTATTCATGGCGTAGTGATCAACCCGTCATCATCAAATAGAGATATAACCGAGAGATATAACAAATGCATACAGAAAAGATACATTGCCACAGAAAAGGTTGACCATGCCTGGTATCAATAAAGTATTCTAAACCGTGGGTTCCCAGCTCATATGTACACGACCCAACGGGACCACGTAGAGTTTTCTTTGGGGCGAATGCTAAAGAAATAATTAAAAACGGATATTTATAAGTTGTTGTTCTTCTTCTTCAGCGTTCATCCTCAATTCCTGCTGGATCTCCCTTGTATCGTGATCATGGTCCTACTAGATTTCCAGCAGGATGTAGTCCAGAGAATAGAAATGCGTTGTTCCGACGTTTTATTTGCGAAAATGGCCCGACACACCCGTCTTCGGCGTGATAATTTGTTCAACTTTAATCAGTGTATTAATTTTTTTAATAATTTCATATTTGCATATTTTCAGAAAACTATACAATGATGTTTTTTTAACTTACTAAATGACTTTCTATGCGTATCGGGAAATCCTGTAGATAACGGGGGAATGTGGGGTGATATACTAAACAGCCGCCCCCCTCCCCCGGAAGGCAGAAAATGATATTTAGTATATAGTACAAGACAACATGCACATAAACGGTAACTTTCACATCCTCAAATTTGATATCTCAAATAATCATCAAAACGAAGGAAACAGAGTATTATTTGTTGAGGTAAATTTCTCCCCCTTAAACGAAGTCGTATCGCGTTTTGTGGTCTTTTTTTAAAACAGCGATAACGCATTTAACATGGTTACAAACTTGTGGTTTTAATTATAAATATCTTACAATGTATGGAGATCTGTGGTATCAATAAATTATACAATAAGAAGTTTGGGGACCTGTTATATCAATCATTTATACCAGACAATGTTTGCGAACCTGTGGTACCAATATATTATACAATACGAGGTTTGAGGACCTGTGGTATCAATACTTTATAACATGCAATATTTGGGGGCCTGTGGTATCAATATATTATACAAAACGATCTTTGGGGACCTGTGGTATCAATATATTATACACTACAATGTATGAGGACCGGTGGTATCAATAAATTGTATCATACAAAGTATGTGACCTGTGGTATCAATAAAATATACAATACGAGGTTTGGGGACCTGTGGTATCAATATATTATACAATACGAGGTTTGAGGACCTGTGGTATCAATAAATTATACCATGGATTAAACTGAATGGAAAATGTAGATTCTCATTAGTCAACGTACACGGCACATGCCATAGTATGATATGTTTGCACCAAAGATTATCTAATATCAATAGATTGAGAGACGATATGCAGGAGACTTGTAATATACTTGCTGACATACACACAAAAAGGCAGATCAGACAATATAAAGCAAGAAGCGTTAGAAGAAAGCATGGGACATATATTAAAGTATATACATATCAAACATATAATTCACCAAACCTCGAATTATTATTCTTCTTGAGCGCTGATTTTTTTTAAGCAACGCGATTTCATGTGTTATGTTATGTGAGTCAGATATCTTAAATGCCTATGTTACTGTTTAATCTGCGACATAAAAGTCGAACACTCACGATTTGCTTACGATTGGGCATGCTTTTTAATTCCGGTGGGTTTTCTTAGCTTATGGCAACCTTCCCAGTCTTTCGACTAGTGCGAAGATTGGGTCAGGATTGGGTCAGCTCTATATTATTATGATAGTATATCTGCGTTAGTTTCGGGATCGAAAATATGGTAGTTGGGCTTCAATTGCATACGTTTATCACTTGTCTATGAGCTAGTCTCTCGTAATTAGAGAAAACATTCCACAATTTAACTCAAAATTTCATAGACCTTCTCATCTAAGAATCTGGTTCTGGTCTAGAAAATGCTGAACTGTAGAAAAATTCACAAACCGGTGCATTGCTACTTTTAGAATCAGCTTCACGTCATGCGATATCCTAAAATGTAACATTGTGTTTGCATTTAGAAAATTTAAGAAATAACAAATTCAACACAATGACAGTTGAGAATATCGACAAAACTTAATTCATACCGATAAAATATACCATCTACTACCTTACGAATTCAAAAACATTCTTATCATATATGTGGATAGTTTTACACTATTGAAAGCCTACATTTTCTTGCATTTCATTGATGACTACACATCCTATCCGCAAAGTGAGGGAAGGCAAGGTAAATTAGCAAAGATGAATGAATCAGTTCGCATGACATATAGCTAAAGAAGGATTTGGTAACCTCCAACGCCCCTCTGCAACAAAAAAATATTGATTTATATTACTAGAGAAGGCACATGAATGACATTTTCTCTCAATCATTTACTCTAAAAAAATAACCTAAATATTAAGACGATTACAAAATGTTTTGTCTTCTATTTCAGCGACCCAGCCTTAAATGGGTACCGGATTAATCCGGGAAGTAAAGACTGCGAGGGAGAGGAGATGGCTACCGCCCTCATTTGCAGAGCCTGTGAAATGTGAGATCGCTAACATCTCACACCCCTACGGCATTAATAATGCTATGGGTTACTTTACTTTACTCTTATATCAGGACTATGGTCCTACCATATTTACAGCACGATATACTCCAGGGAATGGAAGATGCGTTGGGTCGCCGTTTTATTTGCCCCAGTGAAATGCTTTTCCCCCTTTCTGCACAAAACAACCTCGATTCGGACCACCGATAAATAAGGGTTGTCCACAGTTAGAGCGATATTTGTAACAAAAATAGGTTACATGTATGAAGTTATAAGCACTTCATTTTGATACATAATTGAAACTCATGTGTCATTTTAACAAAATTACTATAAATTTGGCTAATGGTTATTTAAGGAAATATTTCAGGTATAACGAATTAGATATGATTACAGCGATAATAAACAGACGCTGAAAGTTGGATTGGGCATTTACCAATTCGTTTGTTAAATATAGGTAAAACAGTAAATGGAAGTTGAGAAATGAACCAGTTTCATAGTACACGGATTTTTCCTGTTAACTGCTCAGCTGCCTAGATGGATAGACAGAAACTGCCGGCCTAACGTCGATTTCCTCAATCGCTAAGTATCGATGGTGCCATAATTTCACTTGATGAGTTCCAGTAACCTGTATCATTGTTGCTGGGTGAATCACAAGAGTAATTTTTACTTCAACCCACGAAATACGAGTGAATGCGAAACCAAGGTTGCTGTTGGGAGGGAAACTGGCTTAAAACAACGCTACCATGCATCCGATGTATTATTTAAGACTCTGTTTTATATGTCATGTGGACTGATTCACTTATATGACTCGATTCGAACATTTCATTAATCACTTTGCCTATACTCTGTGTCGTCAGCCAGTGAAAGAAAAGCGTCAGTAATAGGTCAGACAACTGATGTGGCTAGTCTGCAGGTCATACTACAGAGGGGGATTTGTATGTGCCACAAATACTTTTAGTTTTTGCAAAATATGAAATAACATTTTTATATTTCGTATTGTTTCCATATTTAAAATATCTACATTTTTGGGGGGTAATTATTATTCTAAATATATCGTGACAAGCGAACGTAAAGATATCAAGTAAGAAATGTGTAAAAATATATGGAAACTCTGAACAACTCGATAACACTTGTGACCCCTCTGATCAATGGATATTTGTTACAACAGAAACTGATGTAGTGAAAAACGAGACTATACCCCTGTGTGCACGATTTTCAGTGTTGATTACATATTTCATGAAACAGGCATCGGTTCAATGAAAGATTAGGGAAAGTGATTACAAGGTCGGTATTATTTTTACAAATGAGAGTATCCAATGTTAATTAGAGATGCGTCTGTAAAGCCTATGTTTATCCCGACTTGGCGATAAACAGCTTTATGCTGTGTTGAGCAGCGTTCAACTTTATTTATTATAAATCGCCAATTAAAAAACACAAGCTTTCAAGGTCATATGTCGTAGAATAGTAGCATACATAAATGCCATAATTTTCGCATTAATGTAGTGACAAAAATACAAGACAACAGTAACGAACATTTTATTGTAAACTAATGTTCTGTGGAAAATAAATTAGTTCAAAGAAATGTAAACATAAAATAAAACACTGTTCGTTTTCCAATAGAGAGTTGCAAGGAGGTTGTACGTGTGTCCGCATGATTACGGCCGCATGCCCTTGCATTTCTCTGTGAACTTTCCTAACACATGTTTACCATGTGTTCTATTATGTATTTCTTTGTTAATAGCTGAATAAAATATATTGTTGTAGAAACGTCGATCCCGTTGAATGTTCAAAGTAACACTGTTAACTTTACTTGCTAATTTTCTTACATGTATTTACCACATTATACAAGGTTTTATCGTAGTCTCTCGTTCATTGAAACGTGACTTTCATTACAACAAGCCTGGGTGATAACCAATTTTACGTCACTGTAAAAGGCTAATCCGACTATACATATGATTAGATAGCGAAACAAAGTTTTTTATTAAATGGTAAGGAAAAGCATTGCAATAATCAGAGTAGCCTAACGCGATGACATTATAAGAGGATCATTATTCAATCACGTCTTCAGAATCAGTGTATTTGTAGCGACGAAGGAAACCAAACAATATTGTAAATTGGCATGCAAGAATTCCCTTCTGCTCATTCAACCATTTTACCGCGGTCGAATCGAACAAGTAAAACAGATATATTAAAAAAAACTAGTATGCCCATCGAGGAACACGTTTTCTTAAGAACACTCGACATGTAATCTTGTATCGATTAAAAACCACCAGCTGAGAAAAATCTATGGCACTGTCATGTTTCAAGAGTGCAGCACTTAAAGAGGGTCTCCATCTTGACTTCCTTCAGGCAACACATTTATGTTTACTCCCACACTGATCTCAGTAGCAGTGTATAGGAATAGAGATTACGCATGCCTGTGATAACAATCTGTGAACGTATATTAGCATAATTTAGAAATATAGTTGCATTAATTTAACTTGTTATCACATATCATATCTGTATCATATCTTTCAACAAATAAGTTCATTATTTGATTGTTTTATCAGATTAAATAGAAGATAGATGAGGTAATTAATCAATGATTCATATCACATCTTCTTTTTCTTCTGCGTTTGTTCTCAAGCTCCTGCATTTTAGACAACAGCGAGGTGCATAAAGAATCACATTGCTCTTGTGCGAACCCAGGGTTAGCAGAAAACCAAGATCTTAAAGGTATCTTCTCGTAGTGCACCCTGGAAACATAAATACGGCAGCTCTTGCTGTGTTACTGGTCAACAATTTTAGGATCCTGTCCATGAGTGTGGAGGCTGCAAAGGTAATGAGATTTGACAGCACAGACAAACAGTATTTCCGTCATCTTTTTGTCAACAACACATACGGCGTCAACATCGACACACATCAACGCAAGACAATCCGTTCGCAGTATCGGAGGGCCAGCCAATACAATTGACACGAAAAGGCACGTGCATGGTGAGAGATCAAAAGATAAATACTGAGTACAATGAAAGGGAAAAACAGCGCCAGGGGACAGCACAACGTGAAAATGGGAAGTGAAAACACTCCACGAAAATCGGAACTACAAGCCCTGTTAGCTCGATGCTTCTAGTTACCGGTGCGCCTTACGGGCAGAGAGACCCAATCGAGGGTGCTCGGCCAAGAAGGCAACTCGGGCCTAACTCTACTGCCGAATCATTCATATACAGGAAACATATTCTCGGAGAGAAAGGGTTCAGTACCCAGTGGGCTCAGGCATAAATGGGACAAGGTTGATCAGCTCTTCCCGACCCGGAAACAAAAGAGCGATTTTACCAAATGCGAGTTAGCAGAAGTCTAAAAATGACATAATCGATTGTTTTATCATAAACTATTAAACAGAAGACAGCAGTGAGTTAATCAATCGATTAATTTGTTATATTATATTAAATTTAAAAAAAAGAAAATATGTTTAATAACTATACTTCAATTTTTATGTTACCATTTAAGCGATTGTATCATCAATTGTACATGCTGTTACCATATCTCTATAACAACATCATGTAACATGTGAAAAGATACATTTTTTTTCAAATATTTCTAATAGGCTAACTATGTGCATTAATTTCTTATAACACATATTTTATAATATTTGTTTAACTGTTCATTGGGCAAGCAACGTGGTCTATGTTATATAACTACAGCTCTATACCTGAGCAGATGAAATACATTATGGAAGACGAGATCTTCAGATGTATATTTATGGATACAATTTATCATTGAACAGTATTAGAGCTGTATGCTTTATTCTGTAGCAAAAACATAGGCGTTGGTGTCAAATTCTATACATTATTTAATACATCAAAAAATGTTTCTTGCCAAATAGTAATATACTATTACAAAATAACGTCAATATATCTGGCTTCATAGGGAGTCAAATATATTTCTGCGAGCATTCATGATCATTAATTTTTTTAACAATCTACACACATACAGACACCATAAGTGTTATATAACACGCAACTCGACTTGATAGCTATTGGAAAACGCTACAGAAAAATATTCAAGAAACTAAGCAATACAACCATCTGAACTATCATTGCACATCCCCTCAATCACACATGTTCAGATTACTCTACACATCATTAACCTTATGAACTCCCGCCATATTCACAATAACAACAGAAACAACAGAACACGCATGTATCCAATAACAAGGACCAAAAAATAAATCAACTAAACACCTTCACCACATAATATACCCCACACACACCAAAATTCCGCGCAATTTGTTTACATGCCACAGTCAGCACATTCAACACACATAAATCAGACATCTACCTTACATAACACTAATATGTCATACAGTAAAAAGTAAAGTAACCCATAGCATTTATTAATGCCGTAGGGGTGTGAGATGTTAGCGATCTCACATTTCACAGGCACTGCAAATGAGGGCGGTAGCCATCTCCTCTCCCTCGCAGTCTTTACTTCCCGGATTAATCCGGTACCCATTTAAGGCTGGGTCGACCTGGGAGCCGTTGCGATCTGAAAGCATTTCCGCCTCAACTGGGGAATGAACCCAGGGTCACTCATACATGTCATACATTAACCACATGTCAAAAAACAGTCACAACTAAAATAATTACATAATCTCTGACACATAAACAGGACCACACAAAATACACAATAACTCGATATAGTTAGTTAGTCGTTAACCAAAGTTAGTTAACCAAATTCCGTTATTCTAGTAATGGAACAAGAGTCACCGACACCTATGCAGTCATTTGGTCGTGTGTTTTTCCGTAGGGCGTTCAAAATGTCTGCTCGATCCATCGCTCCACCAACGGCCGTCATGTCTCCATTCGTTTGTCAAAGCTTTCGAACACTTCTTGCGCGAATACGGCGATGTTGTGCCAAGTCTGCTTACCTGAACGATAGCCTCCCAAAGTCAAGGACAGCATGTTATTTCTCTCTAGATGTAGGGACAATTTCCATGCAACAATCTTTTCTAACAACTTGCCGATCGTATTCTGCATGGTTATGAGTCTAAAACCCTGTATCATCGCATGACTTGCCATGCTTGGGTAGTGGGATTAAATAACTATGCAACCAGTCCTATTCTACTGTGCCAGTCGCTTGGTTCTTGTTAAACAAAATTCCCAGCTCCTTAAGGTCCTCGTCTGACCTAGCTCTGAGATCGTCTTACCTAATGCCATCAGGTCCTGGAGCTGTGTTTATTGATCTTTTTAGTGCAGATGTAATATCTTCAAGAGTAATTGCATTATCACTTTCGGTAAATTGCTTATTGCACATGTCTGTGACTGTTTTCATGATTTCATCATAATTTCCTACGTTCATCTGACCAATGTGTGCCTTATAATGAGCCAGCAGTGCTGCACCCTTATTCTCATCTGTCTTCTGCCATACTAAGTCTGTGCTTTGTAAATTGGGGATTGTTACACGCGTCGTTGGGTCGTTCATTGATTTATGCAGGCGACAGAACAGTTCTCATAACAAAAGTCATAACAATATGTAATCTTATAACTAAAGTCTTTCCATTTTTTGTCCTTTGCAGATTTGGCGATATCTTTAAACTGTTGAACCCTGTCGTCTTTGGTCTGTTTTTAATTGCAGAACAAGATCTGGTTGTGCTGTCACTTTTTTTCCTTGCTTCTTGCCACTCTGCAACTGCGCTGCGTTTGTACTTTCGTGCACATTGAACCTAATCATTGCACCAGGGGGGTTGATTTCACACATGTGTCCTGGTGGCGCGTGTCCTACGTTTGTGCTTCATAATTCTGATTACGATGGACGACCCTGTGCGATCATACTGTGCGGGGCTTTTATTGCAAAAGGTAGATCTTGGGGCAATACTGCCTTTAATCAACAGGGAAGAGATCTCGAGGAGGCACTGATTGATATGAATTTAGTATTCATAAACGACGGGCGCATGACACGGTTGGCTGCTAGGGTTGACGGCGACGGCAGTGCAATTGATTTGAGGTTAGTGACAGCTGATATTGCACTCCGATGTAGATGGGATGTGCTGGGGCATCATGATAGTCACCATTTGCCATGTGTCTTGTTGGTGCACAAAGTAAAAAGTAAACAACAGAAAGCTAAAGTTACGTCCTTCCAATAACCCGATACACAGACAATAAACATATATGTATGAACATACATATGTGCATATGTATATACCACGCATGGAGACACCACACACATATATACCGGGCATAAAGATACCAGATATACATTTGGCTTTAGGTTGCCTTTCCTCGTCCTATGATAACGATTGTATCCTCCCATATTGTCCCTCCGTCCAAAGCATTATCACAATATGGATTGTCATGATAGGTAGACGACGCCCGAGCTACGGTGGCAGGTTGTACCGACTTTATCTTTAAAAAAACGCTTATTTAGTGTCGCGCCATATATTGCTGTCGATTTCGAAAATAATTTATCACTAATCTATCGTCACTATCACCTTCACTATAATCATGACATTAAACCACTTGAAATATACAAGTTTAACGTTAAAAAAAACTTAATTAACAAGAATAGCACAAAAACTAATTAGTTTCTTTGTTATTATAAACATTTAGCTAGTATACACTACATCATGACACTCAAGACTCGCCCATAGGTGCTCCGATTTCCTAATTAACCCAGTATGTAATAATTGGCTGTCTCGGTTTTGTGTTGGTTGATAACACATTCTTCGAGTCCTACATTTCACTTGTTTCTAGCAACTCTATGCGTCACGTCCAATTCTGCGTCTTGGCACATCTTGCACTCTCTACCTGGCCTAACTCCTTAATTGCATTCAACATATCAGCACTGTCATTGAACTATTACTTGTCACTCTTGGCACACAGACAAGTATGTCTACTATTCCACATCATAGAACACCCGAGTGCCCAGGCACAAAGATAAAAGTAACCTTTTTTTCAAAACAGACCTTGTCGACCCTAATCCATGAGACGTCAATAGTGTGTTGTTCGTCCATCACAAGTGATGATGACCATTTGTTACATCCAATTTTAAAAATTCAATTTTAGTTATGTTCTTGATTATGAGTTCGTAGATGGCTAATGAGCACTATTCGAGCTGTAAATGTCATTGGACAGTTCTGACAATGGAATGACAACTGTAGACAGATCTTGGTCTATCCGTGACTTTCTAGCTGCTCTCCGCTGTTGAGCTGCTGCATTTTCTTCTTTTCACAAGATGATGCGCTCTTTTTTATTTTAAAACGCCATGTAGATCTATTTTGTGCAATTCTTCCCATGTAACGTGGTCTATTTCAAAGGCTTTCAGTGAGTTCTTTAACGAATCCTTGTTGCGCTTCCTTTGGCCACCTTGAGAGTGTATACCCTTCTCTAGCTCACCATAGAGAAGTATCTTTGGCAGCCTATGGTCTGGCATACGCACCAACTGACCTGCCCAACGAATCTGTGTCTGCCTCAGGATAGTGTCAATGCTTGGGATACCAGCTCCATCAAGGACAGTGGTATCTTGAATCTTGTCTTGCCATCGTGGCGTAAATAGAGCGAGTGTATCACAGCATAATCATATAATTAGCTATATGATAGCATAATAAAGTAATTTCATAGTAAATTCAACTTATGAAATATCAATTAATATAGTCATCACGGTACCAACTTGTGCCACATGAAGATGAGGTAGCTGATAGATAGTACCGTCTCTAACTCAGGTATCAGTTGTTTGTAGATGACATGGTTACATAGTTCACACTACCATATCGACCATCTCTACCTCAAATATTAGTTGTTTGTAGATGAAATGGTTAAATTGTTCACAGAACGTACTATCTCAATAAGGTAATTCAATAATACATTGAACCTATGGAACACCAATTAATGGGCGCATCACGGTACTATAGTAGTTCCTTCCATAATTCATGTTACTTAGTTTGAATTATTTTTCTCCAAAACTACTTGTTAGATCTACAGGATCTTTTGTATCCAACTTGAAAATATCCACACCGTTATGAAAATATGGTTTTCCCTTAAAAAATGTAACTACATTTCTCTATAAATGATACATTTATAAAGGTTTTATGAATGTACATAATGGGCAATTTTTTAACAGTTTAGCCGAGTCTGTCGATAGTACCTTGTTGATGAGAGGAAATAAGCCTTATTTGTTTCATGTTTTTTTCACACACTCTCCAACTCTTCATTAGCTGTGACGTAAAGTATAAATATACTGGCAGATTACAGGCACGATAAAAGTAATGACGTCATCATTGCCGAATGTTTCTCTTGATGCAGATGAACTTTATTGGCGATATCAAATCAACCTACAATGGACGTAAATCTTCATTTACATGAGTGTAATGTGGCGTCAGTTGTGGTTTAATTTAGAAATTCCATTCTTACTGACAGACTTCGTAAATTTATTTGACATGATTATCTTCGTACTTTCCATTGGTCATTGTGATGTGTTGTCAAGATTGTCACCATTGAAAATCACAGAAATACTAGAGTATCTCTATCATGTGCTGTATTTTTGTTGGTTTGGTGATCTAATTGATTAATCTTAAAATAATAGCTAAACTCCAGTTTACTCACGCATGCAGTTGTGTCTTTGGGTCTCACCAATGGCTCACTAGACAAACCTCCATGCAACATAACACCTTAGTAGATGGCATGCTGTTTTGAGATATTGAGGTTATCTTCTTATCGAAACTTCGTGGCACGTCATCTATGCTTCTCGTTCTTTTATTTTGTTGTTGCAATGTGTTTTTCAGGTGTGATTGTCAATGATTCACACCCATATACAGCCACAGAGAATATGCAAGCTCTTACGAATGTTAGTTTTATTTATTTTGCATGAGTACAGCCATATGTTTTTCATTTCCATCAGCTTCTTTAACGCGATAACCAACTTCATTCTGAATTCTCCCTAGAAATTACCGTTACTGTTGATAAGAGTCAAGGTATTCAAAGCTGGTGATTATTTCTAATTCGCTATTAACACAACATGCTCTTGGTTTAATAATTATAAAACCATGCTGAAGTCGGATGTATCAGGCCGAAAGGCGCAGATATCGCAGCAATGCTTTAAACCATAACACAATGCATTCCGTTTCTTGATTCTTGAATAGAAACTGGCTTCACAGCACGCGGGACATTCCCACAAGTGCTCCGCCCTCCGCTCCAGCAGCCATCCCAGTGTATGTAGACTCATAGTTCCGGTCAGGTGTTGATTGTGTGATCTTCGGGACTTTCCAAAAAAATTAAATTTCCTCTCCTCTCCTCTGAAAACTCACATTTCTAACAAATGGGACTACATCCTGCTAATCTGCAGGAGTTTGAGAACGAATGCAGAAGAAAAATAATAATAATTCTACATCAACATTATGAAGCTTTGTTAAGGGCAGCGGTTTCTCTTTTCGGAAATCTCTTACAAGAAACAATATACTTTGTGAGAAAACGCACCTCATATCTGCACGATGCACATATCTGAAGCATATAAGTAAACATAGGATGGTAAGTTATCATATAGTATATCTGGATGAATCGTGGATAAATGCTTACCGTACATTTGATAAAGAGACCCAATCACTTGAAGGAACTTAGAAAGGAGAAATTATAAGCAGCAAAGGTAAACAAATTGTAATATGTCATGCAGCAGTAACACAAATAGTCAGTGGGGCAGAACTTATATTCCAAGTATTATCTACAGATTTTAGAGTCTACCACACCCAAATGAATGGAATTATTTTCAGGAATTGGTTAGTGAACTTACTTCTACTAGCGCTGGATAGGCCAGTATGTATTGTTATTGACAATGCCTCCTATCATAACGTAGTAACATGTAAAGACACAATTCTCACTTCATCAACCAGACAACAAGAAATCATGACATGACTTGCAAAAGAAAATGTATATTTTTGCTGCAAAAAATTCTAATCAGAGAGAACGTGTGAGACGGATAAAGAAGACGGATACTTTTGTATTTAACAAAATCATCGCTGAGAATGGTCATAATTGTAATAGTCTTTCTGGCTACCATCTTACCATTCGCATTTCAATCCATTGTATTTGTGTGGGCTGCAATCTAAGGTCAAATTTCCGCACTAAAGAATGTCAAACTTTGTGATGTAACAAACATCATCATCATCATCAAGTGCCGTTCCGCAACGAAGGTTGGCTGCAACGTATCTCCAACATCTCCTGTCTCTTGTCTTGGTGGTACACTCTGCTAGACTGTAACCTGTCCATCGTGTAATGTTACTCTCCCACTTGTATCTCTGCCTACCTCTTGCTCGCTTCCCTTTGACTTTACCCTCAAGTAAGGTCTTCAATAGGGTGTCATGTCTTTTAATGTGTCCAAAGTATTTTATTTGCCTGATCTTTATTTCTCTTAGTAGTTCTTTCTTCATATTAATCATATTAAGTGTCTTTAGCACCTCTTTATTTGTTTTCTTCTCTTTTCATGATGTTCTCCCTATTCTTCTATATACCCACATTTCAAAGGCATCAATTTTGTCTTCTAATTGTTTATTTAGTGTCCATGTTTCTGAGCCATACATTAATATGGAATAGATGTAGCATTTTATAATTCTCATTTTTAACTTGTTTGTAATTTGTTTAGATATTAATAATTTGTAACAAACATAGCACGTGATAATCTCAAACAAGACATTGAATACTGGAGAAACGTGAACAGCATATGCTTCAAGAGGAAGAGACATATTGGCTTCGAGATGGTTTGCATTTTATCCATCCCTTATGTGTAGTCCATCTTTTTGAGTCTTCAGAATCCGAAAAAACAAATTTGATGTGCCAATCTCTGTTGTTCTCACTTCGGTCAATATCTTACAATATTACGGACTTATAGCAAAATCAATTGGTACATCACCATTTTGCGTTTCACAAAGTTTCTTTTGCAGTCACCTTTATTTATGGAATGATTAAATACACATACTGCCCTTCAACACCACTGACATAAGAAAAACGTACGACTATTTGATCATCAAAGATTTTAAAAAAACGTTTACATACACTCTGGAATTAATGATAGTTATATTGCATTTCCTGTTATTATATGTAGTTGGGATACGTCTTTGCATCCACAAGTTTGTGTATTAATGTAAAATGTAAAGTGTGGGTGCCATTATTTGCTGCTTATGTAATACTATAAAGTAAAAACATCGTTTTGTGAAATGTCTAATCTACCTATACGTCTTTTAAATATGAATTCCTAAGGTCGTTAGGTAATACTAACTATGAAATATGGTTGCTATGAACCAGGTAGTTATCCTCAAAATTGACCTAAAAGGAATAACATGAATTATGGAACGAACTATAACTTGCGACTGTTGAAGATGACATAATTAACTTAATCATATCGTACCATATTTAACTAATGTATTCGTTAGTTACACAGTTTGAGAACTAATGTATAAGAAGATTTAATATGAAGTAAACATACCATATTTAACTAATGTATTCGTTAGTTACACAGTTTGAGAACTAATGTATAAGAAGATTTAATATGAAGTAAACATACCATATTTAACTAATGTATTCGTTAGTTACACAGTTTGAGAACTAATGTATAAGAAGATTTAATATGAAGTAAACATACCATATTTAACTAATGTATTCGTTAGTTACACAGTTTGAGAACTAATGTATAAGAAGATATAATATGAAGTAAACATGTTTAAGAATAAGTACAGAAGCTGCAGTATCGATGAAAGATCTAGCACATTCACTACGGCCACAGAGATGAGATGCATTTCGGGTAGGCGGGCCGGATATATCCAAACTAAAATCTGATCTAACAGAAGGGGTCATAGTAGCGTGTGGATTAAATACGTAGTTTGACTTCATACTTTCTCAGCTATGGGTTATTGGGTATAATTATTTTAATTCTCGCTGAAGTCAGATGTATTTAATGATTGGGGCAAATAAAATATGCAGACACAATACATTTCTGTTTTCCGGTCTCTGTTGGGAATATCGTAGAACCATTGTCCTTCTATAAGAGAGATCCAGTGGGGGTTTAAGAAAACGCCAAAAAACATTCATTCTAACCGACCAGTAAAAATTAATTTGCGGGGTTAATTTGATCTCAGGCCGTATTTAGCCCATCCTTACTTGAAAAAATACATCTTTATTTTCTTCTTCTTCAGCGTTCATTCTCAATCTCCCGCTGGATATCTCTTGTAACAGGACAATGGTCCTACTATATTTCCAGCAGGATGTAGTCCTGAGAATGGAAATGCGTTGTGTCGCCGTTTAAATTGCGCCAATGGCCCGACACATCCGTCTTCGGCGGGATCTTTATTTAAAGATTGTGCATAGCTAACTTCAGAGATGTTAGCCGGATATAGAATAGTTGTACATATCGTAATACAGGGAAGTTCAATGAACTTTACAGCCGCCATCACATGGTTTCATGCCCATTATTTAGTACTTAGCATAATTAATTTTAATTATGTTAATACTGATTACTATACACACTCTATGAGGCTTATTATTGGTAGTACACTTTATAAGCATAATTGATTATAGGAAACAAACTGAGCATAATACAGAAACATTTTCGTAAAGAAACAAACAAGTGCATGCTAAATCACAATAACATTAACTATAGTTAAATTATAGAGTCAATTAGTATAGTAGGTTCTGAGAAAGAATAATCAAGCACATGCTGAATCAAGATGTAGTGAACTACCCTTACATTAGAAGAAGTAGAGTCAAATCACTCAAGTGTAGATTCTAAAAAAAACACAACCATTCACATGTTTAAATAAGATTAAACGAACTATGTTTGAATTAGAATTATATAGTAAATTAGTAAAGTAAAAGCAACCAATCTCATGCTGAATCAAGATATTATGAATTATACCTAAATATAATATAGAAGAATGTAACATACATTGCAAATCTGATAGCAAAAAATTCGAAATTAAAAGAAAACAAAAGCATAACTAAACTAATTCGAACACTATAACAAAACCGCGTGCGATATGCAATGATTAACAAACACGTCTGTTGTATTGCAAATGGGTAAGAAACTCCAACAAGGCGAGTTGTAAAAGCAATGTTGTGTGGGGTGAAAACAATAAATAAACAAAGAGAAAAATCAATTACAACAAGAGAAATGTGATTCTCGAGGAGGATGTTATGTAACGCATGGGAAGATAAGAACTCAAATGGAGGAAAATTGCTGAAAAATACAGTTACAGGATCTGTGCTTAAGAAAACTACAAAAATGTGCGTAACATTAATCGGTCGGTCTTAGAAAGGAAAATCGCGTACAGAAAGTGTTAGTTGGGCTGTTTATTATCTACGATGTTGCAATGGTCAGATAAAATCAGTCCCTACATAAACAGTGGTTTGACAAAATAGTGAATGTTATAAAATTGTAATTTCTAGGATGTTGACTATTATTTCAAGTCAGTGTTTGTCAATCTCTCATTTTTATTTTGTGTTTTTATTTGAGTTTCTCCTAGCTTCCCTACTTTATTCCCTCTCAAATAAAGAACTACTGCTTTCTGTCGTTTGAAAACACAATATTATTATAATTAAATTTAGTGTTTATAATATTTATGAACTGTGACAGCGATATCTCTATTGCTATTATCGTGGCATTCCAGTTCGGTGATGCGAGATTCAATTCCGGATTAACTGCGCATTATTAAAACTATTTATAAAATCACCAAAAAGGACAACCCGGACTAAAGAAATGTGTGTCCGGTCTCTTCAGAAAACAAAAGTGGTAGGAGTGATGATGACCACATGATCGTTATGTATATCTTCGGTTTCTACGAATACTGGATCTAACTTCATATTTCTCAATACGTATCCAATCTTGGAAAACGAAACTACATATTTTACATATGAAATGAATACATCCTATAACGTTTGTATAATAATGTTCATAATATTAGAATACATAATATACCGTTTGTAGAATTATGTTCATAATTTTATAATATAGGCTGTCCTTCTTTTCAAAGCGAAGATGAGCATAGCATGGAAAACAATATATACATACATATATAATACATATTATACCGTGCGTAGAATTATGGTCAGAATTATGTGCGCAGAATACATAATATACCGTTTTTAGAGTGATGTTCGTAATGTTAGTTCTTTTTAATTTCGTGAGATTCTAATGGCTGATATTTTATTTTGTATGAAATTATTAACACTATTATCATGCGTTCGTGTGACAACCCGTCTGGTCTTCTAGTTCAGGGTGCAATGAACTGGACCACTGACTTCCTGACAGACATGCTGTAAGAGGCGCCTAAGAAATGTTGGGGATAGGCTGACAAGCTGTCAGCCGTGAACCAAAGATATCAATATCATTGCGTGTCGTGTCTCAATTTCTTATCTTTTTTTATTATATCAAATGGTCCTCGTAGATGATGAGGAAATGCACACCGCGAACAGTACAACTCTGTTGTTTACAGAAGAATACTGTGGGGAATTCTGGATGTGTTATCAATGCAGATGGACCAACAATTCTGACAGAAGTATGATGAAACAGTTGGTTCAGAAGTCCATCACATGTTACATTCTTTGCAGAAAGTGATGATCCCAGAATAATGCCGCACTGAAACACCTCCGTATAGGGACACAAAATTCATTCATAAGTCTTTCCAACACAACCATGCGCTTTATTCAGCACATCTTACATGAGTGGGTGTAGCCTCGTTTATCAAATGAAGAGGACTTGTGTTTTTGCCAGAAAGGATATGGGCTGCCAGAAGCTTTTTGCTTTTAGTTAATAAAGATAATTTCATCAGTGTCATTATTATCACTATGCGCAGTGCTAGCTAGCCTATACTATTTATCTGTATACCATTCTCTCCGCAGTACTGTATCATGATTTTATTATATATTTTCATATTATTGTAGAAAATGACATGTTAGTGTCCACTCAGAAAAAAGAAGCGACAGCGACCATGCCCCGCTAAAGTGAATATTAGTTCATTTCTACCTTGTGGCACTAAGTAAAAATATGTGCTCTAATCGTGTATCAGATGTTGAATATGGATCTAAGGCTTGGAAAAGGGGACTTTAATGTGTACATTCTATATGATTTGAATATACCGGCAGTAAAATCATGTTTATAATGTACATTCTATATGAACTGAATAAACCGGTAGTAAAATCATGTTTATAATGTACATTCTATATGAACTGAATATACCGGCAGTAAAATCATGTTTATAATGTACATTCTATATGAACTGAATATACGGGAAGTAGAATAATGTTCATAATATACACTCTATTTGTTCATAATGCACATTCTATATAAACTGAATATACCGGAATTAGAATGCTGTTTCTAATGTACATTCTCTATGAGCTGACTGTATCGGTATTAGAATCATGTTTATAATGTACATTCTATATAAACTGAATATACCGGTAGTAAAATCATGTTCATCATGTATACTATTTACAAATTGGTAGCATATCTTTTTCAGAACGTAGCTATCAACCAAGCAATTTTGGCTGTGGTGATTTTATAGGCAATATAAATACGTTCAGTAGATTGCCATTGCTTTCTGAACGGTCCGGATGCACAATTGTCTGTGGTGGGATCGAACTCGGTACTTGGCCGTCACACACGCGCTCTGTACCACTTTGCAACAGAGCCGGACTATATATTAACTCAATATTAACTGAATATACAGTTAGTATAATGATGTTCGTAAGGTATAATCTATATGAGCAGAATATACCATTAGTAGAATCATGTTATAATTTTAGTGCAATTTCATTTAGTAAGATCCTTGTGGCTGATATTTACTTTTGAATGAACTGCTTAACTCTTTTCACCTTCGGTGCCTAAGAAACCTCATGGGAGAGCGTTAGCAAGATCGAGTATCAGACACGGAAATCCTTCAAATTACCCTATGCAAAGCACCCATGCTCTGCTGACTATGTCCCAACTTCATTGGACTGGCCACATTGTCCGTATATCAGACAAGCGCCTTCCAAAGATATTATTCTATTGGGAGCTGTGCGATGGTAAACGTTCAAGCGGAGAGCAGAATTAGAGTTTCAAGGATCACCTAGAAAACTCGCTCAAGCACTTCAGCATCTATCCTAGCTCCTGGGAAACTACATCCCTTGATCGCTCAGCTTGGCACACCAAAATTACTGGCATCACTAAATTTTAAAAAAGAAAGAACACTGTGGGCCTTTTACAAGCGACGAAAACGGAAGGACAAATCAGAAAACTCTCCTATCCCGAACCCTCTGCACTCCTGCATGCACTGAAATACTATTTTTTGGAACGAATTGGACTCATCGGGCATCTGCGAACTCACTAACCAAAGTATACAATCACAAATGTATGTTTTTTTACTTGTTTATCACATTTATTGTTTTTTCATGCCATTCTCATCTTCGCTTACGATGGAGGATCACCATCAGAATGAACTACAAAAATAATAATAAATAGTATAAACACAATCGATGTGAGTAAAGACTCGCGATTTATAGAAAACTGTGTAGTGGAGCATATGGTTACGGTTAAGAAGTATTGTTTTAGTTGTTTCAAGCATACTATGCGCGGCCAAGATTGAACATTACTTGAGATTTGATACCAGAGATCACGTATACTCTACATGTAAAAATAGAAACGTATAAACCATGTAACCATATACTATTCGCACCATATAATATACGCACAATATACTATTCGCAACATATAATATAATTATCAGCAGGTGCCATTCCGACTGGCGAAAGCGATTATAGCTCTCCACAGCTCTCTGTCTTCAGTAGTGTGTATCAGAATTGTTGTTTTCCTGCCGTATCAGGCTGTTTAAAAGTTTAATATTTACTCACATTGTCACTCTTTGTCGATGTTGCCTTCAATCTTGCATGTTGTGGCTATATTCTCCAAACCTCCTCGCCTCATAACATGGCCAAAAAATGACGATTGTCTTTTTCTTATATTCTTTATTAAGCTGCGTCTCGCATTTGAATTTTTCAACACTTCGACATTTATTTTTCAGACAGCCCATGGTATTATCAGCATTCTAGTGTAGAACCACATCTCTACTGCCTCTAATTTCCCACTTTTGTTTGTTTGTTTATTGTTCAAGACTCCCATCCATATGTTACGCATGGGGTTGCGTCTGTGGGTCTTACTAATTGCCTACTAGACATACCACCAATGCAACAGAAAACCTTAGTGGATGACATGCCGTTATATTGAGGTTATCTTCTTAGAGAAACTTCATGACACGTCATCTATACAATTATGCTTTTATGTTCTTGTTGAAATGTGTTTCATGTTTACCTGAATATATATGTATGCACCCTCTGTGGTTGGGATGGAGCCAGAGATGTACTGTGCAGTACTGGGAAGGAGGAAACTGACAGCACTGTTTTTTTCCTATGGCTGAAACCCTTCATAGAGGCACAGTGACTCAGGACGTGACAATCCTTTTGACTTGAACATCTGGTTGCATGCCTGGAGCAATAGTGAAGTTCGGCATAACTAGTAGTCAATTGGTGGCGGGGAATGAGCACAGTGAACCCTATCTTGACTACAGTGGCTAGGAGATGTGCAGAGGTTGAAACCTACCTTCCTGAGGTGTGATAGTTATTCTCTGGCTCAGTCCCGGGGTGGGCCGAAAATCCACAGACTTCGCAGCAATATAATGCCATTTAATTGCATTAGGTCTAACGGCATGAGCCCATGGAGCGCTGGATCAGCAACCAACCAAACAACCATAGGTTAGTATATGAGTTCTATAGCGCTGCATAACTATCTTCTTCACCTCTAATGACAATATCATATTACGCAATGTATTTTTCCTTTTTCCGAATGTTTTTTTTCCTGCCCTATTCTTCTTATTTCTACTTTATTTCTTCCATCTGCTGTACTCGTTGTACCTAAATACTTGAAGTGGTGATCATATACGCACCACATACTATTCGCACAACTTTCTATTCGCACCATATACTACTCACGATGTAATGATTCTCTGTGATATATAGATAAGCCCAGTAGATTGCCATTGCTTTCTTAACGGTTCAGGTGTATTGTTCCCTGCGGTGCAGTTCGAACCTCATACCATGACATTCCGAGACGAGCATTGCACAGGTTTGCGACGATGCCAGGCGCATAAACAATGTAATTGGACTATTAAACATGGGTCTTTGAGAATATAGAGGAGAATTTTACAAACATACAGACAATCGTGTGCAACATATATATGTGAAGTATCCTGTACAAAACTATGTCGTCACTTCCAGTTATTAAACCGCTCGGTTAGCTAAACCTATACGCTAGCTTTCCAGTCTCTTCAAGTGTTATTTTCATAAGGTGTTTAATATACTGTATTTGTTATATTCTTGGTCTGTATCTTATTTCCGTACCCGAAACTTTTACTTCCATGATTAAACTATCTATACCAGAATGTTTTTTATGTGTCCAAAATATTAGCTTGCTGTTTTTGATAGTTTTGGGGAGACAGTATTCTTACATACTAGTTCCTTACGGAAGTCTGTGTTGGATAGTATTTCTATCCACGCTATATATTCTAAGTACCATGCTATAGAATTTTACTTCACATGCTGATATGTTATTGTCTATTGTGGATGTCATTTCAAATGCCTCACTACAATTAGTTACCAGTAGAAAATATTGCTAAAATATTAACACATCAAAAGACAACAGATCAAGTGACTTTCACACGCTTCCAGACTACTAACAGATAGGCACATATACATCACGGATATAAAGTCAAAGGTAAACCATGCAAAAGATGTATCGCAGAAATTAAAGAAGCCACAGGAACACGCTTACAAACAGCACACAAGAAAGTCATTTCCAGAGAACTCTTCCACCCCTGATACCGCAAGGCAAACAAGGGCTACGGCGTTTAGATAGATAGATCGAAATATTGCGACGTAATAGTTTTAATTTTGCTTTCCTGTTTTACCTATGTCATATATTTTTCATTAACAAAACTGCACTATATAAAACGATCACCGTACCATCAATATGCTGCCAATGTCATACGTGGTCATTAACAACAGAAGCCAAAGAACGTTTTACAATAGAAATGACTTGTCTACGTATAATCCTTGGAGTAAGAGATACAATCAGAAACGAAAGCATCAGATGACTAACAAGCCAATCTTGGATTACATCAGAAGACAACAAATTAAGTGGTTTTCACGTGCTTCCAGACTACCATCAGACAGTGTCCCTCAAAACGCATTATTATATAAACACGATATTTACAATGTCAGAGGCAGACCAAGCAAACATACAAATTGTACATACTGCGCAAAACTGAAATCCAACAGGTAGATCCAGGAAAAGGGTTATAAAGTTTTGCTAATACTTGATAACCCACATGTGTTATATATTTTAATTTTGTTTCAATTGTCTGTCTTGATAAAGGCCTTTTTGTCGAAACGTCGATTTATGTGTGTCATTATGTGTGTTATCAAGTATTAGCAAAACGTTAATACCCTTTTCCTAGACCAAAGCAAACGATGGATTACAGAAATAAAGGAGTCAGCGAAAATAAACATATATGAAGAACACAAAAAATCAATCTCCAGAGAACACTTCTACCCCTAACGCTGCAAGGCGCATCAGGGTATAAAGCTAAAAGACGAAGAATAATAGAAGGTATGCTTCCATTTGTGATTTTTTTCTGTAAGACCAATTGCTAATCTTTTTCTGATCCCTTCTTTACAATCGTCTGTGATGTTAATTGTAGATCCGAGATAGTCAATGTGGCTGACATTTTAAAGTTGTTATTTGCCAATGAATATTGTATGTGTGAGTTTATTTCTGTGGATATGCATTAAAAATATGTTGTCCACTATATACCTAAACAATAATGTAATATATATAATACATGTACTATTGTGATAACATACATTAGTAAATTCATAAAATGTGATAGTTATGTAAATGAGTATTATTACACAGATGGCAACGTAGGACATACATACGGAGAGTCTCAAAATAACTTTTTTCACTTCGTTAATGCGTTGTTGGGAATGCGGTGTTTGGCCCGTCTCTTCCTCACTGAACAACGGAAGATCAAGGGATTGTGATGTCAGCATTATGCCTGCTACCTTTATTTTTCGCAAGACGTGGTACCCATTTCATTATTCTGAGTGTAATTAGGATCATGATATTTTAAATATATACAGTTAAATGAAAATTGAACCCGAGAGTGTTAAATCAATACACTAACCACTAGGATGATAACACTAACCATTGAAATGACTGCCCTAACCACTAAACAAACTGTACTAACCACTGAACTGACTGCACTAACCACTGAACTGACTGCACTAACCACTGAATTGACTGCACTAACCACTGAATTGACTGCACGAACCACTGAGTTTACTGCACTAACCACTTAGCTAACTGCACAAACCACTAAGCTGACTGCATTAACCACTGAGCTGACGTGGTAACCATAGAGCTTACTGCATTAACCACTGATCTGGTTGCCTTAGAATACAGTATACCTTACAAAATTAAATCCAAGAACATGGAAACATCTATGATATGAATTATGTTTACATTAAAGATGAAAATATAAACTATCATTTTAAAAATACAATAATGTCTATCTATCTATTTGCTAAACCCTTTATTGCATTTAAGCGTCAGGGGTAGAAGAGTTTTCTGGAGATGGCCCTCGTGTGTGCTGAGTATATTGTGGAATTTATCGTCTCTTTTATTTTGGTGTTCTATCGTTTTCGAGGTCGGCCTCTAGGTCTGCCTTCACTGTATCTGTGTAGCATAGCTTGCTGTGATATGCTGCCTGGTGGTAGTCTGCTGATGTGTGCAACCCATTTGAACTGTTGGCTTTTAATATACTCCAAGATTGGTTCTTTGAACTCCGGTTCTTTGTCTAATGTCCTTATATTTTACTCTGTCTCTTGGCGATATTCCTAGGATTCTGAGCAAGCATGCCATTTCAGCTGACACTAGTTTACGTTTGTCGTTGTCCATGTTTGGCAATGGTAGCACGATAATGTAAACTACATTATTCTTTACAGATGAGAACATACTACTATATATCATGATGATTATAGAGAAACTTTTGGTCATTAAGAGCGGCAACAAGCACTCGAATAATCAGATATATGGCAGAAGAGTCATCAATTGAGCGTTTATTGTATATATTGCACTGAAACAATATTTTTTCCATTTCGATTCCATTATGATAGCTGCTGCATCTCAATGTGAGTGAATCTTGACTTTTCAACTGATTTCTTATCTATAAAATTGTATATGTATACAAGCACATACACACATACTCATACACGTTTATAAAATATATATATTATATATACGATTTTAATTTAGAATATATATATATATATATATATATATATATATATATATAATATATATATATATATATATATATATAATATATATATATATATATATATATATATATATATATATATATATATATATATATATATATATATATATATATATATATATATATTATAGATAGAATGATAGATAGACAAGCAAGCAAACACATCACACGATTAGGAAAGATAATTAGGTAGCTTTAACGTATTCAGATAGAATGGACTGATATATATATATATACAGATAGCCAGAGAGATATATAGATATATAGATAGATGGATACATTGATGGATGGATGGATGGATAGATAGATAGATAGAAAGATAGATATATGAGTAGGTAGCATGCAAGCAGACAGACCGCCATATAAATAAAGAAATAAAGAACGAAATGGACAGCAAGAATATATATATATAAAGAAAGAGACAGCGTGGAAATAACAAAATAGATGGCATAAACATGTATTAGAAATCTACGGCTAAAATTGCCTGTAAATGTAAAATATGATATCGATAAAACATCGCAGAAAAAAATAAGTATACACTATATCAGTGTTGAACAGATTTTAAATTGAACTAAACGTTATCACAATCTGTATCAAATCAGATAACTTTGAGAATTACGCAATAGTCGTCTGTCTGATAAATGAGACATTTCATCTTATCAGCAATTGTACACAACACAGGTTACATGTTATATATGTATATATGTATATATGTATATATATATATATATATATATATATATATATATATATATATATATATATATATATATATATATATATATATATATATATATATATATATAAAATGTTTATATTTATATATTACACAGAATACATGAATTAGAAAAAAATGACTAAAACCAAACTGAATGAATATAATCACCTGTAGTTGTTGTGTTATCACATGAGATATCTTGATATTTTTTAATGATAATTCTGTTGACGATATCGGAATGAAATATGACCAACCACAAATTATGTTATTTCTCGACTTAAAATTTCCAAATCGTTTTCCATTAACAGAAAATTTCACAAAATACGCGCAATTAACAGCCCGTGTTACTTATGTGAACTGCAAATCCATTCCCGCCCTTCAGGACATCCGATGTAACTTAGGAGCCAGCGGCGTATCTAAATGATGAAAAATAAAGGGAAAATCTGTGCACTGTTAGCGCTGCTTTGGTAAGTCTGTTCTGCCCGTTCTGATCTCAGACGAGCAGTTACCATTCTCGCCGCGTCAGTCCTTCCCGCTCATGTTTGTGCCAGAAAGAAGCAGCACTGCACGCGAGCCAGCCCCCGAGACTGTTCGTTTATGTTCTCAAAAGAATAGACTGAGGTTATAGGTGAGATAACAATGACATTTTCACAACACAACACTAGGAAATCAGTCAGGCCAGCTTTAGATCGGTAGCCAAGTACTGTTAACAAGAAGTTTCCAGGCAGTCTTGTCAAAATTAAGTGAAAATAAGATTCGAACTCAGTTAACTCAGTTGATAATGATACTCATTGTATCATATTATTAAAAGTGGAACAACGAATAGCATTGAATGGCTACACATGTTGTAAGAGGCGCCTGAGGATATTTATATTAACATTGGCTACCCCCAACGATAGGTCAAAGTTCGTATTCTTGTTGTTCATTCTCAAACTACTGCACAATAACAAGATGTAGTCTAGAGAACGGAATAAGATGTGAATGATTTACAGCTTGACTTCGATTTTTGAGCCGAAATAGACCTCACACTTCCGACTTCATGAAGGCTTCTTGGTATCTTAGGCCCTCTACGGTAGTTGTTCCGAACTGGTGCTCGCAAGTACTTTGGTGTTCTCGTAAGGACATGTGCTCAAGCCATGAGAGTTAAAAAGGGCTCGCATACACAAACGATTAAATGGGGCAGTGCTCACCTTCTAAAAAGGTTGAGAACACTTGCTCTTTGGGATCATCTCAAGATCATCCTTAAGATCATCTCAATCGCCTCCTATTTTATTCATGAGATCACACGGATCTACTTCTTCGCTTCCACGTGCATGACTGACAAAAGTAGCAGCCTATCCCAGGCTCCTAGCCTAACATTTGCGCATATCTTTCCATGAAGAAGATAGTGCATGACTAAATGATTCTTTGATCTTCATTGTGCATCCAGTTTCGGATTATTATCCGACACTGGAGCAATATCTATTCATCGTATGTTTACAGGCTTCGTTGCAAATTAATAAACCTCAACATTAAATATTCCATTCTACGCTCTACATCCTTATAGTCGGGAGAAGTTTCAGAACATAAAAGAAACTCGTTTATATTATTATCACAAGGAATACCTGGCGTTGCCTGTGGTGATAATAAGAAAAAGGAGTACCGTTTCAACCATGATTGTTAAGAAAAGAAGAGTTGTTGAATACTGAAGAGCTGAAGGTGCAGATTATAGATTCCTAAAGTAGGTGGTATCACCCCTAAGGCGCTGACGGATTCAAGGTAAGAGGGGGGGGAGGTGGTGCTGGTTGATTCAGAAGCAATTAGGGATCATCAAGCGACCATGGGATCAGTGACCTTGTTTTAATCGTAGAAATTAACGAAATATATCTAGAAATTAAATATTTTCATAATTTGGAATTGGATAGTCATTTAAAATGTAAATTTTAACGTTAATTCATCACACGTTCAATTTCTTCGTCAATATATATATATATATGTTCCTTTAGCGCCGAACACATAGGGAAGAAATTAACGCTTTATATTTCCGCGGGAATGACGCTACTGGACGTAATTCTTGTATGTTGATGAGACTCAGCCATACCCTCTTTGACGATTATTCTGCGAAGAGACTTTCTTGGTGTTCTTTTTACTTTTATCATCATGGCATATAAAGCCTTGGTTAAATTTAAATATCTAGTTGGGAATCCATAACTGGCAAGGATTTCCCAGAGTGTTGCCTGTGCGATCTATCAAATGCCTTTTGAATATCAATAAAATAAATAATAAGTGGAAATTACTTTTAATTGTCTTTGTTTTGCCATTCTATAGCGCAGATATCTCACAGGACCAAAATGCAAAATCGAAATACTCTGGCTGTCAGGTCACGTCTGTGAATGTTTGTTTGTCCAAAAATTAATCCATTCTTTATTACTTTACATTGTGTATTGCATGTAAATGCGATCAAGAGCTCAGATCGACCAAAATAACGAATATAGGTCATTGCAACCTGTGTTCGTTCATGCACGCACTCTATGAAAACAGTATTCCATCTTCACCACAGAAGAACATAAAAAGATAATGGCAAAGCAAGATATGAGATGTGGGCTACAATTGTGAACTGTAGAGTGTATGCTCTTTGCTTGTTAGAACAATATATTTATGCTCAGCATTACTTGAAGTTTTAAGATTTCGTCTGATTTTGTAGATGGATTTATGCAACACCTATTTCCTGCTTGCTATTTCATATCCCTAATGAAATATATCTAGGTTGTATTTTGAGAAATTATTATTCAATGGTCACAGCGGACCAATCATATAAAAAATGTGTCCATTAACTTTGAATGTGGGTATTAACCCTTCTTCGTAAATTATAATTGATGCACATGGGATCATGGAGAAATTAGAATTATGGTACTGGATAGTCTTTAGGAATTTCTGTTTGTTTGTTTGTTTTTCGTTCGCTCCATTGTAACCATCACGGATATCCGTGCGATTTCCGCCGGGAGCGTGATTACGTTGTGCCACCGTTATGCGCCTTGTAGGCCTAGCACATCCGATTTCGGCATGCCTTGACAATTCGGGTGGGCTACCCTTAGCCTGTGACAGCCTCTATATCTGTCTCCAGGCACGCGTAGTGGAGACTCTTCGCCCAGACTATTTTCTTGCTCTTAATCTGACTCAAACGAGGTGTTCCACTGTCTATGAACTTGTCTCGTGTAATTGGACGTGCTGTGCCTGTGCCCATTGGGTACTGAACCGTTTCTCATCCGTGAGCCTGGTTCCTTAAGGGGAAGAACTCAACAGAGGAGTTGGACCCTGGCTCTTTCGCCCTCTTAGCCGAGGTGTCATTCACCGACATCGTGTACCCCTTGTCCAAGTTCGAGTCTCACACCACGCGTTTGAGAGCAAGGCGTTCTCGAGCTGAGCGTCCTTGTCCCAATAGCGCCTGAGCCCATCAGGTACTGAACCCTTTCTCTCTTCAAGTGTATTTCCGGTGTAGGAAAACCTGACAGTAGAGTTGAGCCAGGGCTAAATCGTTGTCCCTTTTGTGCCTGAGCGAATCGAGTACAGAACCCTTTCTCTCTGCAAGTTACTTCCGGTATAGGAAACCTTGACTGTAGAGTTGGGCCAGGACTGCCATCGTTGTCCCTTTCTTGCCTACACCCATCGGGTACAGAACCCTTTCTCTTTGCAAGCATATTTCCGGTTTAGGAAGGCTCGACATTAGAGTTGGGTTAGGTCTTTTGCTTTACCAAACGCCGATGGATTGGTCTGGGTCTCTGCCTGTTAGGAACTCTGGTAACTAGAAGCCCGTCTCGAGCTGACGGAGCTTGTAGTTCCCTTTCCTAGGGACTTTTCACTTTCTATTTGCAGTTCGCGCTGCCCTCTAGCGCTGTTCTGCCCTTTCATTGTTTCATTGTACTCTGTATGAAACATATTTGTCTCTTGCCATGCATTTACCTTTACGTGCATTTTACATTGGCCGCCCCTCCAATGTTCGGACTGGACTGACTAGCTTCACTGTATGTCAACAGTGTCGCTATATGTGGTGATGCGGGTGGTGTCGGAGATATTGTCTGTCTCTTGTGCAGTCAAATCTCTTTCCATCTGCTACCTCCACATTCTCGGACACGATCCCCAAATGATTTGGCCAGAATCAGCACGAGCTGCTGTATTTCTGTTTCCAGGGTGCACCACGTGGAGGTACATTTGGGATCTTGGTTATCTGCTAACCCTGGGTCCGCCTAGAGCAATGCGTTCCCTTTGCACCCCAGGAATTTCTGTGATTCTGCAGTGTACCTTGAAAGCAAAGACATTACATTTTCTTTAGGCTCAGAAAGTGCCAGCAATTGAAATTTTCCGCTTCTGCTATATATACCAGTAGACTCTAGCCCTTTTTAGCACCACATTTGTCACATATCTTGCACATGCATCCAATGGCTTAGAGAAATGACACATTCATAATCACATTATGCACTTAAATTTAAATGTCAAGTAGAACGGCGTTGTTACATGTAGCTTCCCTTTCTACTCGAGGACAGTATCTATAATAGTATGCCAGAAATATTTCACTGCGTCCCTCTATAGTATCTTGCAACCTTTGAGCAGCATCTTGTTCTTAATGTTAGTTAAATCGTACTTGCCTTTCCGCAGT
Organism: Meghimatium bilineatum; assembly: GCA_034231615.1. Taxonomy (NCBI): domain Eukaryota; kingdom Metazoa; phylum Mollusca; class Gastropoda; order Stylommatophora; family Philomycidae; genus Meghimatium; species Meghimatium bilineatum. The sequence continues at coordinate 90,903,487 of CM067298.1, forward strand.
AGTTTCTTGCTGCATTGTAAGAGTATGCCTTTCATGTTTTTTTGAAGACTTTGCTTGTGCTCATATTCTGTTTGGCATGACTTTTCTACCATCACTCGTCTAGAGGCAGATGATTACATAAAAGAATGCCTTATACTGGTTGGCATAATTATTCATGAGGCACAATATGACATTGGGTATTATAGTTTTAAAAAAAAACCCATATGGTTCTGTCTAGTACACTGTTTCTCAACGTGGACCCACGATCCACGGGGGAAGGGTAATTTGATTGTGCAGGTGGGTGGGGGAGAAAATAAACAAGTTGCAATTATGCTTGATTTTGGAACTAATTCAATTTTTGAATATTCAAACATAGTGTATGTTACATAGGGGGAGGGGCATTTGAATTTTAGGAAGATGTAGTTGGGGGTATGGCAGAAAAAAAGTTGGTAAACACTGTTTAGTAGATGTGCCTGTATCTTCACATTAGACAACCTTGATTTTGATGCTTTCTATACACCGTTTTCATTGTCTATCTTTGACTTTGTCCGGAAATTGTTTGTTATATTGTTATTTATGTGATTGAGTTTCCGATTGAACTCGGATGAAATCGCTGGAAACAATGTTGTACAATTGATATTTTAAAATTACACCTGAAAATATAATGAATGAAAATGGTATACACGTAATGCTACATACAGCAATACTAAGACATGTAAGTTTAACATTTCACATACAGTCCTAAGAATACATTTCACCACATAACATGCTTTGACATTGTTCTTCTCCTTCTTTTATGTTCATTTGCAAATTCCTGCTGATTATCAGGTTGTATTCATGATGTATTCATCAACTGTGTCATGGTTTACGGATTCGCGGCGAAACTGCGCCTTTTGTCCCGAAGCATCAGATTTCAGTATAGCGTCTGGCCCACATTGACCCTAGATGGAACTGTGAAGATAACTCCAACACAAAACCTCCTTAACCGCCTCTTATGATGTGCATGGCATATAAATATTGTTACTATGTTTAGCTCCCTTGTTGGGCCTGGTTTTGATTTCTGGCTATTTATTCATCAGCGGAATAAAAGAAATTCCCATTTTATAGTCTTAAGTTACATGTTGTATGCACATTAATACACAAAAGGAGAAAGAGGTCTCTAGTGTCTGCACGATTTTCCACTCTTTATCATTAAGCATAAGTATTTTAAAATCCATCCTCAAGTAGGCCTAAGTGTCGTTTTTTTTAAAAATTAATGTTTATTATAATGATACCATGTGAGAACATGAAATTACAAAATCTATATTCTTAACAATATAAAGCAACAATTTCCCAGCGGAAAAGTTATTCGCTATGGACACCTGAATTTGTACTCCGGAACTCCATTTGTAATGACCACTGGCGGTCCTAAACGAAGCCCACCGCGCACGACAAAGAACATCATTAGTTATATTTGTTATTACACACAGTGCATAAACGAATTGCAGTTTTTTCATTATTCTATGCCTCAGTATGTGATAATTAGACCTCAATCAGCAGACGTATTTCGACACTTATTTTATACACAATACATCAATACATTGTGTCGTGTGTAGGATAAATAGTCATTTATTTTATACACAATACATCAATACATTGTGTCGTGTGTAGGATAAATAGTCATTTATTTTATACACAATACATCAAGTCGTGTGTAGGGTAAATAGTCATTTATTTTATACACAATACATCAATACATTGTGTCGTGTGTAGGGTAAATAGTCATTTATTTTATACACAATACATCAAGTCGTGTGTAGGGTAAATAGTCATTTATTTTATACACAATACATCAATACATTGTGTCGTGTGTAGGATAAATAGTCATTTATTTTATACACAATACATCAATACATTGTGTCGTGTGTAGGGTAAATAGTCTTGGATATATCTTTGTTATACAGATTTAAAACATATCTTTACATTGAACAGTAGTAATACTATTACTGGGTTATACATGTAACACGAAAACACAAAGTCTAAGAGAGTATACTTTCATAAAATAACAATACTTTGTATAGAAACTGTAACACTCTATTCCTCTGCCTTGACCGTTACATGATCAATTAAAATGTAGGAAGAACATTGCGAAAAATTAACCTAGTCTCAGAGGTTGAATTCCATAAACAAAAAGCATAGCTCGCGACAGACTCGAGCTACTATAGTTTTTACTAATATAAGACGAAGTTACAGATTGAAGAATTGGCCTTATCTATATACAAACGTTGCCAGTATTCCAACTGTTACTTTTAGATTTCAACGCCCGACCGATTAGAATTTAAAATTACAAAAGAAACGAATACATAAACTGTATTATACGATTCGCTCGTCGACGGAAATATACTCGGCAATATCAAAAAGCAAGGAGAAAGAATATTGAATCCGTTAAGACACAGTACAAGCCTATGAAAATGCACAAAATATATTCTAGTCCTGTGGATTTGCTTACATTTGTTTGACACTTGTAAAATTCTTGAGACTAACGGGAATTGAACCAGTCCGTTCTACGGCACCAAATCTGGCTCAAATTGTATTGTCTATATATGTTATCCATGTTTACAAGAAGACCTATCGGCCCTTGTATTACTAATACGGATATTATGTTATGTGTTTGTTGTTACTGAGGATATTTCAATACCTGTACGGGATGTTTGTTGTTGTTGTAATAGTCCTTGTCTCGATTGGTCCGTTCGGGTGACTGTGTGCACGATTTGAATGGCTTGATGAAATCGCATCTTTTTTTGGAGATGCGGTTAGTCAAGTACGGAAAAACGCGTGTGCAATTGTTGCTAGGCGATTTGGTGCCGTAGAACGGACTGGTTCAATTCCCGTTAGTCTTAAGAATTTTTAAAAATTGTCCTCTGGCTTCCTACTTAAATTTATTTGACACTTGTACACTGGGCAGAGGTAGGAGATTAACGAAAACATCATTGTTCAGCTTTTGCCGGATCATAGGACAACTTTTAAGATTTTCGTGGACCGCTCTCACTATGCTTAGGATTTACCCTATAACCACGTCAAATTTCAGACATCTATATTTTGCAGTGTCAGATTTCATCGTGATCAACAAACGTACAAAGTTACAGAATTAGCTATTTATTTATATATTATGATGAGTACATAATTTTACAATTACTTTTGCAGAGAAGCTAGGAGGGACCGTTTATATTACGAAATATACAATCCTAAAAAGAGAACACAGCATGTTCTCGGTTTAAATAAACTGTTATTTAATAGTTGGATAACACAGGACAGTAAATATGGAAATCATGAACGACATCACGTAAAGACAGCAAATAAGATCATCTATTTTAATAACTTCATTAACAAAAACCTGTTGATACATTATACCATTATTTTCAACATCCTCCTCAGCGTTATCGCCATAAAATTCGTCATAATAATATATTCACAAGAAGTTTAAATGTCTGTTATCTAGAAGCGTCTCCATTCAAATATTACTGGAATAGCAACAACTGTTTTCCATCAAGTTTGCCTAAGGCTCTGTGTGTCTGGGAAAGACAGTTTGACTATTCCTTGCTATTATTGTTGTATGGAAGTCTATTACTCGCCTTAGGCATGGACCAATTCCATGTCTAGAATAATCGTGGACGCTACTCTCAAACACAGATACTCATTTTGACTAATCTGACTTTTACTTGGATGGTGACACAAATTATACGCACATTGGATGGTGACATACAGTTTAAAAACATTGGATGGTGACACACATTATATGTAGATTGGATGGTGAGACATAGTATACGTAGATTGGATGGTCACACAAATTATACACACATTTGATGGTGACACATTTGATGGATATAATATATATATAACGCCCGTGTGTTGCCGGGGCCCGAAAGGGAAGGAAAGAATAGCAACACTGTTTACCTTCCACGCATGTCGTAAAAGGCGACTAAGGAGGTTATGGGATGGAGTTGGCTGTAACATCCCATATATGGTCAGTGACCCAAAGCCATGCTGAAGTCGGATGTGTCAGGCCTAAAGTTGCAGATATCGGAGCAGTGCTGTAAACCATGACACAACGAATTACGTTCTCTGGACTACATCCTGCTAATCTGCAGGAGTTTGAGACAGAACGCAGAAGAATAATAATAATATATATATATATATAATAAATAGTCCAACCAGCCAAGGCAAGTGGGGGTGTTTTAGAGAATCGTGGAACACTATAATATGTAAGTACTTGCATAGTCGCATATAAAATGGAAGGCATGTATCACAGCACATATAATGGTACTCTGTTATACCATTTGAAATCAAGATTTTCAAAACTGTGGGTAGAAGATGTTCATATTGTTCATTCAATTTTCTCGAGTTGTATAGAATCGTTTTGACAAATGACACGTTTATTAAGAAAAGTTATAGGTCTATGAATTTGTACAAATATATGAAGCCTATTATCATCGCATTCTTATTTGCAGGTTCTCGTACATTCCTTCTAGTTCCTAGAATCTAGATTGCGGACTGTGTTGCTTTGCTGATTCCAAACATTCCTTCTGGCCTTTTACTATATGCCGTGTGGAGATTAAAGTGTGGCTATATATTACTACACGCATTGAAGATTAGTGTTGTAATCTCTAGCCATGACCATTAGCACTATAGAAAACCTGTTAGAAAAAACTGCCACGTGACCGGACACAGACTGTCTTTTTATAAACAATGTATACGATGGTACATTGTCAGTACGTTAAACTAAGTTTGTTAAACTTTCTTATAAATTATTGTAATAATAGCACTCAATAATATTATACCAGAAAGGCAGCAGATATACCTCTAAAGTAATGTGTAACTAGTCGCATTTCTGAATATCGTAGAACCAATGTTGATGTGACTGTATTGAGACTTTGCTCGGATATTGAGCTTAGAGAAAAGTGATTTAAAAGTACATCACGTACGATCTGGGCACCAACTAAACCAAGTGTTTTAACTAAACCAAGTGTTTTATGCAGAATGAATTTTCTGTCAAATAAAATATTCATTCGGATAAACTCACAGACAATTTTGATGTTTAACATGTAATTCTACGACTAAAACCTACTTTATTAAAGAATGGATATTCAACTGTTATTCCATGTGTATCATCCTACTTTTCAATTAAAAAAATAACCAAAGCTTCGTAAAGATCATGAACAACGTGGAACACACTTTACTCGTATTCATGATAAGAAAGTTGATGAATTGTTATCTTTAGATGTTAAAGTAAATATGTTCAAGATCTGCAGTCACAGGTAGTGGATAAATTGAACGACCAATTAGGGGAAAAAGTGGGGCTAAACTACTGTTAATGGAACCATAACATGTATAGCGTTGTATATAATTGCTGTACAACGAAACTCTGCACCATCCATAGCAGTGAGTGTAAAGGTAAAGCCTGATTTCACTCGGAAATGTTTTTGTCCATAATGAAAAAAAATGCAGATAAAAATATTAGCTGGATTATAGATAACAATCTAGAGAGACTGTCACAACTTAAATATCTTTCAATACACTACAATGAGTATGAGTATTAGTTAACTGAAGACATGAATAACTTCAAGGATGTAATTGTAAAAGCCCAAAATAATTTACAAAGTGTAGACGAAGAATAAATGTTTTATAATGTGACACGTGCGGAAATAACTGAGACACACACCAGATTCTTTCAAGAGCAATTGAATTTGTTAACAACTGCAAAATACAAGAGACGCTGTTGCAGCAACACATTTTATTTTGCTTGTATTATATTTATAAAATGTCCATCTTAATACAGATTTATTAGAAAATCGCAAATGTTATGTCTACCCCACTGAAGCACATTACGAAACTTCACTTCTCTATTGTCAGCGTATGTTAATAATGCAGCATATCTTAGTACCTGAAATTGAAGCAAAGTTAACAGATACACGTCAAATTGGCGGATATACTCGTCAAATGGATGAGATACACATTAAATCATCAATAATCTATTCTGGGGATAATCTAATAGGCAATGCAGATAATGCAAAAGAAGATGTTACAACAATGCAGGATTTCCTAATTTATTCTATCTTTAGAAGCGGTCAAGAAGTAATAGAACGTGCTCCCAATGAACAGAATCGCATCGGTGATTCATTTACAAAGTCACGTGTAAGTAGTTTCTACACTGTTAGTGTATTCTGTTATCTTTCTGTAATAAATTATTATTGTAACAACTCTCTTCAGTCAGAGAAAATGTGTTCAGTTCCTTACCGGGAGGACCGTCTGCGCACAGGTCTTTAGGACTGACGGTCACGCTTTAGCCCCATGTTCAGGGGACACGTAACACACAGGTAAATTGTTAAGCAAGGAACGCCCAAGAGATAAAGAACACGATAATCACAATTCATAATGTTTAGCATGCAGGACAACATTGTGAAGGGTAATACTGTCCCTAGTTCACAATTGAAGAACAGTGTGGCATTAATAAGGATCAAATTGTCTTGATTGCCTGTAAGTCATCAGATGTTTTATGAGCCCAATGCTGGCTCTGAAAGAACTTGTAATGTGACCAAGAATGTAGTAGGTCTTGAGATAAGGAAAAGCATTTCCATTCGTTTTTTTATCTCTTTTGAATCACTTGCAATGTTCTACTCTTCAATACGTTTAATACCCGCTCTGTTCTGACTGTTTACGGCAAGACGGCAAGTCTTTGGGTTAATCCTGAAGTACTTGAGAGAAGTCTTCAAGTAGTCATTAAAGCGTGATAGAAGCTCAATTATTAGTGCACCAATCGGGGTGTAAAAATTCCGAATTTATTTTAATTAAGGACATTTTATATCAACACCAGCTATAAGGTCGTTTCAATTTAAGGAATAGATGCCTGAAATAAGAGACATGACAAATGAATAAGAAATGTGAGAATTAATATTTGAAAGGACATTACTGCTTTACAAATCGCACGGGAAATCTTGTGATATTTGTAAATGTTGGAAATTTTTTATGATGTCTATAAATATGTTCCTCATAATGCATTTTGTATAGTTCATAATATCAATTTCATTAATATTTATAAGTAAGTTCGGAGTCAAAACAATGTTGATTCAAGGCATGATAATCCGTTCGTGCAGGATTGTCAGTAGCTTAGGTATTATGAGAATCTGACGTGAGCAATACTCGATGGATAAGAATGTACATCCTGCCTTATGTGTCGACTTATATGAGGCATGACTTCTACTTGCTTGAGCAGAAAATGCACAGACTCCACGGTTCTAGAACGCTATTATCACTGAAAAAACACGATCACAAAGGGTCAGAGAACGAGCGCATATATTTTTATATCCCTGCTGCATGTTTCAGGTTTTCAATTGTTTCCGCTAATTACGCATGATTATACTCAAGCATTGTCAAACACAAGTTTTTACTATCTCAGAATTTTAACAGTTGGAAAATAAATCAAAGAAATATTTGATCACGAACACCCACGCATAAGATCGAACAAAATCATCCTTGCAAATATGTAATCAATTCAAGCTATATTTAATGGGATGTGTAAAAATTATTGAAATTATATTTTATTTTATTCTTTGGGTTGTTCTTGATAATTTTTGTGATTTTTGTTCCAGAATTTCAGGTTATTCTTCATTTCATATTTTGATTTGAATATTGTTAAATGCCTCTTCTGATGTGTTCAAAGTGTCTTTAAAATCTTCTTCCCACCATTTTCTGATCTTATCTTCCTTGTATTTGGATACACCCTGTCCGTCATGCACATATTCTATCTATCTTTTCGTTAAAATATTTGTTGTCTTTCGGCATCAGGGGTAGAAGTGTTTTCTGGAAATGTCCCTCGTGTGTGCTGAGTATATTGTGGAATTTTCTGCCTCTTTTATCTCGGTGGTTCATCGTTTTCGTGACCACCATCTAGGTCTGCCTTCACTGTATCTGTGTAGCATAGCTTTCTGTGGTACTCTGTCTGCTGGTAGTCTGCTAATGTGTACAAAGCAATTGAACTGTTATACCTTAATATATTCCAAGATCGGGGTGATGCCTGTTCTTTTTCTAATATAATTATTCATCATTCTGTCTCTTTTGCTGATAGTCTGCTAATGTGTACAAAGCAATTTAACTGTTATACCTTAATATATTCCAAGATCGGGGTGATGCCTGTTCTTTTTGTAATATAATTATTCATCATTCTGTCTCTTAGGGATATCTCTAGGATTCTGCGCCAACATACTTTCTCAACTGTTACAAATTTGCGTTTGTCTTGTGTTGTCGTTGTCCACGTTTGGCATTGGTAGCACAACGTTGGTATAATAATCGTTTTATATATTTTATTGGTTGAAAAGATACGTTCTTTTTTCTCATTTGTTTGAAAAATGGTTCTCATTTTTGCTATGGGCTTATATAACTTCTACTGGATTCTATACATAGTTTGCTAAGGTTGTCTCCATTCATTATCCAACATTTGTCTTTTGTTGTTTGATTACTCTTACATCATCTCACCTTGCTAATCTGTACCTTATGTAGTCGACTTCAGTTCGAGTTCTCAGCCAGGTCTTGTAATGTTTAGTTTTAGTTTTCACGGCTACTTTAACTTTATTATTCCACCAGACTGTTCTTTTCGTTTTAGGTACTCCTCCTGTATATATAGTGCCACATTGATTTGTTACATCCACATTATGAAATATATTTTGAGGTACGACTTTGTCTATCAGTTCATAGGTGGATAAACTAAAGTACACGACACATGTCTGAGATTACCCTGTAGTCTCTGATCAGCAATATAAAATTAGCATTCATAAATAGAGTATGTGAAATGTAAAATGAACGATGCAGTCAACATAACAGATCTATCTAGGTTGTGTACTCAAGAATTATTATATGGCGTATACGATGGACATTATTCATTTAATCATCATCTGATGGTGCTCATGTATTGCCGGGATACTTAAATGGTTGCAACGAAATAGTGATACTACTACCTTCCGTGCATATCTTAAGAGATAACTTAGGAGGTTGTGAGAGTGGGGCTGGCTATCCTATTTCATATAGGATGAAGTGACAGAGTCATTCTGTAGTCGTAGGTTTCAGGTGGAAAGGTGCAAATATCACAACATGTGTTGTTGTTCGTCCATCACAAGTGATGATTACCATTTGTTACATCCACTTTTGAAAATTCAATTTTAGGTATGCCCTTGATTATGAGTTCGTAGATGGCTAATGAGCCCAATTCGAGCTGTAAATGTTTTTGGACAGTTCGGACATGGAATGACGATTGTAGACGGATTTTGGTCTATCCGTGACTTTCTAGCTTCTCTCAGCCATTGAGCTGCTGCATTTCTCTTCTTTTCACAAGATGATGCGCTATTTTTTAATTTTAGAACGCCATGTAGATCTATTTTGTGCAAGTTCTTCCCATGTATCGTGGTTTATTTCAAAGGCTTTCAGTGAGTTCTTTAACGAATCCTTGTAGCGCTTCATTTAGCCACCTTGAGATCGTATACCCTTCTTTAGCTCACCATGGAGAAGTATCTTTGGCAGACGATGGTCTGGCATACGCACCAAATGACCTGCCCAACGAATCTGTGTCTGCCTCAGGATCGTGTCAATGCTTGGGATACTAGCTCTATCAAGGACAGTGGTGTCTGGAATCGTGTCTTGCCATCTGATGTTCATAACTTTTCTGAGACAATTTGTATGAAAATGATTGAGTTTTTTTCACATGACGTCTATTCACAGTCCATGTTTCACAAGATGTAAACCATAATACAGCGCATTCCTTTCTCTAGACTACATCCTGCTACTTTTCCGGAGTTTGAGAATGATCGCAAATGAAGATCATATGATGTTAACTCATTTTCTTTGTATATTTACTATCTTTTCTGAATATCTGATATTTCTAAACTTCCTCAACAGATTTTTCCACTTTTCTTCTTTACCAATGTACCATAAACAATCCTCATAGCGTTCGTTCTCAAACTCCTGCAGATTAGCAGGATGTAGTCTGGAGAACGGAATGTCTTGGTTTTCATCATTGCTGCTATATATGTGCCTTTTTCTGCCTGACATCCGACTTCAGCATGGCTTTGGGTCACTGAACCTATATGGGATGGGACAGCCAACTCCATACCATAACCTCCTTAGTCGTCTTTTACAACATGCGTGGAAGGTAAACAATGTTGCAATTCTTTGCTCCCCTTTCGGGCCCTGGCAACACACGGGTATATTTATTCAATTTACAAGATATCCACATGTCATCAATTATGTATAGACTAAATCTCCAAGAATAACTGGAAGCTAATGAAGACTTGTATATGAAATATATCACTAACACATAATATCTCTGATCTAACAGTCACATTCTGTCACTTCGTTAGAGGCTACAAAATTGCACTTAACAATAATTTATTGTCTATGTTCTTTCAACATGCCATGAACACAAACGATATTTGCTAGTGATCGTTGAACAACTTGTATTAAAACTGAAGCCTTGGTTGTTAAGCCATCTCATATATATATATATATATGAGCACACTAGTAATATATAGAGTATGCTTACAACGTTTGCGAGTAAATATCTCAAACTGTCAACACATTCTGAGAGATAGGCAAACTCCTTAACAATGATTGAGACTTAATAGATACATTTTTTTAGTGCGGCAATAATTTATTGGTGTAATGACATTTTGTGTGGTAAAAATTGAAGAGGATTACAAATTATGAAGACATGAGTAATTATGGAAATGTACATTTTAAACAAAATTGATTCAAAATAGCAATGTTAAACTTAACTTTAAAAATAAAAAGGAAATGGAAACAATTATGATCAATGTCGGAACTGTTTCGTTCGTGTGTTTCCAGTCCTAAAAAAGAGCAAAATAGGAACACTGTTACCTGCCATGAATATAGTTAGAGGCGACTAAGAACGTTTAGGGATTGAATTAGGGATTGTTTAGGGATTGTCACATTACAAAGAGAGTCAAAGTGACCCAGAAGTCATGCTGAATTCGGAATTGTATAGCCGAAAGGCACAGATCTCGCAGCTGAACCTTAAACAAAATACAACCTATTCATTTCTCCGATATTACGCTGTGTTAATCTGCAGGATTTCAAGAATAAACATAGAAGAACTATATCGAGAATTTGAATATGCATATCGTCATCTGTTGTTTTGCAGTGCATTACTACTACTAGTCATCTATGTTATCCTTGCAGATGTATATTGTTTATTAAGAGGTACAGAATACCGACTTAATTTTGCCCTACTTTCCATGCATGCGCACAACAAAGTATCATGTCTTTCTCTTGAATATTGGAGAACTACAGTTGTTATGCTATTTAGCTTACTGATTCATAAGTGAATTTCATTGGTTGGTAACACAAATATACGCAAAAACAAAAAAATATTTCAATTGCGGTAAGACAAGATGAATAACGTAGACGGAGTTGTACTTTCAGGTCATACTGAAGTACTGTCTTGACAAACAAATCCACTGCAATGATTAGTCACGCCAGCAAAATACAACTGGCCATCATCATGAAATGACTACAACATAAGCTGGAAGAAGAGTTCAGGTTTCATACAAGGCAGAGGTACAATATACAATATTTTCAATATGTAGAACATAGGAGGGAGATGCAGTGAGTTTAATATCCATATCTATACATGCATTATTGACTACTCCAAAGCATTCGATTGTGTACAATATCAAAATCTTTTGAATATCATGAACGACATGGGTTACCCGCCACACCTCATCAAAACATTGTATAAATTAACGACCAGCAAGTAGCCGTGAGAGTAGACATCTGATTTGTTCCGCGTGGAAAAAAGAGTCAGACAAGGATGTGTCCTATCACCATACTTTTTCAACATTTATGCAGAGAAAATAATGAGGAATTTAAGAAATGACCAGCAAATAAACAATTTCGACCCACGCTAATGAGTGGGTCACGAGATTACGAGATACTAGAACTAATATATACTGATGATACAACATTAATGGCTCACAGTCAATCAGGTCGCGAAAACCTCATAAACTCCATTAACGAGTATAGTGAAAAATATAACCTATTTCTGAATGGAAACAATACCAAGATTATAACCCGTGCCAAAACCACTAGCAATATCTAACGCTGTATCAATAATAGCGAAATAGTAAGATTCAGCAGTTTTGAATACATTGGTTCTATTATCAATACTAACAGTTATTGCAATGAAGAGGTCATATGGAGAATGGCTATTCTGTCAAAGAAGCTGCTACAAATGAAAAACATGACAGAGCTGGTGAAAAATGACAAAACTAACATTCCTAAGGTCTACATATCCCTAGTGACAATATATAGGAGTGAACAATGGACAATTACCAACAAAGGAAAAAATAGCAGCTTTTGAAGCAAAATTTTACAGAAAAACCCTCAGAATATCATAGACCAAAAAGAGCATCAATGTAGGCATCCTGCGGGAAATGACTGTAAAAGAAATCTGGCTAAACAGTATGGTTCGTTCCAAAAAACTACACTATTTTGGTCACATCAAACGACATGACAGCCTAGAAAAGACCATAATGGAGGCGATGATGCCAGAAAGACGAACAGGAGGCTGACCACGAAGGAGATGGACGCAAGATATCAAAGACCACTTGAACATGGCTGTAACAGAGGTACGCAGACTGGCTCAAGATCGACACAAGTTTCGACAGACTGTGATGACTGCTACATCATGTTTACGATATGCTACCTGATGATGATGAATGCACATAACTTATTAGTTAAAACTACAGCACAAAAATTCCGACAAACGTACATATGAAACAGTGTTGCAGCCTTATTGAATTCACAACATCATGCGCGCAAATAACACGACAAGAAACATTCCACAGAAATCCACCTTATTTGGAGCTGTTTCACCATAGAAAGTTAGAAGGGAGAAGATATAATGTAGAATAAAACAGTTCACCACTTAATGATAAGATACAACACTGCATGTTGTAGGCTGTTCATATTTTTTTGTCAGAGCGTTTTAATGCCAGTTCTTTATGAATGTACAGTTTTTCATGAAAATTGATATTTTGTTTTGTACCTGTATTAAACTTGTTAACACGCTTATATAATTAAAGTGCATTGTCGACTGACGCTGTGACAAAAAATATAATGACAGCTCGTTATGTTCGGTATGCGATAATGACATACCAGCAGGCGTTTTCATAAACGCTTGCATTGGCTGGGTAGAGTCAGTCATTTTTACTAGGTTAGCATGACTCGTAATGTATTTGATTTTTTTCAAAATCATTATTAGCGATCTGGAAAAAAATTACATACACAACAAGGGAACGATGACACACAGACAAATAAATGAAACAGCACATATACACATTATAGCAGTAAGTGTCGTCTCCGCAAAGAAGGTTGGCTGCAACAGACCTCCAACACCCCATGTCTATTGTTATGGTGGTGCACTCTGTTAGACTGTAACTTGTCCAATTTGTTATGTTAGTCTCCAACATATATCTCTGCCTACCTCTTGCTTGCTTTCCTTCGACTTTACCATCAAGTAAGGTATTCGACAAGGTCTTTTAATGTGTCTCAAATATTTTATTTGCCTGATCTTTATTTCTCTTAATTATTTTTTTTTCAAATGAAGTGTTCTTTAACCTCTTTGTTTCTTTTATTATATTTCCATAATGTTCTACCTATTCTTCTATATATCCACATCTTAAAGGCATCAATTTTGTCCTCTAATTGTTTCTTTAGTGTTCATATTTCAGCCATACATTATTATATAAAGAATTTTATAATTCTGAAATTTATCTTGTTTTTAATTTTTTAGATGTTAAAATTGTCATGTCATATACACATATGAGGGAAGTAATACACATACATATACAAGTGAAGTAAAACACATACACATATGAGTGAAGTAATACACATACACATATGAGTGAAGTAATACACATACACATATGAGTGAAGTAATACACATACACGTATGAGTGAAGTAATACACATACACATATGAGTGAAGTAATACACATATGAGTGAAGTACCATACACATACACATATGAGTGAAGTAATACACATACATATATGAGTGAAGTAATACACATACATATATGAGTGAAGTAATACACATATGAGTGAAGTACCATACACATACACATATGAGTGAAGTAATACACATACATATACAAGTGAAGTAATGCACATACACATATGAGTGAAGTAATACACATACACACATGAGTGAAGTAATACACATACACACATGAGTGAAGTAATACACATATGAGTGAAGTACCATACACACATTTGAGTGAAGTAATACACATACACATAAGAGTGAAGTAACACATATACACATATTACTGAAATAACACGCATACACATTTTAAATGAAGGAATAAACGTACAGATATGAGCGATGTAACACACGCACATATACATTTAATAATAACACACACATATATATGACTGAAGTAGCACACATAGGCATACAGATGAAATAACACACATACACATATGTATAAAGTGACAAACATACATACATTAATTAAAAACATACATACACATATATATGAAGCAATACACATACACATATGAATGAAACACCGCATAATATCCTGAATGAGTATAAATGAGCATATTATGAATGAATCAATATACACTAACGTATGATTTAAGCAACATGCACATTAATATGTATGAAGTAACACCCATAGGCGTATGAATGAAGCAACACATACGCAGATGTATAGATGAAGAAACACGCACACACGTATGGATGAAGTATGAAATACACAGGGGTATGTATAAAGTAACACACACAAGTATATTAATGAAGCAAAACGCACAAGTGTATGGTTTAAGACAACACACATACCCACACGTGTATGGATGAAGTGATTCACACGTGTATGGATGAAGTGACCCACACGTGTATGGATGAAGCAACACACACACACAGGTTTATGGATGAAGCAACAGCCAGATATATGACTGAAGAAACAGCCAGATGTATGACTGAAGAAACAGCGAGACGTATGACTGAAGCAACAGCCAGACGTATGACTGAAGCAACAGCCAGACGTATGACTGAAGCAACAGCCAGACGTATGACTGAAGCAACAGCCAGACGTATGACTGAAGCAACAGCCAGACGTATGACTGAAGCAACAGCCAGACGTATGACTGAAGAAACAGCCAGATGTATGACTGAAGAAACAGCCAGATGTATGACTGAAGAAACACATACACATATTATGAGGCAGCACATATAAGAATGAATGAAGTAACGCACATACGTATAAATGGAGAAAGACAAACATTTGTGAATGAAGCAATGGGTGGTGGATTAATGGGTGGTGGAAGAAGCAGATGTGGAGTAAAATGAAAATCATGGTCCGACATAATTAAATAGGACTGCATATGTCAAAATGTGTCCACACTCATCCACATTGTCGAAGATAGAAATCGCTGGAGGACTCTTTTGACGTATATAATGTAATGCCCTTAAGAAACTGACGGATTATGGATTTATGGATGAGTGGACATCATCTAATAACATTTTTCTAGATTTAACAATGCGGTTAAAAACTCCCAATTGTATTTATTCTTTATTGTTGTACTGCGCGTAACGAATTTCTGGTTGTAAATCCATATTGCGTCGGGAGCCAGGGAGTTTCTCAGTCCAAGGACGTAAGCCGTGACCGTCGGCTGAGAAGACCTAACTGATAAACGCCTTAATTTGGTACGTTTTTGATTAGTGTCATGTTTTCCATTGGTTACTATTTATATACGTAGAGTAGCCTTGGATATTTTTGGCATGCACGTGAGCCCATTAATAAGTGATTTGAATAGTTCACCTGTTACGTTGGTCTCACTTTGTCTGTTATATTACCTCATGTAAACATACTTATATCGTAAATAGAATTATGTTTTAAATTAAACAGTAAGCCGTGATAATTTATTTTTAGAGCATTACTCGTAGAAAGTAAAAGAAGATATTTATTAAAAAGATATTTACAACATTCCACACATTGTATCATCATGGTGTTTGATTCCCGACCATATAAGACATAATATACAGTGTACATCCTCTAAAATGACTCATTTCATTATTATATACATGTTAATTGGCTTTCACGGAAAATATAAAAATAGTGACTAATACACATAAAATAATAGCATGGAAAGATTAATATTTGAAGGCAGAGTTAACAGCAACAGTGGAAGAGGACGCCCAAGTCCACTATAGTACAGTGATATACAGATGCGGTCTCTAGCTGCGGCAGGTCAATTACCCCATAATCGCGGAGTTTTCAGAGAATCAATAAATAAGACCACGATAGGAAAATAATATATCACATTATGACCAATACAAATCACGGGACATTGCACATTTGACTATAGCACATTAAATATGTGTCTGTTCTCATTAGTCAGGCTTTATGGTGTCAACGGTGCGCACGATGTATCTCAAGAATGTTGTACGTAATTTTGCTGTTCATATAATAATCGTAAGATACCTCTACAAAAACCCATGAGCATATACAGTTTACAAACCGTAAGTATATGAAAACAGGGCAGTTGCCGTAACCACTTCGCACATATACTACACCCGAGTGTGTACGCACGACACACACAGACATACACGCATAAATACATTTAACATAGATGATATATGGGCTATATATATATATATATATATATATATATATATATATATATATATATATATATATATATATATATATATATATATATATATGTTATGTTATGTTCCTCCAGGGCCATAGGCGGCGCATAGGGCAGAAACCATAGCTTTCCATTTCTGTCTTTGTGTTGCCAGGTCTTTCAATTGTTGCGTGTTGTTTAGGTTCATTGACATGCCTTCTCTATTAATGGTTCTTAGTAGAGTTTCTCTAGGTCTCCCTCTTCTTCTTACTCCAGGTGGCACCCAATATAGTGATTGCTGGGGAATTCTTAGGCTGTTCATTCTGAGAACATGGCCGATGTAAGTCCAACGCCTTTGTCTAATGAAGGAAGATATATAGGTTTGTTTGCTTTCCTCTCTTATAGTAGTGTTAGATTTAAAGTCACTCCACTTAACGTTCAGAATGGTACGTAGGCATTTGTTTTCAAAGGAGTCGAGTCTTATATCTGTGGCTTTTGTGGCTTTCCAACTTTCGCACCCATATGATAGAATAGTGATGATTTTGGAGTTAAATAACTTGAGTTTTGTGGTGTTTCTTAGTGTGTTTGACGTCCATATGTTGCGTAGTTTATTGAAAGCACCCGCTGCAAGGGCAATACGGTGTAAAATTTCTTTTGAAAATTTTATATATATATATATATATATATATATATATATATATATATATATATATATATATATGGTAGTGTATCCTATTCAGGACGTAGCCATCAACCCAGCATTTTATTGGCTGTATTGATTTTCTAGGCAATATAAATACGTTCAGTAGCTTGCCCTTGCTCTCTGAATTGTCTGGATGCTCAAATGCATGTGACTAAGAATCGAATTCATTACCGTGGCCGTCACAGACGCGTTCTGTATCATTTCGTCGCAGATATATAAATATATATATTCTCACCATTAGAGGCACTTCGCTTATATATATATATATATATATATATATATATGTAACATAATCTTGTGAAATGTTGGATGATAAGATTTAGTACGGATAGCGTTAGAACTCAAAATAGAAATGTGTTTACAAATTCAATGACACTCGCTGTTTATTTTGACCAATGAAACTTGCTTTCTCTTATAAAAGAAGCCAATTTTATTTTTGAGCATGGACATTATTTTTGACCTTTCGAGCAAATATTCCATGCCGTACACCTTTTTTTATTTCATTTATACCAATGTCATTGATAATCGATTTTTCACAATTCGTTGACCATAAATAACCGTAGTGTGAATTGCCCTTTGCGGTAGTAGATTAGCTTCAGAGGTATTAACTGTGACACATTTATTATCTGGATTAAATATTAAGCACAGGCCACAACTGTTATGTACTGCAGGATATTATGTACATTTCCCAAGTGGCTTCTTGGTCCCATCGATGTAGCGATATTGCACATGTGACTGTGGCTATTAGTACGGTTGTTGCAGATACTAGATGAGTAGAGGCACGAATATCTGGACGCAAGGATATGTTTGGGTTTTCGACGTCACTGCAAGGTTAGTTGCAAACACAAACGTACCTAGAACTTCCATTACAGTATATTTTTAAGAAGTATCTTCTCTTTCTTTCATTTTTCTGTGTTCATTCTTAATCTTCTAAAGATTAATATAATGGTGTTAAGAGAGCAGAATGCTATAAAATGTGACATTTTACAGTGTAGCTGCGATATCTGGAACTTTGTAATCTGACACATCCAATTTCAGCATGGCATGTTGGTCACTTTGACCTTCTATGGCATGAGGCATCCAACTTTAACTCCTACATATCCTTAGTCGCAGTTTACGATATGATTGGCCGTTAGCTATCAACTGCTGTCTTTTATGTCCCAACAATACACGGACGAAGTACCTCTTATGGTGAGTTACGTTCTTGTCAATCGAGAGCTTTAGTTCCATTTGCTTATATTCTTTACAATAAAATAATGGAAATTGCGATTTATTGACCCACAATCTCCGAGAATATATATGTTTTCCTCACAGAGTTATTGATACACATAGACTTAGCACTAGCGTGACAGAAAGAGGCGACTGTTACTAAAATAGTCGAGATTTGATGTACACTACATCTCTATACTTTCTCCGCACGTTGACATCGACGGCATCACTCATTTTGTTTGATGCAACTGATCAATTATCGCGTATACTTTCTTTGTCGTTAGCAAATGAAGGGCGCAAGAAATCTCGGATATACCAAGATAAGCAACGTTGCATGCGATTAGTGCGCGAACATCTTAGAGAAGTATGTTTTAACTATGAGATTTATTCACAACAAGAAACCTGGCTACTTTTAGTGACAGCCGCCTCTTTCTGAGACTCATGCTAAATTCACGTGTATTTAAAAGTATGTGGATCAATGTTCAAATTATCTTTGAGAGGTACTTATTGTATGTGAAAATTGGTTTACATCGGAAAATTCCACCCATTTTTAGTAACATTCGCCTCTTTTTGTGATTCGACTCTTTTTGCTAAGGCCATGAGAGTCATTCGTCAAGTATACAGTAACGTATGTTTGTAGTGAGTCATCTGTCAAAGTGACGGTGTTGTACTTGTTCTTGTTCAGTGGTTTTCCACACGAAGTGACCATAATGTGCATCAAAAGATATGGGGTTTTCCAGTATATTTTAGGCTGAACTGGTAGAACTTATTAAACTGTTTATAACATATATATAGCAAATTTTCATAATTTTTACAGATTTATAATATTTATACTTCCAGTAATATTTGTGTTTGTAAACAAATCCGTTATGTGGTTTAGAAAATCATGTAACATATCCTTGTATCTAGAGTTTCGTGGTCGAAATCACGCTATCATCATGTAAAATTTGTGTCAGCGAAGATGTTCAGATATGATCGAAGAATGGATTATTTTCCTCTCTTTGAACATACTAGGATATCCTATCAAGAAGTATATTTACACAGTGATGACAGCAAACACAGCGAACTACCAAATTTCACCATTACTTCTTTACCCAGAGATCAAGATGGAAATCAAAAGACAGATAATATCTGCAATTTTTATGCCAACACTCTGCTTCCAATATAAAACAAAATCTTTAACAGCCTCGCAGCAAATGCAATTCGTTACATGTGAAATGAAGTGTCTGATAAAAGCTGAAATGGTCAATAAACTAGATAAAATAAGAAACAAAGAAATTAGGAAAATAATTGATATAATATCATGTATTTAACATATAGAACGAAAGTAAGTAAAATGCTTCGGCCACATTATGAGAATGAACCCAAACCAAATACGAGACACAATCGATGTATATAACTACTAATTCAGTCACAAAACCATTGCATGGTGTGAATGATGGTGTGGGAACATTGCATGTGTGAATGATGGTGTGGGAACATTGCATGTGTGAATGATGGTGTAGGAACATTGCATGTGTGAATGATGGTGTGGGAACATTGCATGTGTGAATGATGGTGTGGGAACATTGCATGTGTGAATGATGGTGTGGGAACTCGATATAAAATAAAAAATACAGATACCGTACTATCAGTTTGTTGCCGAGGTATGCACGAAGAATAGCAAAATGACAACCTGAAATGCATGGTGTATGAGGCGACTAAGGAGTTTAGGACGGTTTCTGGGGCAACAGAGGCTGCCTCCCTGTTTGGTTTTCCAAGGCAATACCCAGGAGTTCAACAACCGAAATTATATAATGTATATTCGAGTGTCACCGACATATCTTATGTTGGAGCCATAATGCCCAATGTCTTCGCATTGTAATTAGCTGTATCACCAAAATACGTCACATTAGCACGAGCGCCACGTTAAATCATCTGTTTTAGAATACCGGGCTCAGATCTCATATCTAAACTATAAACATAGCACAACATATATCGTTGTTTTTTTTTGCAGATCATCCTGCTAGCAAGCAGATGATTTCTTCAGCTTTTTCTGTAGCGAATTCACGCTGGATCTCTCTTGCAGCATGACCATGGTCCTAGATTTCCAGCAGGATGTACTCCAGATAATGTAAATGCGATGCGTCGCAAATTTTGTTTGCGCCGATTGCCCGACACATCCGTTTCAGTCAGGAAACAGAAGTGTAAGAATGAATGCAGACAAAGTAGAAGTAGAGAATGTACAATAAGAAATAAGAATGTTACGTATAAAACACTGACATAATACCTGTATCTTGTGTTCTAGTTAATTTTAATGAGCAACTTCTGGAGACGAATATGTGCTATATTTCTGCATGACATGAGTTCGCGTAGATATATTGCCTGAAACGAGAATGGGCCGACTTAGTACGAACTATCATTAATTTATTGGAGAGATGACAAGATTAGTGTGGATAACGTTCGCATACAGAGATAGGGCCAACTTAGTACGAACTATCATTAATTTATTGGAGAGAAGATGACAAGATTAGAGTGGATAACGTTCGCATACAGAGATAGGGCCGACTTAGTACGAACTATCATTAATTTATTGGAGAGAAGATGACAAGATTAAAGTGGATAACGTTCGCATACAGAGATAGGGCCGACTTAGTACGAACTATCATTAATTTATTGGAAAGAAGATGACAAGATTAGAGTGGATAACGTTCGCATACAGAGATAAGGCCGACTTAGTACGAACTATCATTAATTTATTTGAGAGAAGATGACAAGATTAGAGTGGATAACGTTCGCATACAGAGATAGGGCCGACTTAGTACGAACTATCATTAATTTATTGGAGAGAAGATGAAGAGATTAGAGGTGATAACAAAGAATAACAGAAAGGGTGCGACCAACGGTGAGGAAAGAAAGTGCGTCCACTCTAGAAAGATTCGAAAAGCACATAATCAAAAACTTCATGTACACTCACTTGGAATTACATCATTTCAATGTGTCGTGTTAGAAGCTAGGTCACTATTAGCATCGATAATTTCAGCTATGGCTGACACTGTGTCCAGATGGTTGATAGTTCATTGAGGGACCATGGTACTGAAGGCAACATATGCTAGCTAGTACTGGATGCTATCTCTGGATATTGTTCTACCCAACTATCCACCTGCTTCCTTTTATTAGTGATGATCTCAAGATACAGTTTTCACCGCTGCATACTTCTTCACTCTCTGAACGATGGAGTTCTGCATCTTCTTGATTAGAAACTGGCTTCATAGCACGCGGGGCATTCCCATAAGTGCTCCACCTCCGTTCCAGCAGCCATCAAAGTGTATCTAGACTCAGAGTCCCGGTCAGGTGTTGGCTGTGTGATATTCTGGACTTTCAAAAAAAAAATCATGGAAATTAAATTTTCTTCCCTCACCTCTAGATACTCCCATTTCTAACATTCTCTGTGTGTGTATGTTCTCAGCCTCATTGACATCATCTTCATCTTGAAATGAATTTATTACTGCCGTCATTAAGTCTGGTTTATCCCTTCTCAGAAACGTGCCGTCTATCACCGCATTGCCTGCTAATAAGTCGGCTCTCTCGCTTCCTCTGACCCCAGCATGATCAGCACAGTATATCAATGTAATGCTTTGGACAACTGAGTTGTTCAATACATCTCACCAGTCTTTTCTTAGCATGAACTTTTCTATCTTGCGCAGCATGCTTTGAAAGTATGTGAGTATTACCGAGTGTGTTGATGTATCAACCAATTAAGTGCTGCTGTAACTCCCTCTATCTCCATCCGCATGTTCGATGTGACAATGGGATATGCTGAATATTTCTCAACCAACGTCACGTCGTTTCTGTAGGCCGCAAAACCCAAACCGCTTTTATTTCGGTTTCTGTTATTTCCTGTATTATTATATTTTCCGTAGTCGTAACCTTCGATAACAGATACCATGTTGGTCCGACAGGCCGACATTGTGATTGAACTAACGATTTTAATGAGGAAGGCGATCATCGACAAACGTAAGACAAAATGTGTCAATAATACAATGTATGTATGCAGTGTAAATGGCGGATCGTAAGCTTATGCTGTCAACACTATTCTGAATATACCACTTTCCGGGGAGCGGCATGTTATATGGTTGGAGATTGCGGTTGTCTTGTGCAGTGTTTTCTTCAACAAGAACGACGAAAACTATGTGTGTAAAAGCCCGTCTAATGAAGGCCAGTATAGTTTACGATTTGTTCTTTTGTCGTTCTTTATCTCTTAACAGTTACCTCTGTTATCTTTGTCACTTGCATTCTGATTACCGTCTCACGATCTTATCCATCAATAGTTCGCACATTGTTTGAATGTTTTTACATTTTTTTCTAGCTTGTCTTATAATTAGCTCAGCATGAGTATTTCTTGTTGATATTTCTTTGTTCATTTGAAGTATTGTTTTTTTCTGTCAATTAAGGGCTGAAGTAGCCGCTGGTTAGCCTCAAACTAGTCTTGATTTTTGTATTCACTCGTGCCATAAATGTTTACCACCGTTTTGTGAACAGCTTCTTTAATTACAATCCACGATCCACTTGTTGTACAATTTTTCTAATGTGTCATTGAGAGCATCTTTAAGCTGCTGAACGATCTCAAGGCACTTGCTTGGATTCTTTGTGTTGTTTACATTAGTCGTGGGGTTGGTTTGTACTTAGTTATGAAGATCGTCTTTGGTCTCAGTTTGACTTTTGTAGCAACTAGTGAGTGGTCTGTAGCACAATCAGCACAGTGATAGCTGCGTGTTAGTTGTGTGTGGTTCAAATGTTGCAAGCAAGTGATAATAAATTCCAGCTGGTTCTATTGGTCAGATCTTAGATGTTTTCATGCCACTTTTTTGGAGATATTTCGCTGCAGAAATAGAATTGATAATGCAGAGATCATTAATTAGTTAGTTTGTTTGTTCTTCTCGTGCCATAGGGCAGAGGTTTTGATTCTTCATACGTTGCGGTAAGATGCCTGCAATTGTAGTTTTTGAAGTGAAAATTAACTTGCAACACATTGCTTTCATTCTTTAGGCATGGTATTTTTTAGAGTAATTTCTGGTTTTCCACATTTTCTTTTCCCATCCGGTGTCCATAAGAGTGCTTGTTGGCTCAATATATTTTCATTTATTCTTAGGACGTGTCCCAGGTAGTCCCATTTACGTCTTTCATAACATTTGATGTGCACTATTGGTTTGTTCGCCAGTTTCCGTTAACATTTGTTTTCGAAACTGTTTAAATTGTATCTGTTGCTTGGATCGATTTCCACCGATCACATCCATAGATCAGCACTGGAACAATACAAGAGTTGAATAGTCTTGGTGTCTCTTCCTAGTTATATGGCTATCCATATGTTTGCGAATTTCGTGAAAGTTCTTGCTGATACTGCTGTGCGTGTTTTTATTTCTTTTGTTGAGTCTTCCTCAGCGGACATTCTCCTGCCCAGGTAAGTAAAATTAGAAAATTTTTCTAATATTTGGTTGTTTACTGAGATATTGTATGTTGATCTTGTTAAGTTCCATTCTTTTTATGTGGATGTGTTAATCTGCAGACGAATCTGATCTGTGAGTGCGCATAGTTTGAATTTTAAGATAGTGCAATATTCCAAATCTGTGGCCCTTTTAAGTCATGTTCCCGACATTATGTTTTCCAACACAGACCGGACATGACTTTAAGTCTGATGTCACCCTTGCGTTAAGGTTACCTAGTGTGTAAATTAAATGTAAATTGTGAATCTTTCTCACTTCATTGCACATAAAAGGCACCCTTTACATCTTAGTATTGGAGCATACGCAGTGATAAGTGTGACTAATCCACTGAAAGTTCACAATCTCAATGTTAACATTCTTTCAAATCCAACAATTGTGTTCTCAATATCAATCAACCGTTGATATCTCTGGATGTTGTGGATAACGACGATGTTAGTGTCAGGCCCCCTATTATTTCTTATAGATTGGAGAAGCTTACGCCTCGCAACTGCGCTTGATAACGATGCAACATCCAGTCGGATTGCAAGGACAGCGCGGACGGTCGGTTTTTGAGCCACGAGCAAATTCAAACGAGTTATGTGTGCGATATTGACACACTAACCTCTCCATCACCGAGCCGGTAATATTTGAAATGAGGAGAGTGTTCATTATTCATCATTACCTCACATGCGTCTATATGTAAGCGAAAATGAAAGACCAGGACATCGCCAGGAACATAACATGTCGTGGACATGAGTGATTGTGTATTGATCTAAGCAGCTTCAAATGTCAAATGAAATGGAAAGGAAGGATGGAAAACAACAAAAGTGATGAATGTGGGGATTTCCAAAGAAAACAATCACGGAGTCCGTTTGATAAAGAACATTCCGTGACGCAAGAGAAAGCTTAAATACAACTATAGATCTATCTGACTATCCAAACATGAAATTAGATCAGTGTTGCAAAATAAGAAAATATAAATAAACAAGAAGAATGAGTGTTCATTGATGGAGAGCTGGGATGTAGTGTTTAGATGAGTCACTAATCAAGTACATGTGGTCTCATCAGAATCATCTTTTAAAATGACGCTATCCGATGTTTTCCATGTTTTAATTGGTCACTTTGTATAGACTTTGTGTTGACTGATAATTAAAATGATGAGAAAAGATTATTACTAAGCTTGAGTTTAGAAAACGATTAGTTCATAGGTCTGTACAAGACACGAGAGGCGCTTGTTAGACGACATAACGATTTTGCTTAATATTTCTTTGTTCGATATGGAATTGTGATATACTTTATGTAACACCATACCGTAAAATAGTTGACTGGCCTGATGTAATTATACATCTATAAATATGATGAGATGCGTTATATTTTCCACGTCAGCCTTAGATGTCCTATGGTCACAGCACACATACATGAATTGTGAAGCACAACGTACTTCATAAGACGTAAATGTAAGCATATATGTAAACCAGTGTCGGAGATGATTCGAACTTCAGATGTAGTCCACAGTAACCCAGACACACAAATAAAAATATTAGCACAGTAATTAAGTGTTACTTAAAAAATACTAGCACCTAAAACATAGGTTTCCAACCTTTATATAGTCATAATCCCATTTTATTATAACACTCACCCACCTCTCTATTATTTAGAAGTGACCCACCACTCAATTCTTTAGTAATAAAATGTTTCAGGATTAATGTACATTGATTTTTTTATATAGGTTGAATGAAAACTTCACTATAATACACATTCCATTATTATATGTCGACTTGAAATTTCAACTCGAAATCTCCACTGTGCTCTTTTAGCAAATTCAAAATACGTGACCCAGCATTTACTTACCGTATATAAACTGTTGTTGCGACACACATATATTTTACTATGGGTCTATTTGGTGTATCCAATTTGCGCATACAATCTAAAGCTTTCCATATTTACTTAGGTTATATTCGATATTTTGTTGTTTCATGTGTTTTCTCCAGGAAATACTAGCGAGGTGTCTCTTTTTGAATATACAATTGGGTGTTTACAGATCTTTGTTTCATACCCAGAAGACTTCAACTATCAGCGGTTAAATAATATGATGAAAAGCTTCCTACTCAGAAGGGTCTGTGTATGTACTATAGTTTGATCCACTATTAAGTATGTAAGGGGTTCTCAAACTTTTCAGACGGAGATCACCGCCCATATGTAATACTGAGTGTGCCAGAATCATGACATAAAAGAGAATGAAATGGAAACTGAAAGTAAAAGTAAAAGAACGCGAAAACTGGTCATATAACAGTCTTCATTACATCGTACACACCTTTATTCATCCCCCAAAAACCGTGGATTTTGTTTGGTTTTTGCAACAAAGTGTGAATTGTGACAAAAACACATGGACGTTAGTGCTGGATAGCACGGTTTAACATCACATGACACGAGCACCACTGGCCATTACGAGAGCGGATTGGTGCTCCTGATCACAGCGCTGTGAATGACTTATGTATGTCGCCATTCAATAATGTGGAAACCTGCTATTTTATATGATGGCCAATGTTGACCACACAATCCATATAACTGTACTATATTATAAATTATAATATCACTCAAACGGTAAAACACCGAATTAACATGAAAAGGCTGTTTAAAACACTTTTGATTTTAGTTTACTGTATCAACCGACAACCCCCACCCCCACCCCACCCTCACACACACACATAATAACATATATATGCAGTCTTGACCTGTGAGTTAAGAACATGCGTTCTAATAATTATATACGTTATAACGAATTCTTGATTTTTATTGTATGACTGTTATCTGGAAACAAAGGCAAAACACACACACAGACACACACACAGACACACACACACACAGACACACACAGACACACAGACAGACACACACACAGCCACACACAGACACGCACACACAGACACACACGCACGCACGCATGCATGCACACACGCACACACTCTCTCTCTCTCAATCTCTCTATTTAGATATAATAATTAATAAATAATCCCCTTCGAGGCCAGATCTTTGCCGTGGAAATGGGACTTAGCACAGCCAACAGAGGTTGAACACTCAGACTCGCCAGGCTCTCGTAAAATGGAGCAATACCACAGTCTGACCTAGCAAATACAAGTGTTGAAGACGTAGACAACCAGCCATGATGCGCACCACTGCAATAAGGATGCCCCTTACCAACACACGAAATATGAATATTCTTATATCTGGTAAATATTATTGTGCCTACTGTGTTACGGAGATCCAGGCAGGGATGGTGCAGGGCCATAATCCTCGAAAGGCTCCAACCCCAGCTACTAGAAGTTCTACTCAATTACCCCGATGTTTCAGGAGACAAGAGATCAGAAGAAAGAACGAAAAACCAATAACATTAAAAATAATGCATTGGAATGCTGAAGGTATCCACACCAGAAAAGTGGAACTCAAATAATGAAGAGGAAGCAACTGTATGTTGCTGTCAATAAGCCCATGTCAACAAGGATGTTTCTTTCAAAATAAGAAGCTTCCAATGCTATCGATAAGACCGAAAAGACAAGCGAAAGGCGGAATATTGAGGCTGATTAAGAACAATATTAGTACATGTCAGTTAGAAACATAAATAAACGGAACGGAATACCAGATACTCCACTCTAGAACAGAAAGTACAGAATTCCACATCCTCCACTACTACTGTCCGAATGACTGCCATTAGCACTAGAGACAATCTTATTAGAAGGAAAACTCATTGTGTACTAATACTTCAAAAGCCACTCGTAGATTTTGGCTGTGATCACATGGAAAGATGAAGTGAGAAACTAGATAACTGTCAGGATGAACGTATCCTGATCAACCAACTAATTGAGCCCCATCCTTCCTACTCCAGATCATGACATACTACATCTACATCAGACTTGACATTCCACTCACCAACTTTGGAGTGTTATATCTATCACGCTGTTGGAAAACAGCTTGGAGACAACATCCACAGGCCAGTTTTTCTGACTGTAGATAGTGAATATATTAAAGATAGCAGAACTCTCTCTGGGTGAAACTACACCAAGGAATACTGGACAATGCACCGATACTAGTGTACTAGCTAGAGATCTATCTACAGACAAATATATCAATATGGCAATCAATGAAATTCGCAGATGTGTATTACAGACTCGTACACCATTCATAGTGGAGTCTGTAAACATTATATACCTTACTGGAATAGTGAACTAGAAATACTGCAAAATGAAGTGGAAACAACTCCACAGCAGTCAGAGACAAGACCATGTCAAGAGCACAACAATACATGTGAACAAGCTAAGGTCAAATTTCAGAAAGCCAAGCTACAAGTCAGACGGAGCAGCTGGAAAGAGAAAACAAAATCGTAGAATCTTGACAGGGATTTTAGGAAACAAGAATTTGGTAAAAGAACTAAATGACGAGGGTACTGGGAGAGATCGAAAGGTGAGATTACACAAAGATGGAAATATCCTTATGGGAAAATAGACAGCTGACTATTTTGCAGACCCATTTGCTGAAGACAACAACATCAAAATTAACCCAAAGAAACAACAACAGGGAATTCATGAGAATCGAAAATATATTGAACAATATGGATCATATCTGAAGTCATGGAGGCACCATTCAAACTCAGAGAACTGGAGCATGCAGTATCTAAACTGAAAAAGAAGAAGTCACCTCGTGCTGATGAAGTGTCCAATGAAATGATAAAAATCTGGGAATTGCAGCAAGAAAAAAGTTTCTACAAATCATGAATATATGTTGGACTACAGGCACAGTGCGATAGTCCTCGAAGGAAGCAAACATGATACCAATCCTTAAATCAGGGAAAAATAGCACTAGTTTCCAACTACAAACCAATCAGTCTCACAAGCTATATATGCAAAACTATGGAGCGTATTATCAACTACAGGCTGCACTGGTACCTTGAGAGAAATAAACTTTCTTGTATCACATCAAGCAAATTTCATGCAATGCTACTCTACTGAAGATCAGGCAACCTTCCTTTCTCAAGAAATATAGGATGCATTTCAAGATAATAAACTGGTCCTAACAGCCTTGATAGATATGATGAAAGCTTTTGACAAGGGTTGAAAAGGAAGACTTCTAAAGAAACTGAAATTTTAGAGTGAATGATACGATTTATAAATGGATAAAAGCATACCTATATAACAGAAGAGCTAGAGCACAAATAGATGGTTGCACAAGCAGGAAAATCATACTACGTCACGGGGAGCCACGGGGAGGGGTATTGTCCCCCACGCTGCTCCCGGTCTACATCAATGATCTGGTGACTGAGCTACCACATGGTACATGCGCGGCAATATATGCTGATGATTTGGTAATATTGTGCACGGAAGAACATACGACAGTGGCTACTAAAAAGGTGTAGAGAACTTCGAATGCCATAACCACGTGGGAAAACAGATGGTGTGTCAACAACAATATAGATAGGTGCAGCACTACTCTCTCTACGCTTTCACAATAATAAAAAGCTACTGATATCAAGATAAATGGAGAGCTTTTGAATGAGACAAACCACTAACGTATCTTAGAGTCACATTTGTCTGTAGACTTACAAGAAAACTTCACTTCAACAAAACAACAACAAAGGCCAGAAGAACGTTAACCATTCTAAGAAAACTAAGTGGGACCACATGGGTAGCACATGGGAAAATATTTAGTAATTTTATCGGAAGGGCATACTGCCACACATCATAATATCCAGCTTTAATTACTACATTACATGACCTAGATAAGGTGCAAAACCAGGCACTTAGGTTCATCACTGAGGCAATAAAATTAATACCCATAGTAGAGATGGAGAAAATGGGGAAAATACAAACACTGATTGAACGCAGAGACAGCAAAAGTGGGTATACATTCAGAAAAATTTCACTGTATGTTAAGTCGCCAAATGAAACACAGATTTCAACATGTAGCAATGGGGCGACTGAAAAGAAATAGGTTTATCCATCAGGCCAAACGACGCAGAAGAAATATATATATATATATATATATATACTGTACCCAAACAATCTTAGGGATAGAATTAAGGTACCAACGGGGAAATTCTTGCACAATTTCGAGGCAGAGACCAGGCAATCAAGGTGGCAACTGAAAAACTACTGAGCACCAATCTTGAATCCCAGCCTGTAGTTGTCCTGGCAGATACAAGATCAGTACTCCAAGTGTTCCAGTCCAGACAACAACCAGACATGCAGATAGTACTGACCGAACTATTCGGTCAGCGAAGGTAGCTAAGCAGTGGATACCAACACATTGTGGAATACATGGACACGAAAAAGCAGATCGGCTTTTAAGGAGGGAGCTGTAGATGATCAACCACATGTGCCAATAACGTACCATAAATATAAACAGATGATCATGGCAATTAGAAAGCCAACTTCGACTCAGGATGACTACCAAATTATGAACATATCAGAAATAAACATCAATCACAGATTTATTTTACTACTACACTACACAACAATTGTAGATACAAAGCTGGCAGAAAATGCGAGCGTAACATCGGATACAACCTTAAACACTGTCTGTCTCGTGTTCAATAGTAAAAGACATAGTGCAATTTCACACTTAAATCATGCCACTTGATGATGATTGTGTTCCTCCTTCGCAAGCGAAGATTAGCATGGCATGAAAAACAATAAAAATGTGTTGAACAAGTAGAAAAAAAAAACATTTGTGATTTTTTCCAATTTGGTTTGAATTTATAAGTTCGTAGATGCCCAATTTGTGCCTATCGAAGTTCTATCGCAGTGCATGCAGGAGTGCAAAGTGTCACGAGTCGGAGATTTTCGGATTTGTCTTTCCGCTTCGGTCGCTTGTAAATTCCACACTGTGTTCTCCCTTTTTCAGATTTAATAATGCCAGCAGTGATCTGGGTGGGCCAAACTGAGCGATCAAGGGATGTACTTTCCCAAGAGCTAGAATCATGCTGAAGTACTGGATGAGCTCTGTAGGCGATCATTGAAGCGCTTTTTCTGCCCTTCGCTTGAACGTTTACCATCACACAGCTCCTCATAGAAAATCTCATTGGAAGCTGCTTGTCTAGTTTATATATATAATAAGTATGCCACTTTTATAATAAATATCTGCCAAAAACGGATGTGTCGGGCCATTGGCGCAAATAAAACGGCTACACAACGCATTTTCATTCTCTGGACTACATCCTGCTGGAAATCTAATAGGTCAATGGTCCTGCTACAAGAGAGATCCAGCGGGAGTTTGAGAATGAACGCTGAAGAAGTAGAAAAAGAATAAATAAATCGTTTGTAAATGAGGTGTCATAATTTAATGTGAATTTCTTTACAAATGTGTGCCCGATGTAAGTTGAAAAGTAAACCGTTGACGAATATCGCAAATAAATGAACATTGAAACCGGTTGATGAAGTTTAATGGGAAATGTAATTATTGGAGTCTATAACATTTCCAATTCTCTCAGTAATATATTCGCTGAGATACACTATTTGAAGTTGGACAAAGCTAGCGATACGTATAATGGTACTGATTTTAGTTATCATATCAAATTCAACATTAGCATGGCATCTTTAGACAGGAGACGAGATTTGAACGAGGTTTGTTTATGAACCCCAGGAATTACAAGCGATTAGCTCCTACTTCCTATGTGCAGTGGGGAGCTTTATACGATTACTTTCATACCCAAGAGGCTTCACCTGTCGGCTTGGTGCAATGCATATTGTAGTAGCTTTCTACCCAGAGGGGGGGGGGAGTACATACGACGGGACAAGACCCGGTGAGCTGATAACTTTGCTTAGGTCACGCATTGTTTGTCTATCATCTGACGAGGCGCTTCGCAGCAAGGGAGCTGTTCCTCGTGTAGGAAGACCATTCCATTACCACCCTTCGTATCCCTAGGTCCCAGATCAAATTTCTTCCGCATAAGCCGTGTTGGGTAATGGCGACGGTCGAATTAGACTAGGGTTGATAGATCTTCTTAGACGAGGCGCTGCTTTGCCAAATACGACAGATTCTGAAGTTTAACCTGTGAATTTCTCACGCACTCGCCTCGTCCACTTGAGATGACTTTTCAATCCATCATCAGGCGTGGTATGTGTATTTTGATTCTTCACCACTGCATATATTACGCAGAGACAGGTAAAATACGAATCTTGGGAAAAGGGGCTACGCAGTAGGCCTTGATTCATCATCATCATCAAGTGCCGTCTCCGCAACGAAGGTTGGCTGCAACGTATCTCCAACATCTCCTGTCTCTTGTCTTGGTGGTGCACTCTGCTAGACTGTAACCTGTCCATCGTGTAATGTTACTCTCCCACTTGTATCTCTGCCTACCTCTTGCTCGCTTCCCTTTGACTTTACCCTCAAGTAAGGTCTTCAATAGGGTGTCATGTCTTTTAATGTGTCCAAAGTATTTTATTTGCCTGATCTTTATTTCTCTTAGTAGTTCTTTCTTCATATTAAGTGTTTTTAGCACCTCTTTATTTGTTTTCTTCTCTTTCCATGATGTTCTCCCTATTCTTCTATATACCCACATCTCAAATGCATCAATTTTGTCTTCTAATTGTTTATTTAGTGTCCATGTTTCTGAGCCATACATTAATATGGAATAGATGTAGCATTTTATAATTCTCATTTTTAACTTGTTTGTAATTTGTTTAGATATTAATAATTTCCTCATGTCATTGAAGGTACTTTTAGCCATTCCTATTCTCCTTTTAATCATTGTTGTGTATTGTTGGTTTTTTGTTCCGTTGGTCGTCAAACAGTTCTGTTACATAATCTGCCCATCTTGTGAGTGCTTCTGTTTTATCAAATATTATTTTACCATTTTTATCTTTTATGCAGCCACCGCCATTAATAGGATTTTTCTTATTGATTACGGAACCCAATTCACTCTGTATGGGCCGTGTTGGGCAACGGCCGACAGTCGAGTTGAGCTAGGTTTGCAGTGTCGTTATAGACTTGCCCCCCCCCTCCCCCTCTACGTTGTCGCCAGTGTCCAGATTCCGAGTCGACCAGGCATTTTGAACAATGCCTCCTGACATTAGTTCAGTACTTGTCCTGTGTGCAATATGGGGAGCTGTATTCAAAGCTCTCTTCCATTCCGAGGAGTGCATGTTCACATTCTTGAGTCATGACTCCTTATTTAAATGTGATCAATTGTGATGATACATGTTGGCTTCAGTGTGTTCTCGACTATGAACAACACTTACGTCAGGGGTCTCGTGATGGGTCATTTTAGCTTCGTTGCTACTGAATCATTTTACGTACACTGCGCTTCCTTCTAGCGTGTGTTAACTTTCACATGCGGTGTGTAGTCGACAAATCACTGTATGTTAGGGACATTGACATTGGTCGCCCCCCCTCCAATGTTTCTGCTTTTTTAAGCCGGCCAGGAGGGAAAACACAGATGCCATGCATATTTTGAATGTGATGGCACAGCGGTTTCGTAGATAATTCCTGTCTTTTTGCAGGCAGTCCTCATTCTATCTACAGCATCAACATCCACGGATACGAGCCTAAAAGCGTTAGCCAGGAATACTGCAAGAACGGCTGTATTTATGTTTCCAGGGTGCACCACAAGGAGGTGACTTTAGGATCTTGGTTATCGACTAATCCTGGGTCCGGACGAGAGCGATGCGAGACTCTTTGCACCCCTAGGTCTGACTTATAAAACGTCAGGAAGATCCAAAACTCCAAATAAAAATTGCAATGGGTTGGAGACAATATTCATCCATCTCTGTCATAATCTATTTGTGTTCTAAAATATTCATCGGTATTATTGCATAGGAAAGAAGCATGGTTTGTGTCTGTATAAATTTCCTCATTAAAATTAATAATTATGTTATGAAAATTGAAATGTCTTATGACATGGCAGAGATTTCGGTGTGCAAACACATCTGTAATGTCATTGAGTATACGGTACAAGTTGTGTTGATACTATCATGTTTTTTTTTACTAGTAAAGTAATGTTAATCTATATTCGTTTTCAAAACTCTGCATATTAGTTGGGTGTAGTCGAAAGAATAGAATGCCTTGTAAGATTATTTGCATCTTGTATGCGATTTGTATCATTTCTTCCCGACACGTCTGATTACAGCATGGCTTCATGGTCATGGTCACGTACCCATTTCTGGGGTGACTCAGACATCACACAGAGACCATTATTATTCGATCTTACAAGCAGGATACAGTGCTGATAATATCTGAAATGGGTGCTTATGTCCTTAGTAGTTTTGTTGTTTCCTGAATCAAGGTTGTTCATCGTTTAATACCTACCGTTACTTAGTTTTAACTTTTGAAATATATCATCTGTGATAAAACGATTAATAAGATTAGTAGTTTCTACATGTGTTCATATGAATTTTATTGACAAAATACAAGGTTGGAACTCGTCTACACGCAGATTTTTGATACGTCTATAACTCATAAAATGCCACCCAACAGTTGAATTACTGTGCATTTCGTTTTTCGAAAGTACAATAATCTTAACTTGCACAAACATCAAGAAATATGCCTATGCAAGGAAATAGCAGCAGCTAAAAAATGATAAATTTTATGATCATATGTCCATTGATAATATATAACCGCATGCAAAAATCCTTGTTATTGCGACCACTGGATATTGAAATAGTAATTTTTAAAAGCATTTCTTAACACTCCATATCTCTGAAAAAGGTATCAAAGTTATCATAAACACGTTCTCTAATGTTTTAATCTGTTGACCTGGCCATCATGCCCTCCCGAATCTTTCGGACGATCTTAAAGAAAGTATCTGATCATCCAAACTTCCCACATTTTCTTCTATATTCTATTTAAGTTTTATATGTTCTATTTCTGTTTTATATGTTCTATTTCAGTTTTGTATGTTCTATTTCTGTTTTATATGTTCTATTTCTGTTTTATATGTTCTATTTCTGTTTTATATGTTCTATTTCTGTTTTATATATTATGTTTCTGTTTTATATGTTCTATTTCTGTTTTATATATTCTATTTCTGTTTTATATGTTCTATTTCTGTTGTATATGTTCTATTTCATTTGCTATTGATATAAATATAATTTCACAGATTGATTAGTTGTTGTCGTACTTAACATTTGATATTGTCTTCCATAGTTGTTTCTCAATACAGTTGAAGCCTTATTATTTTTCGTCATAGACCAAAATACAGTTCTTGAATTGTTTTTTCTCCTGCTAATTGTCTATAGTGTGAAATATTATCTCTACTCCATTCTAATCTGTGCTAATTTGTGTGCATAATTTCTGTGACAATGTATTTTTAGTCTTGGTTTAATGAGGTGCCATAATTTTGTAAAGATATGTTGTTTTTGACATTTTTAAAGTTTTTTATTTTAGCCTGTATTTGTTGACCTGCATTCAGCAGGTCAGCAGAGGATATACCTTTCTTACTATTAAAATAACTTTCTTACTATTTATTCATAGCCATAATTCTTGAATACTGCTTCCATCATTTTTATTTCCTTCAATCTGACTTCATAGCTTAACAAAGCTGTTATGTTTGAATGTCTCACTTTTTATTCGTGTATCTATATGTTTAACCTGCTACTGACGTGATTCATTCTTTCATATTTTCCATTCTTATCAGTTTACTTGGAAACTTTCGGTAATTTTACTAACATTGCGAAATCATCTTTGTATATTTCTTCTTCTTTCGTTCACTTGAAACATGTCTATATCTGTAATTCTGTCTCCTTAATAAAACTCACTGTCTTTTGTAGTTCATACAGTGTCCCATAGAGTTTTGATTCCAGTTTTGTTTCCTCTGGCCAATATGTCTGCCTCAGCGTTTCATGCTCAGAACACTCTTGAAGTATATGTTTGGCACTCTGTGCTGCCTGTCCACATGTACACATGGCCGTGTTGCCAATCTTGAACTTTGTATACATGTGACTGCGGAGTCGGTTGTGTCCTGTTCTGAGGCGTAAAATTATAACTTGTTCTGATCTGTTCATAATATGATAGTCATCTTGTGTTGGTGTTTATCTTTGTATACGATTGATGTCAAATGTTGATGCCTGAGATGTTTTGATTCTTAGTAACATTTGGATGTTACCAATATTATTACGTTTCTATGTGGTTATATATAGTACCCACAAAAATCATTTTTAGTTTAATAATTACTTTTTTATGATCGATGTCGGCACATGTTGAATATTTATCGTGTGTTGTATGTCAGTTTTCCAAAGGTGTTTGACATTTCTCTTGCGTATGTTCTAGTTTATATTTAAGATGTTGCTGCTATTATAAAGACATTCTTCTTGTACCACACACAAGTTTGAATTTGTCTATTTTAAAAGAAAGTGTTTGTTAAAGATATAATGTATGGGTTGAATTTGTTAAAATCATCGATACATGTTTGTCATTTTTTGTGTTCAACTTGTCCCACAATGGTCCTAGATATTATTTTATACTTGTTGGATTAATCCCTAAATGTGCATTGATTTCTCCCATGATTAAAAAAAATATCTTCTG